>JANZLX010000005.1:20138465-20150676 GCA_025531955.1 Erythroxylum orinocense
TAAGAGATTTTTTGAAATAGAAAGAATTTAGGGTGAAAGTTAAAAATGATATGAAAGCAAAAATGAAGTTGAATATGTGGAGCAAGTTGATGAAGGATATATACACATATGTATGTTCTGTTATTCGTGTTCAGGATTATTCATGGATCTAATTTTAACTATGGATAATTTTGATTTGAAATGGATTTGTGAATGAGGAGTAAATGAAGTAGAAGAGTGATCTTGGTGTGAGTTGTGTAAGAAAAGATTTTGAAATAAAGAGTTGATCTGGGAAATGTTCACTGAGTATGGTTTAACATTTTAGCCAAACATTTGCTCTAGATGTCCAAATGGGATGATTCTTGATTTGGATTAAACTAGAGATATAGGGCCACATTTCATATGAAGACGTTGAATTTCAATTATGTCTCTAAGAATCCCAAAATTTGTCATGAAGTTAAGAATTGGGTGCAGTGGTGATGAATGGAAATTTTTTTTTTGAAATTTAGGGGCAAATTTAGGATAGATATAAAATAATTTTGGCAAAGTTATCTCTAGAAAGTTTTAGGTCTTTCTTTTATCTTTCCAACGGTATATAGCATGAAAATTTTAGACATTTGAGCTAAAAGTTTTTCCCTTTTTATTGTTCCATCTCAGTTTTGTTCTATCTCAGTTTTGTTTTGTCTCAGTTTTGCTTCCATCTAAAAAATGACGTCATCATCGTCTTAGTATGACGTTAGCATCGTCTCAGTTTGACCGTCTGAGTTTGACGTCTCAGTTACTATTTATCGTCACATTATGTTCCATTTTTTACCCTTCAAAAGATGGAATTTGACTGTGAGGTCTTCACAAAAGTTGTAGATCTTAACATTCTCTTTCCAACCACATAAAGAAGACCTTAATCCGATATCTGTAGAGAAAGTTATGGAAATTTTCCCAATCTTGTATCATCTGATGACGTCACCATCGTCTCATAATGATGTCATGCATTGTCTGATCCATTTTCTACCCTCAAATGATGGAATTGGTCTTGAGGTCTTAATTAAAGTTGTATATCTTGAATTCATCTTTCCAACCATATAAAGAACACCTTAATTCGATATTTGTAAGGAAAGTTATGAAAATTTTCCCAATCTTGTATCATCTGATGACGTCACCATCATCTCATAATGACGTCAGGCATCGTCTGATCCATTTTCTACCCTTCAAACGATGGAATTGATCTTTGAGATCTTCATGAAAGTTGTAGATCTTGAACTCCTATTTCTAACAATAGAACGAACACCTTAATCAAATATCTATAGGGAAATTTTTGGTAATTGTCCCAACCTTGTATCATCTGATGATGTCACTTTCGTCTCAAAATGACAACCTACCTTCTGTTCTATTTTTGATTTTTCAGATGAAAGAATTTGTCTTCATAGTCTTTATAAGAGTTGTAGCTATTGAATTCTTCTTTTGAAAAATCCAAAGAACATCTCAATCAGAAATTTTTACAGAAATTTATAGTTGTTTTCCCAAAATAGGTTTGGTATGATTGAGGTCAAAAACATGGTTGCTTCTTTTGACCATAACTCTTGCACTAGACCTCCAAATGACTTGATTCTTGAACCATTGGATTCGTAAGACTTTTCTCTATAAAAAAATCTAAGCTACCTGAAATGAACTAAGAAAGATTGAGTGAAAAGAGTGGGACAGGTACAGTGAATATGTTCTTGAATAATATGAACTGGTGTTATCCCACTGAATATACTTCAGTATTTTGATGAATTCTGGAGCTCTACTGACCCAAATGAGATTATTTCTAATTTGTAGTAAACTAGAGACATAGAGCTACAAAGTATCTAAAGGAAGTAAATTGTAATTCAATTCCTAAGACTTTCAAGTTTTGGGTGGAAGTTGTACATAGTAAACTGTTTTGGACAAGAGCAGTCCAAAAATGTTCGAAGTATATCTTTTGAATCACTGAACCAAATTTAATGATTTCAGTGGCATTAGAAACTTAAGACAATGGGGGATATTTTCTAGAAGAAGTGTTATGTCAGAATGTTCAAGGGTATTTTTGGTAAGACACTTAAGTTTGAAAGAACATAAGCCTATAAGGAAGGATAAAATGGACTTTTTTGGACTCATTAAGGACATAATTGGAACAAGAAGTAATGTCTTGCTTATAAATAAAGGAGAAAATGTGAATGAGAAGATTCGAGAGAAGAAAAATGAGTGGATGAGAAAAGAGATAAAAGAGAGAAAGCATGAAAAAGAAGGAAAGAGAGAAAGAGAGAAAACAAGCTAGGGTTTTAGTTTCCTTAGCCTTTAAGTGAGATTTTGAAGTTGTTCAAGAAGAGAAAAAGTAAGAGGAAGAGAAGAGCTTTCTTTTGAGCCAAAGATCCCTTCATTTGGTGAAGAATGAAGGGATTAAAAGAGACAAGAGGAACAACAGGAAAGAATCTTTGATACCTTAGGTTGTTTGCAAAGAAAAGAGGCATTTTGAGCAAGTCAAGTCTTTAAGCAAGGAAATCAAGGTGGGTACATGTTTATAATAAAGTAAATAAGCTACTCCTATTTTCTTTAAATAAAAGAAGTTTCCTAATTTTATTTGCATCATAAGTGCTGCATTATTGTTTCTGAACGATTTGTGAAATATGCTATATATTTGTTACATTATTTGAGTGGTGATTTTCAAAAGAAAAAGACCATGAAAGTGATATTTTTGAAAAAGATGCATGTTTCTGAAAGCATGGTTACAAGAATGGTTTTCAAGATATGCATCAAGTATATGAAAATGTAAGTTTTCAAGAAAAGTGTCATTTTGGGCAACCAGTTGACAAGTTAAGAAATATGTGTTATGTGAATTTGTGGTAGTCTGTTCTATCAATCGAGTGCACTTGTCTAAAGGCTTCTCTTGCCTGCTAGGTAGTGGCATGGAGCTCCTTCACGAACTCCCTTAAGTTCATAGCTACGCAAAACCATTATGTGGGATTGCGATAGTACGTTCTGTTCATGGCTACACAGGACCTTTATGGGAAATGTGTTAGTACGTTCTGTTACAAACTACCCAAACCATTTTAATGTGCTTATGTGCTCATGATATGTTTCATCAAGTTTGATGCATTCATGTTTTGTAAGTTGTGAATTTTTAATTCACGAAAAGAATTTTGAAAAACATGTATTTTACGATTCAATAAGATATTTTCTATGACAAGTCAAAGAAAATGATTTCAAGAGTTTTACTTATCTTTTTATTATAAAATTTTTCCCACGACCTTCCAAGATCACCCCCTTCCTGTCCCCATTTCAGGTGATGAGCAAGAGATGAAGTGAAAGAGAGTCAAGGCAAGCTTTAGCCACAATTTAGGAATTTTTGTAGTTTTTGTAACTTTTGAAATTTGATATTTCGGATTATGTTGTATTTTAAAGTTTTTTCAAACTCTGTTGTTTGAGTTATGTTCATTTTGACTCCCTTGTTAAAAAGGGCTAAGTTAGAGGAATAAGTTTGGTTTGATGTTTGACTGTTGTAGGCATGCCACCCTTGTGGGATGATGCCTAATAAGGGTTCATGGAAATAACCCTACAAGGTAATATGCACGCTCAAGTTAAGTATGAGGATACTCACAAGAGTTGGATTCTGGAAACGGGATCTAACATATTTGGTATCAGAGCAAGAGGTTGGGTTCCGAATTTGGTGCCTAACATCTTAACTGTTTCCTGACACATTATAATTTTGAGACATCTTTATTAATAATTCAACTCATAAGTTATTGGTCCTACGATCTCAAAAACTTTATGCGGACAATACAATTCGAACTTAGTTTATCTTTTTTCCTAATATGAGCACATCTTGCTAAGGTGATACCCTCAGAAACATTTCATTTTCACTTCGCTTCAGTGTTAGTACACATAACTCTTAAGTCTATCTCACTATATTCCATATCTTCGGTGTTAATCCATCTAACTCATTTGTCTTTCTTGAATCACTTAATTTCAAATACATATTAATTTCACTTATCCTCAACATCTCCCATCTATTTTGGTCTTTAACTATTTTAGGCCTCATTTAATTCAATGTAAGGGTGAATGAATCTTTTTTCATATAACGCCTCACATAGTACTCTAATGATATCATTGTGGTAATGGTTGATATGCTTAAAGTCCAATAGAACTATACATTGATCTCATGTTCCTATAAACTCCAAAATATAAGCTTTAAGCATATCTCCAACAGTTGAGAATGTTAGCAATTCAAACATTCAGTCACTTGTTTCTATATCCTTAGCAGTTAAGTACTATTTTGGCATATTCCTACTAGGATGTCTAGCTTAGGTTGTTAATTGCTTTCTCTAGTAGTCTCTTTGTTTAATCATTTTTATTGGGTACACATCCTTTTTATTTCAATCACACAGTAACATTTTTCCTATTTGGACTCAAATTTCATATTCATTTTCAATTCTTCACTAAGATTCACAATTATGGATCCTCGATTTGGGCTTTGCTAATCTTTCCTTTGGGACTGATCTTAATTCAATAGCTAATAATACTTTTATTTGCCCAAAATTCAACTCAACATTCTATGCTCTTTATTGTACTAGGTTTGATAACCTCAATATCTAAATTTGTGCTATTTCGTTATTGAATTTTATGTTTAATACATCAGATTACCACACTAGCTTTACTAGGAAATACCCATTTGTACATCATAATCTTCTAGTAACTTTATCCATTGTCTCGGTCTCATTTTCAATTCTTTCAAACTCAATAATTACCTTAGACTTTAATGATCTTTATAAATTCCGAAATGTTTCTGTATATATAATATCTCCAAACTTTCCAGCAATCGCTATTGTAGCAAGTTTCAATTTATATATCAAATAATCAAGTCATGAGACCTTCTCCACGCACATGAAATCAGTTTATTATGCTTCATTGAATTTTATCCTAGTCTCTTATACAAACATCACTGTGTACTACAAAATCTCTAAATCCAAATGATATAATTATCATTGATGTTATACTTCCTTAAAATTCTCTTTACATTCATCAGTCATACGATTTACCTGTTTTTCCTCAGAAATTTTTGTCAAAAGGCTAAGATCTGTAAGAACCCTTAGCAACTTCTAGTAGTGTCCAATTTCTAGGTAATTCTATAAAACTCCAGATCTCTTATAAATTCCTTGGAGTTTCTTACTTCTTCATTACCTCTATTTTCTTTTTGGGTCTCTCAATATGCTATGTTCAAACACTATTTGACCCAACATTTTATTTAATTAAGCTAAGATTAACTCTTATTGAACATTCAAATACATTCAATATATCATCTATGATCATAGCCATAGATTGATCCAACTTTGATTGGATCATTTTAATCTTTAATACCATAATATTATTAGGGCATTTGTTAACTCCAACAGATACTCCTTATGCCCATGATTTGTTGTCACAATTTTTTAAGTATCTAATACCTCAATGAGGTAATATTATCTCATGTTATTTTCAGTTTCTCAATTAACTTATCTTCTCGGATCATTTTCTCCATTCATTCGGTTTCCTCTGATTTCTCATTGGCTTATTCTAATGTCTGCTCATTCATACTAGTTTCTTCACATACTTCAATTTATTTTCAATCTTTACTTCCTGGGTTGGTAACACATTCCTAAGATATAATTTGTATCTTCTGTGCATATTTGCATATAATATAATGTGGACCTAAGTACTCCTCACATTAGCGATAATGTTACCTCCAATTCAATAATGCAATCAAATAGTTGGATACTTTACATCAGAAAAAATGTCTACACTCTCAATAGCATATTCTACCTCCTATGTTTGAGTCTCCATTAGGAATATGACTCCAACATTCACTTTTTGATTCATTACATATTCATTTATGATTTGTTCCTTCATTGATCATTCTTAAATTGAATCATCTGATTAACTTAACCTAATTCAAGGAAATTCTTCTTTGAAAGAAGATTTCTTGTTACTTTCATTGATACCGCTCATGAAATTATTATCAATCAACTGTCTTCATCTTTACTTGTCAGCCATTCTTAATACCTTAAGAAGATGAATTTTAGCTAGTCATAATATCTCATTAAGATCAATTTGTGCCATAACTTATATGATCAAAAGATCCTTTTTAATAAGGCTCATTGAAGCATTAAACAAATTCATGTACTCTATCATCTTGGTATATATCATGAAAATCATTACATCTTATCTAGAGATGTATTTAAGACAATTCACTAATTAGTAGCTTATACTAAGGATACCTTAATTTCATTTGATTTTAGACAACATTTCTCCTTTTGTTCTTGTCCTCGACCATGGGTATTATGCCATGACTGTGTCCATCTTTCTCCTCGAATTCATCATATATAGTAGCATCATTACAATCTCAATTCATTCCCCATTGATCACTATAAATACTTTCACATCTTACTCCAATTCATCTTAGACTTTGAACTATAGGAACTATGACTAGCAATTATTCAATAAGTCACAAATTGCTTCCTATATCATCTCCACACATATAATACACATATGCTTAATATTTTTACTTGTCATGGTGATCCTATTATCAGATATGCACTCACAATGGAAAATCAACTTAACCTTGACAACTTTTTCATCTACTGTTACCATCATCTCACCTTTCAATTTCCATTATTTCGTCATACCTACGTATTTTCACAATCAATTCGGAATCATAGATGCATAATCATCCTAAAATTTCAATTTCAATCCCACTAACATATTCTTACACTGAGTCATAAACTCTTTTTATGATAATCAAACAACCATTCCAAGCCTAACTTCAGCCTCTCTAGATCATAGAAATTTTTGTTTTCATCCAACTTTGTTTATACACTTTAAATCTCGTCATTTCTAACATATGTTTATTTTTCTCTATCAATCCACAATAGTATTTTCATATCTATCCCACATTTAAGGATATATTACCCCAGTATATTATTGATGTTGTATTCCAGGCTATGTCTACCAAGACAATTGTGTTAAATCTTTATCTGTCATATCTAACCATATAGTATTCCTCATTTATACATAACCACAACTTCTATTCTCTCACATTCAGATAGATCATCATTTTTGTCACTATTCATATCAGCTTAAACACTTATCAAATGCTCATACGTGTAACTCATGCACATGTGACTCATACTAAGGATTAGTTGCCACTACATGCTAAGACATGTCAAAAATGTATATACCTTCACAAATATTTCAGAAAATGCCCATTTAAGATACTAACTCTAGGCTCTGACACCAAATTGTAGCACCCCACTCTTGCACGACACGTGCCCGACATCTTAAGTGATATCTGAGTGTGAATCCTGCAAAAGTGGCATGCTGGCATGCTGCAAAAGTGGCATGTTGGTAGCAGTCAATTCGAGCCCATACTTTTATTTTATAAACATTTTCATTGACAAACATCACTTGGCACAATTGTTATTACACTCTACAATTTGTATACGTGCATTACACATAATTGCAAAAATACACTTCAAAGCAAAAATCACTGAAGACATATATAGGTGCCATCTGATCCCATCCTCTATCTCACACTTGAATGCAGTAGGTATACTGTAGCATCCCGTTACCCATGTTAGGGCTAAAATTGTAAATTTGAGAATTTATGGGAAATTAGGAAAATGCACATCATGCATAATTAATTGTGACATGCACATTTTTGCACATTCATATGATTGTACATGCATTCATTGGCATTTTTCGGGTACAATTAAGTTGTTAAATATGATTAAAATGTATTTTGGCAATTTTGGTATTATTTAAGATATTTTGAAATTTTTTGTGAATTTTAAAAAAATATTTATTTTGGACCAATCCTATTGTGACACTTGGACTAATTATAGTGTGACATGTGGCAACATGTATATATGTGACAAATGGCTTGTAAGAGTGAGGACACATGTAAGGCATGCAAGGTATACACGAGTATGAGGTTGAACTAGGAATAATGCACTGCGAGTGTTCTTCTCGGTGAAGAAACACTTGACATCCGAATGACAATTGTGAGACTTTTGATGTTTTGATTTGTTCTCCTTACTGGATTTCATAGCCAAACCAAGTAAGTAGTTTTGTTGGTGTTTAGTTTCCGGTGTAGAAATGTACATGCATGCATGAGTTCATGAAGTGTGATTTTGGTGTTGAGTAACCTGCATGATGTATTTTTGAAATAGGCATCGTCCAGAAAATGTTGAAAAATTTTCTGTTGTTACATTGAAATGGATGATGCTAAAGTGTAGGGAATTAGAGTAGGATGAAAATGATACAGAAGTCTATGAGAATCGATGGATATGCACATACTTTGTCATGGTTTAGAGAAAACCGAAGATGGGTTGATCTCTGCATGTATCTGTTGAGTACCAGTAGAAATGAATTTAGATGTTTAAGTGTGAATATGGAATTTTGATCTTAGGTGAATGATTTGAATTGAATTAGGAGATAAGTGAAGTGAAGTTTTAGAGATTGTTTTGGGTATAGAAATGCATGATGGTAGAATGAGAAGGTCAAAATCGGGGAAGACGAGTTTCAGAAACCAGACGTCGCGGCCAGCCTTGGCTTGTCGCGACTAATTCCTTTTTGTTCGTCGTGACGTGCAACGCCCCTTTGAGCTAGTCGCGGCTCATTCCTTTTTGTACTTCACGACGTGTGACTCCCCATTGAGCTCGTCGCGGTGACCATTGCAAAAAAATCCCGAGAAAAATTAATTTCTGGACTGTACATCGTGACTTCACTTTTTGTTCTCATCGCAGCGAGGTCCCTTCCTTGACAACTTGAACATACTTTCGTATTTTGACCATAACTTTCTCTGTAGTTATCCAAATTAGGTGATTTTTTATTTTACGTACACTAGAGACATAGGGATAAAATGTTTATGAAGAAATGGAGTTTTAATTCTGTCTCTAAGATTTTCAATATTTGGTTGGAAGTTGAGGTATGATTTCTGCTGAAAGTTATGAACCGTCTAGAATGTTTTGAGTGTATCTCTTTGTATACTGAACAAAATTAAATAATTTTCGTGTCATTAGAAAGTTAAGAAATGGAAGAACAACTTTATAGAAGGAAGTTTTGTCTAATTTGGTCAATTACCTTATGAGAATTAGTATGGAAAGTTAACCCATAACTGTATTAAAGGAAAAATCTAAAGTGGTCAATTAAGTTATGACATTTTTTTGTTCAATCCAACTATAAATATACATGGTATTAATGAGGGCTTTGATATCTGAATAATTTTTGATAAGGATCGCCATATTGTACCCCAAAATTGCCATTGAACATGCATTGTGCATACATTCTCTACATTGATGTGCATAAAAGAACCACTTGTGTATTTATGAAAAAATGTGATATTTGTGAATGTGTTTTATATATTTTAGAGGAGCAAATCAGATGCCAGTCATACATTGTCGGACCATCTAGGCAATAGCTTATTAGAACGTCTTGTGAGTCAACCTAGATGATTTCCTAGGATTGATTTGATTTGTTTTGTTAGCTTCCAATATTATCAAACTATTTGCAATTTGTCTATAAATTTCGGACTTTAATTGTTCGAGGAGATCAATATTCTGGAATGTATTGGAAGTGCTCTGATTATGGCTTTGAGTGCTATGATATTCTTAATGTTATGTGAATTCTCAACGATAGTTGAATGCTGGACTTAGGTCTGATGATTATGAGTTTTGTTTGAGCATCTTATGTGATTGCTATATAAGCCATATTCAGTTTTGATGCATTAGAAGTATTCTGATTTGATGTGAAATCCTTTATGATATGTGAATTCTCAATGAATGTTGAATGCCGGACTTAGGTCCAATGATTATGAGTTCCTGATTGAACATCTTATGTAATTGTCTAATATGGCATAATCTGTATTTGATGCATTTCATATAATGTATGCTCAGATAAAGGTGTTGTGACTTGAGTAGCCAGTATGAAGCGCTTCCACGTAGAACTTTGCTCTATGATATATGTTCTGCACGTTGAGCTTTGTTCTGTGATATATGTTCTGCACGTTGAGTTTTGTTCTGTGATATATGTGTGTGCACGTAGAGCTATACTCCGTGATTCTGTTCTAACTGAGCCCTATAGGCCAATATTTGTATAAGTATGTGATAGGCACTCAATCACAACAATAAGAACGAATGTGAGTCTCATGCATATAGCATTCATATAAGACTGAAATTCCTTAAATGATTTGTAAAGCTGATGTGAGTGATAAATTGATATGAAACGTTGCTATACTTGGCTACGTGAATTTTATGATCACATGAGATGGCATGTTATGTGAATATCATAAATAGATATATGTTCTGAATGAATATCTGTGATATATGTGATGTTCTTTTATAATCCGGTGAAATCATCAATGATGGTTCACTTATTGGGTTACAAAACTTATAAAAAATTACAATGGGGCTTTTCAGGTTCTGAGGAATTAATCAGCTAGGCTAAATGGAGTATAGCCACTGAGGTCTGATATGGATTAGGAGTCGGGATCAGATTGCACCTGCACATATCTTTAGTGATTTTATTTTTGACATATGTTTAGCAAAAATTGTACAAATGTTTGTAAATGTATTGGTAATGAAATGACTTTATGGTTTCAAGTATTTTGTATCTGAAATGAGCCCAAATTATGGTTGAATACTAATGTTTGTAACAATTGTAACTTCTAAATGGAAATGTTGTTAAATGACATGAGCCCAATTTGATTAGAAATTTCTGCTTACATGTACCTTGTTTTAAAGAAACAAAATTTTTATGATGAATTTTGACTGAATGATCGTTCTAGCATGCAACCCTTGCGGGGTACGTACTCAGATATCACCATGGATGTCGGGTACGTGTCTTGCGAGCGTGCGGTGCTACATTTTGGTATTAGAGCCCAGATTTAGTATCTTACATGGGCATTTTTGGACATATGTGTTAAGTTACATGCATTTCAATCATGTCATAGTAGGTAGTAGCAACTGATCCCTAGTCTGAGTTACATTCATATGAGTCACATACATGAGCATTTGTTAAGTGTTTAAATTGATGGAAGTAGCGGGAAAAATGATGATCTGTCTGAAGGTGAAAAAATGAAATTTTGTGGATATTTAGAAATGGAAAATAGTATATGGTTAGATATGACAAGTACTAATGTAATGTATTTGAATTGGTGGATGTATTATGGAATCGATTGAGCCAAGTTTAGCTTATAAATTGGCTGAATTTTTATAAGTGTTAATGAACTTTTTGACTCTTAATTGATGATTTTTTGTGCTTAAATTGATTCCCTATGATTAGCTCGTATGAATTGCAAATTTTTAGTAAAATTATTGCGAATTGATCTTAATTGCATTATAATTTTCCCAAGGACAATTGATGTTGCAAATTGTGATTTAATTGTAGGAACATAAAGGAGTCAACCAGGAAGTCAACAGTTCGTGAGCAATCACACGTCGCGGTGCATCAACAAAACAAATCACACATCGCGACGTAAACATCAACATGCCGCGAACACGTTGCGGCCAGCCAGTCAAGTCCACATGTCACGACGTCCATCAATTACACGTCGCGGCGAGCCAGTCAAGATCACTCGTCGCGACATCCAGTCAGATACCCAAACCATAAATAGAAATTATATCACTGTTTCAACCCGGCCTGCCTCGGTTCTTTAAATATTTGCCGAATTAGGTCATTGGAAGGCTGGACCATCATTGAGACGCTGTCACAGAACACAACACACCATCGTCTTCATCATCTTCTCCACCACCGAACACACCTCGCAGACACCAGACTCACATTCGGCAGCTGCCAGTGACAATTCCACATCATCACCTACATCACCGATCATCATTGACGCCACACCACCCTTCCTGTCAGTTGCTGGAGTCATGCTTAGCACCGGAGTTCCAATAGCAGTGATGGACATCGCCGAAGTTATGCATGGCTAGGTTTCCAGACCTCTTGAAGATGTAGCACCGGCTTGAGTTCACCGAGGGATCCAAAGGGGAGTAGTCAATTATTGTCTGAACGTTTAATTATATTATTGTTAAACTCTTGGTTAGAGATACAGTGGTATGATTAGATTAGCATGGTTAGGTTTAATCATGTGTTGAACAATATTTTACGATTTGGATATGGATTATGTAGAACTTTTGTGCTTAAATATATGAGGTCTCATATATGTCATTGGTGATTGCATTAC
>JANZLX010000005.1:20161186-20188360 GCA_025531955.1 Erythroxylum orinocense
ATTGACTTTCTTAGAGATTGAATTAGAACTCAATGTCATCATACAACTTGTAGCCTTATGTCTCTAATTTAATCCAATTCAAGAATCATCTCATTTGGATAACCATAGATCAAATTATGGCTAAAGGACCAGAGCATGCTCAATGAACTTACAATTTCCAGCTTTTAACTTCTAATATCTCACATTTAATCCATCTTATATCTAAACCATCTTTTCTATTTCTTTTAAATTTCAAGAATTTTCCTTTGCTTTACACCTAGCCAATTGCCAAAGTTCTCATTCAATAGTCTTAGTTTACAGAAAGGTTCGGGGTCTAACAGGAAAGGAGATTAAAGGTTCTAAAATGACCCCAACAAAGATGGCTACCGAGGAAGAGATCGAGAAGGAATTGGAAAAGGAAGAAAATTTTCTTTAAGTACGAAGGTAAATGTTGAATGTCCCAACATTACTAAAACTAACCCTCCACCTGTTCCAAGCAGATTAACGAGGCCAAACAACGATGACAAGGATAAAGAGATATTAGAGACTTTTTGAAAGGTGAAAGTCAACCTACCTTTGCTTGAAGCAATCAAGCAAGTGCCAAGGTATGCCAAATTCCTTAAAGAATTATGCACACAAATCAAAATTAAATGCTTGAACATAAATACCCAAAATAGAACACAAACATATACATTCATCCGCCAATTTTTTTGCACTCATTTCTCACCCTATTATGAAGATCATTCAGCCTTAAAACATCTCTATAACAATTTATAACTTATTACTCATCAAGCATATACAAACGCAAGACATTTACTTAAACCTTACATCACACACGGTCATCACACACAAAACACCATTTCGTAGCATTTAACCTATAACACATCTCTTATACAATATATCAATTATTAATTATCAAGCATGTACAAAAGCAAGAAAATTACATCAACTTCTCATCATAAATGCTTCATTTAACATTGCCCATAATGATTAAATTCCTACTTACTTGATTTAGCTCCAAAATCTCCAAAATCTTCAAGAATACCAAAAATCCCTAGCTTCACCAACAACCTATGATCATCCTCTTCCAAAGGTGGTAGGGATGGGTTTTTGGTGAGAATAAAAGAGAAAGCAAGATGAAAGAGAAGCAAGTAAGAGATGAGAGAGCTAGGTTTAGTATTGGAGGAGATTGGCAACAAAATGACATGAAGAAGACGGAGAAGATGGTCACGAAAATGAAGAAAGTAAGACCAAAAATACTAAGTGGTCTTCCAAAATAAAGCATCGTGAGAGACAAAAGGAGGATCTTTTAATTAAAAGAGTAAGGACATAGTCTGGCCAAGTAACACTTGTCACTTGCCACATTCCAATTCTTATAACTTAAATCTAATTTCTATTCTAATTATCTCCCAAATTTTCAACGATGCTTGTCAATAAATCCTAAAGCCATTTAACAAAATTTTCATTTCTATTTGATAGTAATTTCTACTACCAGTTATCATTTGTCTTGCAACTTGGCATTTTTCTTTGTCCAAAAATTACCTCAAATTTTCATAAATTTTATTAAAACTCTCCAAAAATTCTAAATCAAAAAATACACTTTCCAAATCAAATTTCAACACATAAAAACCACAATTATCAATAATATAACATTACAATTCAATTATACCCAGAATGCCAATGAATTCATGTATAGTCATTTTCATGTGTAACAGTTCACTATTCACAAGTATGCGTATGCCTTATAATGCATGAGCATAACTGCACTTTGTAATCTCTCAATAATCTTTCATATTTACTATTTTAGCCTCAACCTGGGTAACGAGATGTTACAAAAGGCTTAAGGATGAAACCCTAAAGGGAGCTTCAAATATGCCATTTTGGGGAAGCACTCCAAGAGGAGAGAAGAAGAGGAGAGAAAGAGAGAGACGAAGAGAGAAGAAAGAAGTGGGTCTTCGTGGTTACTGCTTTCCCAAGGCATCCCAATCCCCATTCCACGTGTATTTCTTTTATGTTATTTTCATTTTTTTAATTGTTAATATAAATACAAATATGTTTATAGATTTGGGTTTGATCAAGATGTTATAACTTTATTTCAGGATTTTACCTTTAGTTAATGTTAATATAGTTATTTTTGTGTTATTTTGATTAGATGTTTCGATTGATTTTTGTATCTTATTGCTTCAGTAACAAATCGAGAGGGTGAATTGAATGCAAAATGATTGGGTCGAGTTAATAGGACTTGGGCAACGTAATAAACCACGCAATCAATCTTATCGATTATTGTACAGAGAGAGATCCAATATGAGGCCCGATAGTTTATTAGAGAGCTTAAAGACTAATTACGTTGTGGACCAATAGTTAATTTAGAGATAACAATTTTGGTAACTTAATTAGATTAGGGTTTATTAATTAAGGCTTAGTGATTATAAATAAAGAGAGAGTAATCCACCCTACGATAGTTTAGAACTGACATCCCAATAACACAAAAGTGATTAGGTTAGCAATGAGGATAGGATAAATCCCTCTCCCATAATTTGACAAATTCTCTAGTGTGATTTCCCATTGATGAATTGTTGGTACTTAATATTTGATTTTGTTGAGTTAATTTTCCAAATTAATATCTCGAAAATTATCCATGTTTAATTTCCTATCCTGTTTTATTTTCATTTTATTAATTTTCTAGCCTTAGATAACTTAGGATTAGATTAGTCTACAACTCCTCGTGGGATCGACCCTTCACATACTACAAATCATGACCCATGCACTTATAGTATTTTGAAAGCTATAAATAGTAAAGCTTGCAAATTAGTGAATAACATTATTCTCTGCTCAGTTATCTCGCTAGGAAAACAAGCAATATAGGAAAGTAGATATTCGAATCAGATTAGCTACACTCCTATCAAACTTCTTCCTGATGAAATAAGAACCATATTATTTGTTATTCCAAGTGAAAAAGCATCCACCCGAGGGAATATTAGTGAGTTAAGCCTTATAAAGTGTTTACTAAGCTCAAGACAAGGACTACAACTTGCAATATGGCTAAGGCCACTGATAGTCTAATATTCTAAGGGAAATTTTTTTAGAAAGATCCAGATAAGATGTTGCCTTGTTTAAGCTCCTTCAACTAAAGACCAGGTCTCCATAACTACAACAATAGAGGCTTATTGTGGATATGTCAAGGTCAAACTTATACTATTGATTTTGCTTCCTTTGAGCATGTAAATCTTAATAGAAATATATCATCACTATTCACAAAACATTAAAAAAAAACCCTGATACTTTCAATAATTGAAGGCCCACTACTTTATAACTAGAAATACAATCTTGTTACCAAGGAAAAATCTAAGCAATGTAGCTTTCCATCTATCTATTCTAGCCTTCAAAATATCCATTAGAGTGACACTATTCTTAACTCAATTGTCTCATTTAAAGGATAGTAAGTAAGCTTTAGCTATAACCTAAAATCTCTAGCCCTTGAGTATAAGTTTTACAAATAGGAGCAATGTTTTAGTCCAAAGATGGAGTGTTAGTAGAAGTAGAAGCTGGAAGTTCTTTATTTGCAACCTTAGAACAATTTAAGTTCAAAGGAAGGAAATGAGAAGTGTTCATAAGATCAAGATATGAACAGCCAGATAAATGCTAGACAAATAAGTTATAGAGAGTGCAGGAGTGTAGGGAATGAAGGATAGGACAATCTAGAAGAAGAGGATGGCAAAGCAATAAGTAAGAGAAAGAATGCTGAAAGATAGAGTTAGTAATAAGAACGGTGACAAAGTGTAGAAGAGAAAAGAAGTTGTGAAATGATAGTGTCACAATAGCAGCAAGAAGAGTAAGAAGCCAGGGGAGTAGGAACCACAGGGATTGGTGGTGAAGAGTGAGTAGTGAAAAATGTTCATAGAGAGTCCATTTGTACAAAGCCTTGCAAATAATTTCTCTTCTTAATTTGAAATACATCCTTTTAACTTAAAAAATTAAATAATTTTTATTAAAGCCAAAATTTAATAAATCATGGACCATTCTTGAAAATTCTGGTGGTCCATTGTCATATTGTGTAAGGTAAGTCTCTTGACATTGTCAAATGGAAATGGAAAATTAGAGCATCAATAATGACTTCAGAAATGGAAAATTCAACGTGCCACACAAACATGCTTTCAACCGAGGTTACAGAGAAAGAAGTTCAAGAAAACTCCATCCTATAGTAGAGCATATTATAGAAATAAGGAAACAACTTCTTTATGTAGACAAAAGTCTTGAGAAAGCCAATGCATAGCAACCATTGAAAGGACAATTTCTCACTATCAAGTTCTTCTATTAATGCATTATCTTATTGACTGTAGCTAGACAACAGATAAATGTTAAAGTCCACCTTGAGGATAATGCATAGCTTAGGCTATGTTTAGTTGGACGTATAGTTTTTATGAAATAAAATGTACATGGATGTAATATTAAAAAATTGTTGTTTGGGAGTGATGAAAGCGTTTATAATATAATATAGTGAAATATTGTTTAGAAGATAGATGGAATGAAATGGAATATATATATATAATAATAATAAATGACTATTCTACCTTTAATGTAGAGTAATGAGATGTATTGTGTTGATGTTTGTTATTAGAGTTGAGGATATAATTGGTATTTTAAAAAATATTGAGGGCATATTAGGTCGTACATGTTTATCGTTTTACATTTCATCCTAAACTTTCAAAATCGGAAATAACTCATTTTTTACTATTTCGGATGAAATAGGATGTAATGTGAAATTCTCCCCTTTCATTTTCTTACATTCCATTTCATTATAACTTATCGTCTCAAATGATAGAATAATATTACATTTCATTTTACTTCATTAGTATCTATACTACTAACCATAGCGTCAGGGGATAATGAAGCTTATATAAAAACTTTATTTCCGAATCGTATTATGAAATCAGACAACTGACCTAATTAAGCACCTGCACAAACTTGGATTCCAGCTGGATTGAGAGAAAAGAAAAATGCCTTTAAGTCAAGTCTTGCCATACTTAACCCACGCAACGGGTCAAATTGACTTATAATTTCATTATTGGCAAGCACGGACCAAATTGTCGATCCATTCTACGCGCTCTGTTAGACACTCCTTCCAACCAATTTGCTCATATTTTCCCGATCGAAAGATCTAAACTTTCTGATCAGTCTTCTTTCCCATATACGTTCAGAAAGGTAGTGAAACAACATGGCTTCATCATTATTTCTCCTTCTTCTTTCTCCTCTTCTAATACATTTTGCTTATCTTATAATGGCCGAAGAATCAGGTCCGCCAGGAATAGTGTATAAGGATTGTGTTGGAAAGGGAAACTTCAGCGCTAACGGTACCTACCAAGCAAACCTTAATTACCTCCTCAACTCCATGTACACCAACACCGATATAACCTACGGCTTCTACAACTTCTCTTACGGGGAGAGCAGTGATAAAGTCTATGCTATTGCTCTGTGCAGACCGGACATAAGCCCTGCTTCATGTCGGGCTTGTATAAAAAATTGCAGTGACAGCCTCACAACAATATTCTGTGCCAATTTCAAGGAAGCGATTGGTGGTCAAGATGAATGCATGTTAAGATACTCGAACCGCACCATATTTGATCTCATGGAAGGTGGTCCTTACTTCTGGGTGCATAGCCCGAGCAATGTGTCTGATGTTGCTGGATTCAATAAGTCACGAATGGACTTGTTAGACACGCTACGAGACAAAGCTGCAGTGGGCGATTCTCGTTACAAATACGCAGTAGGACAAATGGAAGCTCCGAATTTTCAAACTCTGTATGCACTTGTGCAGTGCACACCCGATTTGACCGAGTCTGAATGCAGAAGTTGCTTGCATAATACAACTGGGCTTCTTCCTCAATGTTGTGAGAATAGATCTGGAGGCAGAGTCATTTACCCAAGCTGTAATTTCAGATATGAGATAAACCGATTCTATGATATTTCGTTAACTAATTTAGCATCTCCTCCGCAGGCAACATCAGGTATTGATATAATAAGAACGTTTTTGACTATTTCTGAAGCGTTAGTGTTTACTCTATCTGAAGCAATCTGATTTGTTCAAGACTTATTTGTGCTTCGTGAGATACAAAATTTTCTGATCTCTGTAGGAAAGGGAAGGAACAGAAGCCATATTGTCATAATTGCTGCTGTTTCAGTTGCTACTTTCATAATGCTTGTATGTTGCGTAATATTCTTGTTAAGAAGAAGGAAGCTGAGGCATGAGGTTGAAGGTAAGTTCAAATATTAGTCCATAGTAGCTCGTTTGACTGCCTTAACGCCAAGGGCAAGCCATGAATATCTTCTTCTTCTTTTCTTTTTTTTTTTTTGAAAATTAAGTAAATGCATTGAATAGGAGAATTATTAACAAGAGTCCGTATAAATAAACAGCTAAAAGACTAGATCAAGTGACAAACAAAATGGTGGCAAAGTGGTATTAACAGCCGAGCTTGACTAGCTAGTGTAGCTCATTCCAAATGCTACCTTTGACAGATTAGTGGAGGTAGTGAAAGTTGAAGATTGTAAGCAATAGCAGTAAATCTTATATGGTTGAGCAGCCTGACAAAACATTCCTCCACATTCGCAGCTTTCGTAGCAAATAATTCTTTCCTTCCATAAGTGGTATATCAAAGCTCCATATGATGCTCTGAAGAGTTTCTTATCAGCCTTAGTTTTCAAGCAAATACCATGCATCAATTCCCATATTTGTATGCCTTTTATGATCTATTAACGTCTTCTCTTTTTCTTAGATGTGTTTGAGAATAAAAATGCGGAATCTATGCATATCGACTTGGATACGATTAGGCTTGCTACAGAGGACTTTGCGGAAGCTAATAAGCTTGGTCGTGGTGGATATGGTGTTGTCTACAAGGTAATGAAATTTCAATACCTACTAAAAACAGAGAAGCGAAGTCTTTAAAATCCAAACATTCTTTGAACTTCTCTTTATCCAAAGTTAAACTCATCACATGCCTACAGGGTACGCTTCCTAACGGTCAACTTATAGCTGTCAAGAGGTTGACGAGAGGATCAGTACAAGGGGAACCAGAATTCAGGAACGAGATTGTCTTAGTGGCCAAACTTCAGCACAGGAATTTGGTGAGACTCCTGGGTTTCTGCTTCGAAAAAGAAGAAAAGATTCTTGTGTACGAGTTCATTCCAAATTTGAGCCTTGACAAATTCATGTCCGGTAATATTTTTGACAAACTGAGATTCGTTGATGTTTCCAAGTTCCATGCATTGATTCATGCCGTCTGGTAAACCTGTAGATCCTGTGAAGCGTGAACATTTGGGCTGGGAAACACGCTACAGAATCATAGAAGGAATTGCGAAGGGAATTCTTTATCTCCATGAGGAGTCTAGACTTAAGATTATTCACCGCGATCTCAAAGCTAGCAACATTCTGATAGATGAAGAGATGAACCCAAAAATCGCAGACTTTGGCACAGCAAGGTTATTCGATATTGATCAAACGGGAGCCGAAACAAGGAATATCGCTGGGACCTTGTAAGTGTACAATCATTAAAGCCCTTAACCTACAAATTTCAATCCTAGATAGTTTGTATCTCCCTAATAAGGTATGAACATAAAAACCCAAGTACACTACTACAACTTGAATCAAGTCACCATTAGTTACAGTGTTGATTATCTGCAGCGGATACATGGCTCCAGAGTACATAACCCGCGGACGCTTCTCAGTAAAGTCGGACTTATTTAGTTTCGGTGTCATAGTTTTGGAGATTGTGAGTGGCCAAAAGAACAGTAGCTTCCGCATCAATGAGGAAGACGAAGACCTTCTAACATATGTAAGAATAAATAAGCAGAATCACTACTATGATTTCAGAAATTCTGCTTGTAGCTAGTTGAAGGTTTTATTATTTTAATTTTTTGTCTCAGGCTTGGAGAAACTGGAACCAAGGGACACACATAAATTTAGTAGATCCTACTCTGACAGCTGGTCGGACAAGTGAAATGGCAAGATGCATCCACATTGGATTGCTATGTGTTCAACCAAATGAAGCTGATAGGCCAACAATGGCAGACGTTGTCGTTATGCTTAGCAGTTGTTCGATGACACTTCCTGTGCCTTTAAGGCCCGGGTTTTTTCACCATGGCATCAGCAATTCCAGCGGATCAAACACGTTAGAGGCATGCAGAAGCAAATCTACCGAAAGTTCAAATAACGAGGTTTCGATTTCTGAGCTAGATCCGCGGTAATGGCGTTGGATGATATGATCTCTAAAAAGCTCTGCCAATTTGCTAATAAAGCCATCATTTTATCTGATCACCAAATTCCGTCCACTACGGCTTGTTTGGCAATCAGTTAATAGCTAATTGTGGCTCTGTTTGGCAAATAATTGATTGCATTAATTGTTAGTTGATTTTATCAGTTGATTTTATCAGCGAATTGTATTAGCTATTTGTTAGAGATGTTTGTTAAAATTAGCTGTTTAGTATTAACTGTTTATGTATAAAATGACTTATAAGGACATGACTTTAAAAAAAATTATAAGGGTATAAATATTATATATCTTAGTATTTTGTTGAATATTCTTGTAAGAATTTAAATTTTAAATATTTAATTATGCAAAAATTAAGTTTATAACTTTAATAAAAAACATAAAACATTTAATAATAATAACGATGATGACGACAATAACAACAACAATAATACATCTAAACATAAAATATAACAATCTAAATGAAGTTTAATAACAAAATTCAAATAAAGCAAAAGAAATCATTTGGAAATTGTTTTAAAGTTTCTGCTCAAAAGAGTCTTTATTAAAAGTTTCGTTGTAAAGCCCTTGTGCTCTATAGACGAAAGGAATAAATAGTTAAGCTTGCAACGGACATTGCCAATCTTTTAGGAAAGTGACTCTTCAATGCGATCTGATCACTTGATATTTTCCAAGCACTTGCAGATGGAGATAGAGATAGCTGCTATGTCTCTATTAATGAAGGCATCTGAAAATAAGCTAAATTTTCATTGGTTGAATCAAAGATTCCATGCCTTTCTCTCAAGTAATGAAGGCATCTGAAAATAAGCTAAATTTTCATTGGTTGAATCAAAGATTCCATGCCTTTCTCTAAAGTAATTCCTGGTTACTGGCCAGTAGTAATTACAGATGAAGCTACTTTTCTTTGCGGCTTTTGAACAAAACATAGCAGACTAATAACATATTTGGTACTAAGGCAAGAAGACGAGGAAAAACAAATTTGATTCAACACCCGAAATTAAAACTAAGGTTGTAATATCAAATATGGTAGAACAGAATAGCTATCTTCTAGTTCATTCCAGCGCTAACACAAGCTTCAAAAAGTGTTACCTTTACAAAAAATTATTTGAGAACAGGAAAAAAAGTACAAGACAGACGACCTGATTAACATTCAATACACCATAACTACTAATCAACGGTCAACCTAGAGTTTTACCACAAGCCTAATTGGTTGAATATCCTCTGCCTCAATGAATCTCATTTCAAGAGAAGTTCATATCAATGACTATCAATAACGTTAACCAATTCAGTTGAGAACCCAGAATCGTCCCTTCCTGATTCGTTTCCATGCTATGGCAGCAATTGCAACACCCCCCAAATGCGCAAATCCTGAGATGTTACTATTTCCCTGCAATAGAAATTGATACCAATCACGGCAACATACAGGTTGCTTAAGAGGGAGTCATGTTAACCACAAAGGGCAAAGCAAATTAGTTTCAAAAGGAAGGTTTAAAAGCTCCACGAGAAAACACAGACCTCTATTATCCTCAAGATATCCTTTCCAATTAAAAAGATCCCTTAAAAGACCAGAAAAGGTAGTAATGTAACCATATCAGTCTGGACACAAAATAATAATCATTGATTGGTTATAAGAGCTTTACCAATATTATGGCAGGAACAGGTATGATAAAGTCAAAGTACAAAGTAGCTCCTGGATTCAAGAATATATCAAGCAACATGATAGCATTGACAGCCCCACTAGCTCCCTAAACAACACTTGTTAGCAAATGATTGTCAGATATAACAACACTAGCTGTTCATACATCCCATTGCAGGAAAAACTTGAACAATTTCAAAGACACCATAAAGGGTTGGCATTAAAACTATTACGATTTCATACAATATCACAACTCGGTTTAAATTTGCTATCAATTTCTTGTCTTCCATTATCGAAAATAGATCAAAGATCGAGCTTAGAATTTCTGTTTTAAACTGCTTGTATGGAGATGAATGGAAAAGAAAAGCTTCAAAGAAAAATTAGTTTAATGTAAGTCATAAATATACCAATCCTAGAGTCCTTGAGAGGTCTCTAGTCCACATTCCTTGCCCCTGTAAATAGCAAACTATGAACAAAGAGTCAAATTTGAGTTCAAACTCCATTAGAAATTTTCTAGGACTTATATGGCATACACAAATGAATAATTCAAGCAACATGCATTGGATATGATACCCTTATACCTTTGATGATGCAGCCATGAAGGCATAGTGCACCAAATAGAATACTGAACCACCAATTGCTCCCGTTAGATACAATTTCAGTAAATATTTAGGTCCAAACTTTCTTGCAATCTGCAGAAACACCACATGAAATCAGCCACTAGAAACCATAAGAACAATGAACAGTAGACAATTCACAGGCACACAGCACATATATAAGAATATAGGTGAAACTATATCAACTTCGTGTCTCTTAGGAAGTGCATGTAATTCATAGAAAATTTTGGAAAAGACAAGTATCAAGCAACAGGATCTAGAAAATATCATTGTAAAAACCTTCTATAACAGGAAAACCTAATCTTTTTCGGTCATTCATTCATTATAAATACCTACGTATTTACAAGATTGACCATAAATACCTACGTCCATAAACATATGTTGTTCCACTTTCCTTCCTCTTCATGCTGCGTAAGCATTGGTGTGTGCTTGTGCGTGATCAATTCATCTATTCAAAATCCAAACCCAGCAATCAAATTGATAAAAACAAAAGAGCAAGATCCACATTAATCCCCAAATAATTACTGCATAAGCAAAAATTGAAATTAAAAAGACAGATATTTGTACCATTGAAGTCAAAACCGAGGAGCCACAGATCAAACAGGTGGTGGGAAACGATGGTTTTGCGCCCAGAATCCTGACAAGAGTGATGAGAGAAAGAGGCCATTGGAAGACTAGCTCTGGCCAAATAAGCCCCACCAACCAATTAGGCTTGTCGAAAATGAGATAGTCATTGTACTGGGTGTTGTACCAGCTCTTGAGATCGACGAAAAAAACTGGGAAAAGGGATTGAGGGAGGCAGGTCTGGGCATCGATCAACGGCGCAGCAACAACGATCACGAAGAAGAAAAAGAAGAGCACAACGTCCACAAGCTTCAGTCGGTAGGAAAAGGGCAAAATCGACGTTAACACAAAAAATTTCAGCTGATCGTTCCGAACAAAATTAAGGACAAATAAAAATACAAAGAAGAACGGGGGCGAAGATGAGAGGGATGAACAGAAGAAACAAAACAGTCGGCTAGTGGTTTTGTTATTTACGTAAGTGACGGAATTAAACAGAAAAATAGCTTCCCGAAAAAGCTAAGATTTGGAGCTTTTCTGAAAAGCTCCAAATTTTAGCTTTTGAAAAAGTTGTATTTGAGCTTTTAAAAAAACTGTTTCTACTTCAAAAGTGCTTTTATAATTTGCAGCCAAACACCTACTTTTTCTTTAAAATAGCTTTTGCGATAGACAAAAGTGCTTTTGAACTCTCCAAAAGCTCAACCAAACGGGGGCTAAGTATAAGAATAACAATTATCACAAAGCATTTATAGATGTATTGAATTCAACAAGAATAAGGTTTAACAAAACATATGAAGAACAATCACTAATATGAATTTAGAAACTCATAATCATGTTTAGCAAAATTAAAATCCAAATAAACAATCAAGACAATGAAAAAATTGTGGAGAAAAGAAAGAAAAACTAGTTGGAGTCTTGAACTAGAAATCTGGAATTTATGGAGCTTCACTTGATGTCTCCTCTTGATCTTCCTTGAATCTAGTGGCTACTGCCTTTTTTTTTTGGATTTTTCTTGTCCTTACATAGTTCTTGAGGTTTTTAAGCTTGCTTCTACGGTTTCCTCTCTTAATTTGGTTCCAAGTAGTCCTAAAACCTAAAAAGTTGAAAAATCTCACAAGCTAGATAGACGACGTGCCACTATTATGGCCTAAAGGGTTCATGATCATGAAGATCGTAGCCTCCATGAATCCAATATCTTCTCTTTTCTTCACATTCTTGTTTCTATACACTCATAAACACATCAAACACCTCTTCAAACATAAAATTAAGATCAAATTCTTGTTCTAAACCAATCAAACATATAAAAAACATTAAAAAAAACTAACAATGGCATAATTCTAAGTCTATACATAAGATAATCATCTAAGAAAACATTTAAAAACATAGAAAACATAATATAATCTACATTTATCAATTTCCCGCGAGATCTGATTGATATTATCTTTTGATCTCTTTCCAAATGCTTGAAGTAAAGTAACATTTATAAAATATATGGTCCCTAGTACATCCCAATCCCAGCTTAAGAAACAATTTCTATCCATACACAAAAAATGCAGCCTATCCATTGTACTTATTATATTTTTCATTATAATCCACAATAGAAACGAGTTTCGATGAATCAGAAACTTATTCCAAACAATTTTGAACCAATTTACCTTAGTATTAGGAGGTCACATTAGATTTCAGGTTTGCTTGCTGGAAATATTATAATTTTTCCCTTTTTAAAAGAAACTGTCAAAATTATGAATATATGGTAGATAAGTAATTTTATATCTCAACAAATCATAAAGAAGAGGCTAATTATTGTTTTGTATCAGCTTAGAGACTTTGTCATCCAAATGACCAAAAGATCTGGCTGTTGAGGATCCAATTATGTAGATCAACTGACTACAACATGTCCAATTATCATAGTAAACAGAAGTTTCTCACCATTCCTTACTTTACAAAAGATATTGGCTTTAATATGATCTTTAAGCTACAGGACTTGTGCCAAAAAATAAGAATGTGAGTGACTCTTTTGCATCTTCCAAATACTTATGCCATTCAAGAAATAATTGTGCAACCATTTCATTCCAAGTAAAGTTTTATCTTTTATAATCTGCCAAAGTCATTTTAGAATTAATGCAAAATTAGTAGCCTTAATATTATCCACTCCCAACCCACCTTGATCCTTAGAAGAACAAAATTTTGACCACTTGACTTTTGCAAGCCCCTCCACTCCATCACGGTGACAAACAAAACTCGAATTCAAACTTGAATTAAAGTTTAAAATTTTTTAAAAATTAAAATTAATTAATTTAAATTAAACTTATTAAATTTATTTTGAAATTGAATTTTAATAATAATTCTCTCAAATTACTTAAAATGAGTAAAAATTTGCATATAAAATTTCTTTGATTCTCTATGAATTTTGATATTAAATTTGAAGGTTATGATAACAAAGGAAATTCCAGATAATCCTCCTTAATGGGCAATTTTTAGTGTATCTCTAGTGACTTAATTACCAACTAGGTATTGTTTTTTAGTGTGTCTACCATGACTTAATTGCCAACTCGATATTCACCTCATGAAGTTTTAACACTTAGGTAGTGAAGGGTTTATATATCAATATGGATTGCCAACTAATGACAAACTCATATATTTTTAAAGAAAATTGAAAACCCAACATTTTAATTTTCCTAAAAATGAAAAAAATTCAATTAATATTTTATTATTAATTGACTTTTTTTTCATATATATATATGTGTGTGTGTGTAAAAATAAAAAATTAGTAAGTCATTTATATTAATATATAAAGTTATTTATATATTAATATATAAAGTTATTTATATATTAATATATAAAACTTTAAAATTCAATTCAAATAACTTTAAAAAATTGAATTTTAAAGTTAAGGTTAAAATAGTAAATCTAATATCATTTAATTTACAAAGTCATTTCAAATAAAAATTGGATATAATCTAATATTCTTAATTGGTAAATTTTTTTATATATAATTGAAAAAGTTAAAACTTCGTGGTTAAAACTTAAAACTCAAAACATCTGGTCCAGCCAATTCCAAGCAAGCCAGAACGGGACTCCACCTGTGCCGACTCTGTTTTTCTTATACGATCAAATTTCCCTCACTCTCTCTTTGCTTCCTTCTCTCCGGTCCCTATCAATCGATTCCGATTCCCCCAATCAAATCGGGTGAGCCCTAATTTTCCATCATTCTCATTAGAATTCTTATTGAATTTCTCCTCCGAATTAGGTGATGTATTACTTTTTTTTCTTCTTCTTCTGTATCTTCTCCACTAAAATTCTCCTTCTTTTTCCTCTGTTTCATCTGTTTGTGTTGATTCATTCTGATTTTTAGGGTTTATAAACTGATTGAATTGGGGGATTTTCTGTAGGTGATTAGCAAGAAGGAGTGATGACAACTGCGGCTAGGCCAACGTGGGCTCCAGCGAAAGGCGGCAACGAACAAGGTGGGACTCGGATTTTTGGTCCCTCGCAGAAGTACTCATCTAGGGACCTCGCTGCGCATACAACCCTAAAACCTAGGTGGGTTCTTTGAAATAGTTAGTCCTTTATTATCTTTCAACAGAATTTTTACAGTAGTATGTGATTGTTGAGTGTTTTAAGATGGAAATATACTGTGTAATGATGGGTTGGTTGCCTTTTCTATGCTTCTCCTTTGTTATTGGAATAGCTTTGCTGTATTTCTTCAATTTACCACGATATGGATATGCAACTTAAACTCATTTCTTATTTTTACGTTTCTAGTCTCTGTGGATTTGTTGTTTTAGATCATACTTATTAGTGTATTCTCAAACTTGTTGAGATTTGTGGCATTAATTTGTAGTGATTTTCCATTAATTGTTTCTTTTGCTTTCATGCTTAAAGTACATACTAGCGAATCTGATAATGTTTGTGGCCGAGTATTTATTGTTGATGTGTAGTGTGATACTGAACATTTACAGGAAGGATGGACAAGATACCCAAGATGAATTGCAAAAGAAAAATCTTCGTGAGGAGCTGGAAGAGCGTGAGCGGAGGCATTTTTCTTCCAAGGATAAGTCATACAGTGGTAAAAAATTTTGTTTATACATATGGCCTTCAAAGATTTATTTGTTTTTCCTTACACTGTACTTCCATGCAGACGACAGAGAGCGTAGAAGGGGAAATCAACTGCTTTTGGAAGGTTAAGTACAAGCTCGTTCAACTTTATTGAGACTAATGGGTTCATTAATTAATTCTCTTACAAAAGTAGTTGCATACAGGGTCAAAGAGGGACACTGAGGACCGTATAATTCCTCGTAGTGTAGATGCTGATGATTCTGACGTGGAAGTTAACAATGAAGATGAAAGGTTGTTATTTTTGACAGCACATCAGTTTGCTAATAGCTTGAGTAATCAATTTAGATCTCATTGCTTCTCCTTTTTGTTTGCATCTGCATCTATTTATTATAGAAAGTCTTCAATATTCATGAACATGATTCTCTTTTATTTTATGTTTTTATTACTATCTCCAATGTTCTATTTTATGATTACTTCTTCATTGTGCTTAATTTCCGGAAAAAAATTGGGCAAACCTTATTGTTATGTTTAGGAAGCTGAAGATCCTTATCATCGTGGCTTCTGATTAGAATAGAAAGAAATGACTCCCATGATGAAAATATATCTTCATCCTTGTGGTCTTAAACATTGATTGAGGTCCTTGACTCAAAATTTTCTACCATGTTGATTTTGTGAATCTAATAATGACTAGGGCGCTTATGGAGAGCTGTTGAATTATTTCTAAGTCATGTGATTGAGCTTGTTAATTGCTTAGAGGAGCTACTTTGTGAAGTTTCTGCATTTTACTAGATCTCAAATCAATGCTTTTACCTGGTGTACTACATTTCTATTGTATGTGATATTGTGACTTCCTCTCCCCTTTTGCAGTGACGAGGATGAGGATGATGAGGATGATGATGATGAAACAGAAGCTCTCATGGCGGAGCTCGAAAGAATAAAAAAGGAAAGAGCAGAAGAGAAGTCTCGACAGGTAAGATTAGGTTGATTGGAGGCTATCCTACACCTTGGAGGTTTCAGGAGCTAGCGTCAAGTCATTTTATAAACTTCCAAATTGGCACCATTGTATATGAAGTTCTGATTGACATTAGAATTACTGGGATAATTATTGTGGACAAGGTCTTGTACCTTGTACAAAGCGTGGTGGTTTGATTTTATCGTATATGTTCTGTTTTAACAGTTGGCTTATGCATCTTCCCACAATTGTAGGAGCAACAACTGGCTGCCGAAGAACTTAAGGCCAAGGAAGAGCAGCTTCTTAGAGGAAACCCACTGCTTAACAATCCAACTTCTTTTAATGTGAAAAGGAGGTTAGTGGTTGAAATCTAAAACTAGAATCGAGTTTGTTGCAGTATCATTAGGTCTTATATGCTTTTATTGGTTCAGATGGGATGATGATGTGGTCTTCAAGAACCAGACTCGAGGTGAAACCAAGACTCCAAAACGCTTCATCAATGACACCATTAGGAGTGACTTCCACCGCAAATTCCTGCAGAAGTATATGAAATAACTGTTGCGAGAGAAGGTAAACTACAAAATGTTAAAACTGATGCTGGTTACAAAGCACTGTACTTGCGTCTCACGCCCTACTTAATGCGAAAGTTGGGGTTACATTCTTGTGGACTCTTTATTCGATTCTGTCAAATATCTGGATGACATAAGGACTAGTGAGCGATTTGTTGCCTCCTATCATCGGTTAAATTTATGCGGTGAAATCTGCCATTCTGATTGCGCAAGTTAGCGGAGTGGTTGTCAGTTACTTTTCCCTTCTCTTATAAGTGTCCCTTCAGTTTAGAATGCCAAGTAGTGACATGTAGATTCCTCCGCAATCCAAGCTTTCCTTCCAATTGTAAACGAATGAACTTTTGCACGGTACATATTGAAAACCATGAGCTCCATTTATTCTTTTAACTTTTGACGATGACCACAATTTAGTTCATCACGAGCGTTACTACCTTGCTGTGTGATTTTTGTTATGGTAATTTCACAAGCAAACTCGTTCAAATGGTTGTTATTGATGTTGAGATCCCAAGAAGCTACATTCACACCTATTTCAGGCCCGGGATTCACAATTCTTGCAAGAATGAATTCAAGATATACTATTTAATCTCTAAAGTTAGTTCTATTTTTCTGGCTTAAAACCACAAAAAAAAAACAGTAAATTGAATGAGCACCCCGTAAGGATGGAGAAAACCGAAACCGGCGGCAAAACATTCTTTCTACCCTTAAGAGTGGCATCAAATCTTTCGTACATGAATTGTCTTGGCCTGCTGCATGTATAAGTGTAGAAAGTAGAAACTAAATGAGTTGAAGCTGCGGTCTACTTACCGATAACCTTTATTCGGCTTCTGCAAAACAAATTCAGCATACAACTCCTTAAGACCGATCAGAACCGTGGTAATCAAAGGGCCCATGATTGCTCCCTAGGTAATGAAAAAGCAGAAGCTGAGCTTTATCAACAACAGACTAATGAGGCAGTCATTAGCGATCTAAGTACAGATAACTTTTGAGATCATTTCAAAGTACGCAAAGTGGATTACAGGGTGAAAAATAACCTGAAATTGGAATATAAATGCTATTACCGCATTATCCAAAAAAATCACCATCACAATCAATCCAGCTATACACAGAAAGGCGGTAATTGAACCGAAGTTACGTACATTTCTGAAGCAAATCATTGACTTGTAACAGGTTTTTATCCATACATGAAGTTGGAACTTCAGCTAAAACTTTAAGCATAAAATTGTATTATGATTTAATGCTCCTCTAGAGAAATACAGACAGAGACGTGTGAATAATGTTCAGTAATGAATTAAAGAGGTGTACCTCCACAGCAGATGGAAACACTGTCATTCCACCAATTATGCTAAGCCCAGTAAGATACTCATTATAACCAGGTATATCCTCCTGAATTTCTGATGCACCGTAATTCATAAGCACAAGGTGAATAATTGACAAACCCACAGCTAGTATATATCTGCTTTCCAACACCAGCTGCACAGCAGCTGGAATTGTTGCCAACCAAGGTGGAAAAATTGGCAGCAAGGGGCTGACGAATGCAAGTACTGTTGACACATATAAAAAGTGAATTTTGTACAGCCTGAACAGGAGCCCAGTAAGACATCCTTGAAAGAATGCAATCTCAGCTGTAGCTAGGAGAACTCCAGAAACAGCATTATCAAGAACTTCAACGCATCTGATCCTTGCTGATATTGGAATTGGGAGCATGTACATCACTTGTTCTGTTACCCCACCGGATTCTGAGGTAATTAGATAGTACAGAAGCCAGAAGAATATTATTGACTGTGACAAAAAGTTAAAGACCTCAGCTGCACCAGAGATGATGGAATTTCCAATTGAGAATATGAGTTTAGCAGCACCACCCAGAACAGATGCACTGTTAGCAACAACCCGTTGTGAAACATCCATCCCTCTGATTGCAAACTCCTTTGCCTTATCAACAAGTCCCTCCTGGGTAATAATCAATTCCCTAAATATCGAGTCCAGTTCACTGTAAATCTGGCCCCATTCCCGCTCGGTAACTCTCCTCCGTAAACTCACAAGTTTCTCTGAGATAGGAGATAGGTTCATTAAACCAGACGTTTGTCCAGAAACATTAGCTGGAGAACTAATAACAAAATGCTTAATCCCAGTGACAAACTCAGTCATATTGTACTGCATTGCCAAAGAATCTATCTGCTCAGACACCGTTTCATAGAACATCGCGGTGTACCTGTCCACCATTCCAGGAACATCATTCTCATCCATCCAAGTCTTAATGCCAATCTTTTCTGCATAGTTACTCTCTTCTACATGTGACTTCAGTGAAATGACTGCGTCTTTTCCTTCAAGACCAATTTTATAGGAAAAGAATATCAATCCAGCCAAAAAACCCAATATCATACCAACTATCAGCCCGACTGCCACAACGGTTTTCAATCTCTTTAGGATTCCTCTGGTGAAAAAAGAACCAACTGCACCACGTCCCAATTTTTTGCTCCTAAAAGAAGTTACTGCAGAAAATGTTGAATCCACAGTCTTGCTGCTGCATAAGAACCCTAAACCGAGAATTAACAATGAACCCATGCCACCGATACTCTCGTAAGCAATCACGAAAACTCCAAATGACACCAGCAATCTTAATAATCTCGAAAACCCACTTCTACTACTCCTTTGAGAGCTATCTTTTTTTGATTTTTTAACGAAAACCCTGAAAAGAACCTCCTTAATATCTACAAGAGAACGTACACAAACCTTAAAGATAGCAACAGGGATTGCAAGAACAGTCTCGGTGAGGCCGCCTTCAAGAGGCTCCTTCCAGAAAGAAACAAGGGTCTCTTGAATCCCTCTCAAAGGAATAGAACACAAAATAGCCCATTGAATAGGTCTCAAATACTCTTGCAAGAGCTTGCATACAAAATACAGAATAAACATAGTCAAGGCAAGACCAGCATGAGCCATGGCTATGTAAAGAGCGAGACGGACCTGGGGATTGTCAGATAAGGTGTTTTTATGATCTGGGTTGTTGGTGTTCCCCATTATCGGTGGCGCGTCGGGTGCTTTTGGCGGCGCGTGGGTCTGGGAAACCATAGATGGTTTCCTGAACGAACCCGATCTGAACATTTCTTGCCATGGAAGTGACGTAGATTCATGCTTGCACTTGGAGTCTCCGTACGGAACTAAGTCCATTTTATTAAAAAGGAAAAAACACACAGAAACTGAGAGTGGTCAGAGTCCGACACAGAGTCTGGAGTTGGGAATTGGGATAATTCATAATTGCGCTCCTTGTCTCTTCAAGACAAGTTCGTTTCGGAGAGAGAACTAGACATTCAGACAATCAGAACACGACACGTGGATGATTGACGGATACAGGGAGTTAATAACAACCGAGATAGAACCCAAGTCAGAAATATAAGTGTTGAAGTGGTGGCAGTCAGTGGATTTTTGACCGTACTTCGTTTTCCTGAAATTCAAAATGACCAAAATGCACATACTTCCTGTTATTTTTTTTTAATTTTACTGTGAATAATAAAACGGTATAAATGTGTTTTTATATTTTATACTTGAAATATACTCGAGTGCCTTATCAAATAAAACACTGTTTTTCAATTATCATCTTCATCGTATCAAAGTTGAAGTTTATAATATAAAGTTTATAATAAAGCGAGAATTGAGAGATCTGATAATACACAACTTTACTCTGTTACTCAATTATCAAAACATTATATTCACTCCATTTCATTTCTATTCCAATCAAATATTATTAATTGATGTATTGTAAATGATAATTTTGGTTAACTCAAAGATGGGACACGTTAATCCTCTTGCGAAGGCAAATGTAGGCAATGATTCGGAAAGCAAGAGACATGGCAAGTAGCACCCAAACTTCTTGGAGGCCACCTTTCAAGTTGACAGTGTCAAAGGTTGGAGAACTTTGCAGAGGCTTGCATCCACCTTGGCTTTCACAATCGTATAACTGCTCTCCATCGTATTGCACTTTGATTAGATATCTGAAGCCATAGTACATAAAAGACAAGTACTTCAACCACTGCATGAACTTGGGTATGTGCTGTCAATCATTAACCCTTTGGTTAGTTACTACCATCATAACATGTTCTTTTTCTTGTACTAACAACTTCTCACTGTTCAAATACACTCGTCAGCCATTCATATAAAGGAAATACCTGCACGTAGTAACCTCCGGTTAGCAGGAACAGCATCAGAATCAGAGAAGCAAACATCCCTGCTCTTTTGATACTCAAACTTGCAGCCCCAAATAGCTCTCCTGCCCCCTTAAATGTTAATATCACTCATTTAGCTCTCAGTTTGTGTAAATATCACTTCATTCAGATTCTTCTCTTAACTAACCTGACTGGTAATAGCTACCAGTAATATGCCAAACAATGTGAAGAAGAAGCAAGGAATTGTTCTCTTGAAGCCAGCCATGAAGTACACAATAGCCATGAAAAATGTGGGATAGAACACATGAGCCACCATGTCACATAGAGTGCTGCACACATAAAATGCACTTAATCTGTACATATCTGCTTTCCTTTCTTTCACCAGGTAGATCTTCTCAAATGGGAATACGTATACTGCTCCAAATATTGATGAAGATGTCCAGAAGATGCAGATGTAGAACAGTAAACCGACCTGTACCAATGAAGATATGATAGTTAAGTTTAGAAACTTGGACTTGCAATGATCAGAGAAGAAAGGCCACGCAAATGTTAACTTCAAAGGAATACTTGATCTCGAACTTGAGCCTCAGTTTTGATTTGGGATTTCCACCACAGAAGGCCTAACAATATTGCAACGCCCAGCGCTTGAACTAGTCTAAGCTTGTCAAAATAATCTCTGCACCTCTCTCTAAATGTCCTCCGGGAGAGTATCATTAACTGATCCCACCAACTCAGCGTCCAATCTTTCTTAACTTGAATTGCCAACTGAAGATGCTCAGGAGCTTTTTTACACCTATGATTCTCTTCTTTTTCTTTTGGCTCCAGCTGATTCTCATACTTGACTTGAAGGTACTGAATTTAGAGCAAAAGTTATGACATGTTAAGATGTAAGTCCTAAGAACATACATGCTTATCTTGGAAAGTTCGTACCTTGATTACTGCCTTCTCAAAATCAAGAGCTCCTTGAAGAGCTGTTGATAAATCTTCAGGCACACTTATGTCATTTACTTGTCCTGTAGCCAAGTCAATCAAGAACTCTGCAGGGTTCATGGCTATCTCAGGGTTGAATCTTAGAGAAGAGAAATATGACATGGACTCTCTTGCTTTCCCGTAGTACACAGGCCTGCCTTGTGATATCAACAGAAGCTTGTCAAACATACGGAACATCCTGCTTGAAGGCTGGTGAATCGTCGTAATTATTGTCCTTCCTCCCTGAAAAATCCCACATCTGGGATTTATTATTATATGATCACAAGCCTTTGTTCATCGGACATTGTCCCACAACAACAATATTATACGTCCAATGTTATTCGTATGGGATTCTCTCACCCAGCAATCGGATATACCTTGGCTAGTCCTTGAAGGATTTGAAGGAGTCGATGTGCAGAGGTCGAATCGAGGCCTGAAGTTGGCTCATCAAGTAACAACAGTGAAGGATCAACAAGAATCTCATATCCAATGCTGGTTCTTTTTCTTTCTCCTCCTGATATTCCTTTAATGAAGCCTCCTCCTATGCGAGTGTGTCGACATCTATATATGAACATGCAAAAGATATTGAAGAAAACAGTAAATCACAGGATCTTGATCTAGCATTTCAAGTTTTACCATCTATTTTCATGCACAGATATAAACTCAATGATCAATTAGCACAAACAAACCTTTCAAGGCCTAGCTCCTTCACGACAATCTCAACTTTGGCATACTTGTGTTGCCTGCTCAAGTTTCCTGGTAGTCTCAAAAATGCAGCAAAGACTAAAGTCTCTTCCACTGTTAGCTGTGGGAACAGTATATCATCTTGCGTCACAAATCCAATCCTGTGATCACGTGTAAGAATGGCTAGTCGTAAGTTCTAGTTAAGTGCCTAGGCGTGAGAACTTAGCTTTATCTGAGTGTACCAACCTTCTCTTAAGGGATGCATTATAAGGGACATCATTGTAAGTGATATTTCCTCCAACATTTTCAGTTAGTCTGCCTCCTACTATTCTTAACAAGGTTGTTTTACCACTACCAGAAGGACCCATTAAAGCAAGGATTTCACCAGGGCCAGTGCTTCCTGTTATGCCCTTCAAGATTTGCTTGTAGTTCTCTTGTTCCAAGTTCAGTTGTGATGCTACCTTTGTCACTACTGCCTTCACTGGATTGATTGCAGAACTTTGACTATTCTTGACTCTGTACTCCACATCTTCAAACTGCCATAACGCCAGTAATCATTTAGCTAGATGTACCTTTGAGCTGGGTTCTGAATGATGAATAGTTGAAGGAAGAGTGTAGACATTACCTTGAGGAAAATTGGAAGGGAGCAATCTTTGCTCATATTTAAGCTATCTTCTTCTATATCAATTTCTGAGTAACTATTTCTAAGGTAGGCCTCAGACATAAACTCTATGTTGTGACCAAAGCCATGGCTTCCTGCAATTTGCATTGAGCCCATAGTTGGTGGAGACATTGACAAGTCCTCAATTTCATCATCTTTCCTCGTCTCCATATCCCAAGATCGAATATTATCCAAATTGAAGCAAGACCATGTAATTTAAATGAGTGGTCCAAGTCCAAGACCTGCAATTTAAGAGTGAGTTAACTATAACATACCAACTGTTTTCCTATGTAACAGTGGGACTGGAAGGATCTTGGTTGGTACGGCACATGCTTTCCATACCTGAACTTACAAAATGATCAAGAACCTGTTTTCTTTTCACTTTCTACTTACTTTTGTTAACAACAAAACTAATTGCCTTCTTCCCGTGAATTTGGTTCCTCATAACCAGGAAAATAGGCAGTCAAAGAACATGTCAATATAATGTCACACCACCTAAAGAATGCTGTATTTTGTTCAACTGCTTGTTATTTACTGAAAGGTGTCTACTTTATAGAGTGCGTTAACAAGTTTCTTAAGAATTCTTCTAACTGGAATGACACTCAATTATTACTACTTTATCACCCTATCACTTGTTAATTAGAACCTATTCATTTCTATGAAAGTAATAACATCCTTTTGCGAGAAACAATAGAATTCAAGTAGGTCCCGATCTGAAAATTGCTTTAAATCTTTCTAGTCCTAAGGAAAAAAAAATCAAAGCATTACTCTTTCTTATCACTCTCTTTTAACAGATAACATAACTTGTTATCTTTAAATATATGGCTAAATTGTAACTTCTTCAATGAATATCACTTTGGAAAGTGAAACCAAAACGAAGTTAATTTGGAAGGTTTGAGCCTGCTCAGACTCGAACTCAAGTTGTACAGTCTACGGTTGACCGATCCTATTAGATCGAGTCATTAATAAGCCTACTTGTTATTAGTTTATATAGATAGATACTCACATTCATTAATATCTATATGAAAAAAGAAATAAATTGAACTAAAATCTAAAATATTTTAATTTGATTTAAATAGTATACGGTCTTAGAAATTCAGTAGGCTTATATGTGATTAGATTAGTTAAAAGTCAGTTATTTCTTTTTTCTAATCTACTTTTGATAAATGTAAGTTGAGTGTTATATAATATGTGAGATATACAAGCTACCGAGTAAGAAAGGCATTTTCTATCTTTCTGTCTTTTTAAATTTCTTTTACAAATTTACGACTTTATAAGAATTCTAGGCCTTTTAAAATTATAGGATAACTATGTTAGTTATCTTAAATTATGATATTAAATTTGCACAAAGATGACGAATTGTAAGTTAAGCGACCAAGATCTTGACAAGAAATTGATATATTAAAGAAGTAATTTTTTTTACAAAGGAACTCAAAACCAAACAGACAAACAAACACCCTAATTAGCGCAGTATTTTATGGTACAAAGCTCCTTGCTTGTTTCGGTGTATGTGCTTCATGATGACGTCGGAGGCTCTTAAAGTATATGCAAGTCTGGGCTGGATAAAACTACGAGAGAGGGCAAATTATTGTTACATTGATATACATGCTGAAATTCCACCTCTCATCTCGGTGGATGAAATCACACGTACTTATTACCAAAAAATTAAAGAAGTAATTTTATTTGAGTCCTGTCATATCTCGAGCCTAAATTTACTTATTACACTCACGGTAGATTATCTTCAGTAAAACTAGTAAACTATAATCATATCTTTACAAAATAATATAAATAATCATAACTCTCACTGAGGGCTGGCCTTGGGCAAGGGCAGGGTGGGGACCTGCCCAGGGCCCTTCCTTATAAATGATAAAATAGGGCTTATTTTTATTCTTATAAAAAATAAAATAAAACAAAATAAAGCCTACTCTTTTATAAATGATAAAATAGGACCTATTTTTATCCTTATAAAAAATAAAATGAAACAAAATAGATCTTATTCTTGACCTCATAAAGAACAATAAAAAGCCCATATTTTGTTTATTTTTATTCTATATGAGGACCCAAAAATAGGAAAAAAAAGTTTTTTTTCTTTACCCAAGGCCTATAAAATATTAGGGACGACCTTGCTCTTATTAAATCATCTTTCATATAACTATAATAAAATAACCATTCATATACAATTTTAAAATAAAAAATAGTTAAATAATTCTCAGAAGTTGACTAGATTGAAAAAAGATAATTTAAACCATAATGTTTTAAGTAAAACTAAATTAAAACCCTTAAATGTTTCAAACATTTAAAAGGAATCATAACATTTTGAAAACATTAAATTTAAACCCAAACTTAACACCCTTATCATACGTCCCTTAGAATAATCTACTTTGAACTTTTCATTATTTATTTATGGCTCCCCTTACCAGATGTTTATCACAGCTAAGGAGAGAGGCCTAGAAATACGGTTCCTCTTGCCTATTGCCTAGATGACAATGTTTGAAAAATTTTCTAGACATTATTGTCTAGTTCTTATAATTTGCAATTCCTTGTCACTCCTACCTAGACGAAAACTTTTGGAAAAATTTCATACTCTTGTCGTCTAGTTTTGTGGCTTTGTAATTGTTCATAGTGTTTCCTCTTATGTTCCCTTAATCATTTTTCCAATCCCTAATCCCAAGTTTTATATCTTCTATTCCTAAATGTTATCATCTACTCTATTTCTTCTATTCCTCATTGTTTTCTTTCCTCTATTTGTTTTAGTCAAAGTACATTTCATTGTCCCTTTACTTTGTATGTTTTGGTATCATCTCTTCTCTTAGTCTTTGCTTTGTCTATTAAGTTCTATACATGTGTTGGTTATTTTAATTGATTTTGCTTTCAATTTTCTAGGTTAAGTTTAAGGAGACATTGTGACCCCTTCTTAGTTTATATGTTATGGATGAATCGTTAAACGTGACAAAGTTTACTCATATGGTCCTTACATGTTACCAACAGTGTTGCACGCATTTATATGTACATTTATATGGTTATTTTTGAATATAAAAAGGTTGAATTATCCATATGCATTCTTTAATTTTGTCGATAGAAGTATTAGGCTTCATATTTGTTAGTCACAAGTGAAGGAAAAATCAATAAATATATTGCTTACCATCTTAGAAGTTGTACATTCTCTTTTTTCTCGTGTACTATAATTGACTAAGTTGTAATTATAAATGCTTGTATCTAAGACACACACAAAAAAAGAGAAAAGAAAACAACACTAGAGACACATGTTCATTTCCAAAGGCTTTAAGACTATGTTAGAGAGTGTAAACATAAAATAGCTATAAGAACAAAAGGCAAAAGAATTATGATATAAGAGGAAAAGTCCTTAATTACCAATTTTGAGATTATATAATTACATTTTCAAAGAAGTTTTGATATGAGTAAATGTAAAGTTTACCTTCTCTATTGATAATAAGAGTAATAGGACATAATCCTACGACCATCACAATTGTAGATCCACTTGAAGAACCTCTAGATATCTTTCCAAATTATATGGATTTCTAGCTAACCCTGCACCCTTTCATCTATTGAACATCTCTATTGGCACTAAAATGACTAATGAGCACATTGTGTATAATATTCCTAAACCATCTTTTAAAATATACCTATCTAGAAATACAATTTACCTATAACGAGGATTTATCCCACTTATTGCCAGCTTCAAGCTTATACGCATTTGTTTTGCCAATAATTATAACTTGATGTTGTAAGCATCAACTTTACAAGGTCTAAATTTATACAATCAATTTGTACCCCACAAAATAGTGAAACACAAAAATGTTCAAACAATTATTTAGGTTACATTTGATTTTGAATCAATAATTGTTTGATATGAGGTACAATCTATATCACCTTTAATAGCCATAGGGACTTAAAGTCAAAATAATTTTTTTGAGAGATATTAGGAGTATATTATCTACTTAGTAAAGAAGTCTTCATTTATTTAAATAAACGAACGTATTTAAATATCTAATCCAAATCACAAATTATGTTAAGATCTTCAAAATTTTCATTTTGCGTTTTTTTATTC
>JANZLX010000005.1:20214156-20227527 GCA_025531955.1 Erythroxylum orinocense
ATTTTCTCACCAATTTCTTTCTCATTTAAATTCATTTTAATATTTCTAATTTTCACCAAAAGTTCGGGGTCCAACATGTCACCTTTTGGGAACATAAGATGTTCACCACAATATCAAAATTTTGAGTCAGTGAACCTACATACAAATTTTTCTCTAACCCTACCATATCTTTGTTTCCTAATATTTCTTTTGCAGGTTCATTTTATAGCTCTCACAGCTCATCCCAACAGATGACTGATCCTATTGTATCTTCTCCAGCTACAGATCCTCCATCACCAAATAACTCTTCACTATAATTTATTAAGCCTCCATAACCCCTTCGTCGATCCTTTAGAGTAAGTCAACCCTCTAATCATCTGAAATACTTCCATGTTTATTCTAATATTTTTTGTCTATATAAACCTCGCACCTATCGCGAGGCTAGCTTTAATCCCTTATGGCAAAAAGCAATGGTGGAAGAATTATAAGTTCTTTCCAACACCAACACTTGGGAGTTAATTGACCTACCCTTAGATAAGTCTGTTATTGGCTATAAATGGGTCTGCAAAATCAAGAATCGAGTTGATGGATCAATTGAAAGATACAAGGCATGATTAGTTGCCAAGGGGTTTACTCAATAATATGGAGTTGATTATGAGGAAACCTTTGCTCCAGTATCTTGTCTAACTTTTGTCTATAGTCTTATTGCTGTAGGAGCAATTAAGCATTGGGAATTGTTCAGATGGATGTCAAGAATGCCTTTCTTGATGGTGATCTTCAAGAAGAAGTATACATGCAACCTCCCCTCGGGTATGGGCATCCACCTAACAAAGTTTGTCATCTCCGCAAAGCCTTATACGGCCTTAAGCAAGCTCCTTGAGCATGGTTTACTAAATTTAGCTCCACCATCAACTGTCTTAGATTCACATCCAGTTATTATGATCATGCCTTGTTTATCCAAAAAACAGATCAATGGTGTACTATTCTCCTTTTATATGATGATGATATGATAATAACTAGTGATTACACTCAAGGGATCACCACTTTCAAATCTTGTCTTCATTAACAATTTGAAATGAAAGATTTAGGTCTCTTGAGCTATTTTGTAGGACTTGAAGTATCTTCTGATGATTTAGGTTCCTACTTATCTCAAGCCAAGTATGCTACTGATCTTATCTTATCTCTCATGCTAGTCTCACTAATACTAAGATTTCTAACACTCCAATCAATTATATTGATCATATCTCTGCCATTGATGGAACTCCTTTGAGTGATGGTACACTTTATCAACAGCTAGTTGGTAGTCTTATATATCTTACTATCACTTGCCCAGTTATAGCTCATGTAGTTCACATGATCAGTCTATTCATGTTTGTGTAGCATACCACTCACTTCTCTGATGTTCATTGTATTCCGTGATATATTCGAGGTACTTTGTTTCATGGACTTCACATTGTCATTCAATTCATGTCTGCACTGCATACCACTCACTTCTCTGATGTTCTTTGTATACTTCAATATACCACTCACTTCTCTGATGCTGACTGGGCTGGGGACCCAACTGATCATCGATCTACCACTAGTTATAGTTTCTTTCTTGGTACATCTCTCATTTCTTGGCATAACAAGAAGCAAATGATTGTCTCTCGCTCAAGCACTGGATCAGAATACCAAGCCTTAGCTAACACTACCCCTGAACTTTTATGGTTACGATAGTTACTTCAAGACATCGGTGTCATGTTTTCTTTACTAGTTCCTCTCTTCTGTGATAATCATAATGCAATGCAGATTGCTCACAATGATGTCTTTCATGAAGGAACTAAACAAATCGAGATCGATTGTCATCTTGTGCATCAGCACGTGTTTCATTGAACCATACAACTTGTCCTAATCTCATTCAAGCACAAATTCTTGATCTTCTTACCGAATCACATCCGCATCAATGTATTCAAGATCTTCTCTCCAAACTTAAGTTATCATTGTCACCACCACCTTGAGTTTGAGGGGGATATTAATGTATATTATCACATAATCTCTCTTAGTCAACCAATCCCCTGTAATTAGAGTTTATTTTTTCCTAAGATCATAAACATTAATGATGTATTTTATTATGTTTATTTGTTGCTTTAATTAGAGACATCTACAATGTATAAATAGGAGTATGTACGTCTCTTTTAATATACATAGAAATACAAACTTCATCTTCAATTTCGTCTGTCATTCTCTATTTCTACAACGTGATATAGGTTTCGTGCAAATAACTTTAAAAACTTCAAATTTATAGCGTGATATAGGTTTCTTGAAAATAACTTTAAAAACTTCAAATCTTATGTTAAGGTACATGAGAACTATACACAATAAATCGGTAAATTTTTATTTATATATTTTAAAAATTTTAAAAATCTATTTGATTGAGTTTTTAGTTTCTTTTTTTAGTATTAATTTCTTCCAGTTTCTATAACTTATAAAAACAGGTCATACCAAGCCCGCCCAAACTCGAGCCCTAGCCAAATTAAGCCCAAGGTAGCCAAGCTCGAATTTTAATCTAGTCTGATTTTATTTTATTAAAAATAGAAAATGACATTATTTTTTATAAAATGACATCATTTTTCTTATAGTTATTGAGTCTTGGGTTGGGCCTGGCTTGGACAGCCCAAGCCAGAGTTTTGTTTAAGGCTTGACTTTTTGAAAAAATCAAGTCCAAGACCTGACTTTAGGCTCGACCTATTAAACTCAGGCTAAGCAGATGCAAACCGGTGCTAGGTTCAAATGTCATCCCTAACATTAATAGCACTGTCATTAAATTATCTTTTTTATTTCTTCTGTTATCCTTCTTTTTCTTATAATATTTTGCTTTACATTTCTTAAAATATCTTTTATTGAAATGTTTCTTCTTTTTATATTTTCTTTTTATGTTATTGTAAATGAGCATTTTTAAATCCCACTCTCAACACCATAATGCTTTATGTTCATCTTTATACTGTTGATTTTCTAGTTGATATTCAAAAATTATTGCTTTAAAATCTAGTAAAGTATCTAATGGAATAGTGACGAAAGTTATCAGCTGTAAATAACAATTTTTTATTTCTAGTATGCATCTATTGTTGATGACAATCTAGTTTTAAATAGAAATTGTGAACTGTATTTGCAATTTATGTACTCAAGGAATAAGGATCTTTGAATAAAACATCTTTAAATAAATTTGTGCATTATTGACTTGATTATATATATAGTAATAATAATCTAAGAAAAATATAAATATATCTATTGATTTCACACATATCATATAATTGCAATATTTGTAATGTCATTTCACATTTTCCTATAATAGTTGTATCTTTTAAAATATTTCCTTCTACAACAAATTCTAATTGAAAATTTTTAGCCGCTCTGTTAATTAAATTTTCTATATCATTCTCTAGATTCAAAATAGAGAATTTTGAGTTTTTATCAAAAAAAATTTAGAATATGAGAGAGTTGTTGACAAAAGCTTTTTTTAATTGTTTAGGTATTTCATTATCCATTTTATTAATGGCAATAACTATTTTTAGTTTGTTTCCCATTTATCTATAGCTTCTTATATATTTTTGGATACAATCTATGTCTAAATATATTTCAAAAAGATTTATAACTTATGTTCTCATTTTATTTATTGGTGTAAAACCAACTTTACCTTTAGATATCATATGAGTCCCAACTTATTCTAAATTTGGTCTATTAAAACTTTGTGAAGGACATCTAAGAGGTGGATTTCTATAAGTGTCATGTGTATCACCAATATTAGGATTCCAATGAATATATTTTTTAATTAAATTTGGTTTTATATGCACTGAAGTTTCTAAGTTTAACTTTTCTATCTGTTCATTTAATTCTTCAATTTTTGAAAGAAAAGCTTGTATACAAATTATCCATTTTATTTATAATTGTCACTAATATTAGGAGTCCAATGAATTTATTATTTAATTAAATATGGTTTTATATGTGCTAAAGTTTATAAGTTTAAAATTTCTATTTGTTCATTTAATTCTTTAATTTTTTAAATTGAAGCTTGTACAAGATTATCCATTTTAGTAATTAGGAGGTTTTTTTATTTTAAAATTAGATCAAATCTTTGTTTTTCCATAGAATTTTTATTTGATTTATTCTCTACACCATATATATATATATTCCATAATCTCTTGCATATCCATAATTTATTTTGAATTTTTTGTATATGAATAAGAATGTTACTGTATTTCCATAATATTCGGTTGTTTCTTGAATTTATGCCAAATCACATTCTATTTTTAATCCTTCAGGCTTTAACTTTAGATACTTATCTTCCACTATTTAGATAATAATTTCTAAAATGTCTAGTAATTTCTAAATGTGTTTCTGTTAGAATATATTTTATATATTCTTTATTTGATTTTGGCATTTTAAATTGGACATATAAGAAAATTACATTTATTAATTTTGAAGATATGCCTCAATTGGCAATTGATTGTATTCTGTTGAAATTGGATAGTGCTTGGGTTAGAATTGGCAGTAAAATCTTAAGTAGTATAACTTTTGGATGTTGAATGTTTATCCAATAGTTATTCCTTTTTGAAAAGAATTATTCCAAGGAGACTTTAGCAATTGCGTGAATAAGGGGGTTTGTTGGATTGCTTATGGGCTGACGTGGATATTGAGTAGGGCATCTTTGTTTGATGAAAAATGATCTTCTGGTTTTTTTTGTGCATGTACGACAATGGGTGGTGAAGGGATTTTTTTTGTTGCTGCTGTGCTATTGAGCTTATTCTCTTGATTGAGTTAAGTTTTTGTTGATGCTGCGTTGGTCACTGGAGTAACAAGGAGGTGCTGATGTTCTGTGTCTTTGAAGAAGATTGCTAGGTGCGGCAATTTGATTTATTTTGTTAAATAACTTCATATCTATTTCTGGAGAGCTTATCAATCAGGGAAGTTGTCTTTCTCTATTTTTATTTATTATTGCAACCTACATGCCTCCCAACTTATACTCTCTTGACATTCTATTGGAAAGACTACCCCATCCACATACTCACCAATAAAACCACCAAAAACCTCTTGAGAAGAAGATGTTTCAATGTTGATTGTGACAAGATTGTTTGGAGCAAGGACTTAACTCCAAAATTTTCCTTTATTTTGTGGCTAGCAATTCAGATTAAGCTTAAAACCACTAATAGAATGCCTTACCTATAAACTGATAAAACTTGTCCAATGAGTCGGATGCATGACGAAACAAGGGACCATATTCTCTTCACATGTCCATTCAATAATGGCATATGGGAATATGTCACTAGAAAATGTCTATGGATTGATCCAAGGAACTTCCTCATGATATTACACAAAGATTGTCTAATTAGTTAGCTAATTCAAAATTTGATCAGTTGATTCACATCCTTGCTTTGGGGCTTTGTGTATATACACTATGGAGAGAAAGGAACTTTATAAATTTTCCAACAAAAACTTACCAATGGACTCCCTAAAGTCACAAATCATCAAAGAAATTAGAAAGTTGATGATGTTGAAGAATCTTAATTAGAAATGCAATGTAAACATCCTATCTTCTCTAAGAACTTCTGAATTTCTGAATTTCTAATGTAATGCTTATTCATTTTGTCTCTACTCCTTGTAAGATTGCAAGGATTATATAGGGGTGCATCCTTAAGTGATTTGTCTCATATGTAATGCTTTCATTATTTAATTAAATATCATTTTCCTTTTCAAAAAAAATTATATCTTGCAACTTATAAAAGAAAGCCTCGAAAAGTATACAAGCAATCTATTGAAGCTATAAGGGAGAAAAATGTGAGTAATGTTTTTCTTATAATAATTTTCTATATTGTTGTTACTTTTATTGAGAAGCCTAGATTTATTGCTTATTACATGTGTTTTTGATTTCATTTCATTTGTTTTTTATATTGTTGAGTTGTTCTTCTTGTCAAAATAAGTTATTTCTAGCATAACTAGAATTATAGTAGGTTCTTTAATCACATATGGTGTTTGCATTTATTAATATGACTGTAACTTTTCTTTTGTAGGCTAGTATTGAAGCAGTGCAAAATAAAAACAATAGTCAAAAGCTCGATGAACTTGTGGTTGATATGAGAGTGATAAGTCATGAACACAATAAACTTTTTAAAATGAGTGTGAAAGAATCTAGCAAGAAAGAAAATAATATGGCAATTGAAGTCTTGTACAAAGTTCCTAGTGAGTATTTGCAGTCCATTAAAAATGCATTGGAAGAAGAGATAAGCTAAAAAGTGGAAGTTGAAAAGGAGAGAATGAGAAAGGAATTAGAACAATAGAACGTTGAAAGCATGGAAATGAAAAGGCAATTAGAACAAGATAACGTTGCTAGAGAAGAAATGATAAAACAAATATTCTCCCTCATTCAATCTCAACTTGGGCAAGCTAACAACACTATTATTGAATATTATCTTTTTTGCTGAGATTAATTGCTTATGTTTAAGCTTTTTGAATTTGTTTATAAAAATAATTGAATCATTGTGCTATTAGTTTTTGGACTATATTATTTGTCTTGATTAAATTGAGGTCATAATAAAGTAGTTGGTATTTCATTCTTTAGATATATCAACTTGTTTACGAGCACAGTAATTCTATAATTCTAATCTACTACATTTTTTTTCTTTTTTTTAGGAAGGTGATGATTAGGAGTAGATAACGAGGTATTTGGTAAAAGATTTTGAAGTACCTATATATATTGGTTTTGTTTAGTATCTTGATTAATTCACTTACATTCCATAACAAATGGAGGAAGATAATATAGGTGAATAGTGTAGCTAGTGATTTTTGCTTTTCTATTTTGAATATATTAAAAGTTGAATTTTACAAGTCCTTATGAACCATGTTGCATATATGAGTGCAATTTTTTGGTTATTTCAATTTGATAGTACGTTCGCAATTAAGACATACATTAATGCATGTATATTGCTTTTAATATGTGTGTGTGTGTATGAATGTTGACTACTTAATGACAAGAGTTTACTTTTATATTAATATATTATTAGTAATGAAAGAATAAATTGATACAAATTGTTGTATAAAAAAAATCACTTTATTATCTTATAAACACAAATTGTTGCAAAACTTGAGCAACATTATTCATTTTGTTGCTTAATTAAAATTTTTTGTTATCTTATATATATATCAGCGCTACTTTATTTAACAGTTTGAATTATGTAGCCTTAATAAAAAAGCAACAATAATTACAATTATAATTATACTTTTTCCTTTTTACTAAAGCTCTTTTTGCTATAATGAATATTCCTCTAACGATGAAAGATGTGAATATGATTACTTAACAGGATTGAACCCGAATTATGAATACAATACCAAGCCAACACCTCACTGGAACTTTATTTAGTACAAAAGAGCTAGCTCAGCCTTATTAAGGATAAACTTCAATGAGAGATCTTAATCCGAACTTAGGGATTATCTTGTAGTCAGTGAAACCAGCTGCGAAAATGATTTTAGCCCATTCTTTTTCGTTCCTTTCTTGGCCACTACCTATCACCATCATCAGCATATCAAACTGGAGTTGTGTTTCGATTGATTCTTCGTCATCAAGTTCCGGGTTCCCCCTAACCATATCTATGATTATAAGCTTTCCTCCATCCCTTCCCTCAATTGCTTCCTTGCACTTCTCAAGTATCTTTACACATTCTTCATCATTCCAGTCATGGAGAATCCACTGATCACCATTAACAAATAATCATCAAAAGATCATCTAATTTGCAGTTTACGAAATTGGTCAAGTATATTACAACAGAAAATGACACCTTGCCATATATATATATATATACACACACACATATATACCTTCAATAGAATTGCATGAGCAGGAGGAATTGCTTGAAACATGTCTCCTCCTATGTATTTCAAGTTTTTGCAATCTTGCAAATTAGCAACGACATGAGGAAGGTCAAACACGGTGCAATCCACGTTGGGGAATGTTACAGCTATAGCCTTGGCTATAGTTCCTGTTCCACCTCCAACGTCCACCAATGACTTCAACCCTTGGAAGACGCCCTTGCAGTCATTAATGAGAACATCTGCAATCAATCGAGCATCACTAGCCATGGCTTCATTGAGTAAATTGTTAAGCCTTGGTTCATGTTTAGCATATTCGAACACCATACGCCTATGAGCAGTCTTAAATGGGGTAGTATCATCATTTTGGAACCAGGCACTGAGGTATTCCCATGGTTGTCTCTGTATAGGGTCAAGTATGAATAATAGCAACGGAGTTACACTGAGGGGGTTGTTCTTAAGTAAAAGTTGAGATGCGTTAGTGAGAACAAACCCTTCTTCATGGTTAATTTGGACAAGTCCAAAGAAACCAGAATGAACCAAAATACGCATCAAGCGAGAGAGGCAATAGACTTTAGTAGGATGAAGGACGGAGATGGAAGCAGAAATCTGAGATAGGGTCATGGGTTTGCCATGGCTATGGATGATATCTGGTAGTCCAAGCTGAACTGCACATAAAAGAGACATGGAGTCTATGAACTTGAATATGTGGCTCCATATGTGGGCTTGAGATTGGAGTAGCCCAGAGTGATGCTCGTCTCTCTTATCGGAACCCATGTTATGAATTATGATTCTGATTACTCCACAATCGAATCCCGCACCCTTTTTATAGCTGGTCAGTACTCATCATATTGTAATTTTGTTTTGAAAGAGAAAGCCAGAAATTCTGGCTTATGCAAAATGAGTTGGGCATTTTTGTTGCATTCCTTCTTGAATGACCAGAGATGAAGTTTCTTTCTTGGAAAAAATACAGAATGACCAGAGACGAAAGTTACTGCCGGCTTGATTTTTCCAAGGTATGGTCTTCTCGTAAAATCGAAAATTATTAACAGCTTGCAAATCAGTAGGATCCGATTGTCTTAATGGTTACTTTCAGATGACTCAAATTTTCCTTGTCTACAATAAACAACTATGATAATGAAGATGAATTACTGTTGTACTTTTTTTTTTTAACGTTGATGTCAATATCGGATATTTTCAATTTTTAGGTTATCCAAGAAAGGGCAATCTCATATAATTAATAAAATTAGACCTTCTTTTCAAAAACTTGATTTTAAAAAAAATGCTAATTAAAAATATGAATACGCAATCCAAATTCTCTGCCGATTTATTAATAATAATCTTTTAGTTAGGAATGCAATGCTCTTTCAGAAATGAGAAAAATGATAGAATTAGTTTGGTGGAGTTGATGCTCTATGTATTGAATTGGCGTATGTTATCTTAGTGGAGAACCTCAAACATACACCCCGTAAGGTACTGTTGCTCCTGCTGCTTTTACCATAAGCCATATTCATCTTTAAATAAATTATATTAGTTTAGATTAAAGACTGTTATAACAAGTTGAATCACTTATGCTCTAATTTAATAGGTAAGTTATAAAAAATCTATAACTAAAATTAACTCTGTGCTTTTTCCTTTTTTATGTTTGAAATATATTAGGTCTTATTTAACTAAATATAATTTATTATATGATATGTAATTATTATTTTTAATTTTATTTACTATATATATATATATATATATATATATATATATCTTTCTTTCTATTTTATTTGTAGTAGTTCATTATCAATTATTATACAAATTTAAACCAAATTAGTAAGTTTCATGCTCTATAGAAATAAATCTTTATATTTATATTGAATAAGAAAAAGAATAGCTCTATATTAAATAGTCATACTCTATAAAAAAAAGTTGAACAACCGAATATATTTAAATTTAAAATTATTTTATATATTAAGAATTCAAATTATTTAGAAAATTATAATCCTAATTTATTATAAATTTTAATAAAATATTAAACAAAATATTTATTTATATATGCATAGTCGAATGTAAAATTTAAGTTCAAATCAAAATAAACACTACAATAAAATTGACTTTTAACTACTTATATTTACGACGACTTGAAAATCGTCTCCAAAGACATACATTTAGAGACGATTTTGCAAAAAGATGCAAAAAACTGGACTTTTGGTGATGAATTTGAAATCATAGCTAATAGTCAACTTTTGGCGGCGATTTCAAAATTCATCGCCAAAAGTCTGGCTTTTCGCGACGTTTTATAGAATCGTTCCTAAAGGCATGTCTTTGGCAATGATTTATGTTAATCATGGCAAAAGGCACGACCTTTTGCAACGATTTAACAATTTTGTTGCCAAATGTTGTGCATTTTGTGACGATTGTTATAATCATCACAAAAAGTTGGACTTTTGGCAACAAATTTTTTAAATCACTACCCAAAGTTGAAATAATCACAATTTTGAGTTAATGCATTCAAACTCTATAAATTTGTTTAAATATATGAATTTATATACACATGATTCTTTAAGGATGCCTATTGTACATATTACACCTCCATTCATGCAAATATTTCATGAAAATAGAACGAAAATCTAAAAATTGTAAAATATTTTCAAAGTTTTAAACATATTTTTGAAAAACACATGGCAGGAAATTTAAAATTTGAAAAGTAAATATTTTTTGGATATAAAAATGTAACATCTCGTTACCCATGTTAAGGCTAGAATTGTAATTTATGAGAAAGTACTGAGAAATTAGAAAATGCACATCATACTTTAGTTAAATATGACAGGCACATTTTTGCACATGAATATGATTGTACACGCATTTATTGACATTTTCCAGGTATAATTGATTTATAAATGCGATTAAAATGTGAATTGTGAATTATCTGAGCTGAAAATTTATTTCGAGAACATTTAGATTATTTCCAATTATTAGAGAATTTTGGAGAAATTTTGATTTATGGGCCAATTATACAGTGACACGTGGCAGTATATATATACATGACAGATGGCTAATTTGTATTGTGGCAAATGGTTCACTTGTATTTTGTCACGTGGAAGACATGTTTGTATGACCAGTGTAAGACATGCGAACAATACACATAATGAAATGTTTAGTAAGGCAGGTTTACTGTACTTCGTTGTTTTTCACTGGAATCACCAAAACACTACTCTAGCTGTTCATCAGCGAATAGCAAATTGTTATTCTGTCCGTGTGTAATTGATCCACTTTTACTGCTACGAAGTAAAGTTGAAGCAAGTAAGTAGCTCTGATGATGTTTTTATGGTGTAAATATATATATGCATGCATGAGTTTAAGAAGTTTGGTTTCGGTGTTGAATAACCTAGAAGATGGATTTGTGAAATAGGAATCGCCCAGAAAATTATGAAATAGGTTCTGTTGTTATATTGAAATGGATGATGCAAAAGTGTAGAAAATCTAAATAAAATGAAAATGATACAGAAGTCTATGAAAATCGACGAATATACATATACTCTGTTCGGGTTATAAGGTTGTTGCACTGTTCACGTATGAATATGTGAAGAGTTAATGCAAATGACTAAAATGAGTTTAATGATATGAAATGAAGATTTGTTGAAGTCATGGTATGAAGTCGATAACATGATAAGTTTTAGATGGAATGAAAGTGGATAAAAACATATACTCTGTTTTGCTGGTGAAATACGTATATGGCTTAGGTTTCACTGTGTGTGTGCGTAATTCTCATAAGATTTGAAAAGATGGTAAGGAATGAGGATTAGGTGAGATCTTAATATAGAAAGTTGTTACATGAAGTGAAGGTGTAGATGTTAGTGAAAAGTAATGCATCTGTTGAAAGTTAGAAAAGCGCAGTAAAGTTGATGAACATGCTCTATTTTTGTTATATATGCGTAAATGTTTGGGTAATGTTAGGGATGAATTTATGAGAGGTTAGAGTTAAAGAGAACATAGAGTATAATGAGGTGTTATACTTTAAGAAGGAGTAAGATGATAGAAAGCGTGGACTGAGGAGGGAAGGAAAAAAATGGAAAAGTGCAGAAGTTAGAAAAACGCAGTAGAGAGAGAGAGTATATGAAGTTTGGATTTTTTTTTTAATGTGTGAAGTGTAAATATGAGTCTAACTTGTTTAAAGATTTTACTGGATATAGAAATATAGAATGGATGGTTTATAAGTGAGAAGATTAAAAAAGAAAAGAAAGAAAGAAGAAGAGAAGAAGTGCAGTTCGGTGAAGAAGATGAAGATTTGCGTTCATGAGAGAGAAAAGGTGATGGTTTACATGTATGAGTTTATGAACTAGAGTATTTTACTAAACAACTTTAAGTCTTTTGGCTATAAATTTTCATCCGACCTCCAAATGACTTGAAACTTAAACCAATAGATTCCTATGACATTTTTCTTTCTCTACATGAAAATTTAGAGCTATTTGAATTGATTTGAAAGTGATTGATAAGATGAAAGTTTGGAAGTCTTTTGGAATGTTATGAACTGGAGAATTTTCATGAACATACTTTGGTGTTTTGATCATATTCTGATATGTAAATTTCTAAATGAAATGATTCTTGATTTAAATTGAGCTAGAGACATTTGGCTACAAATGTTAAGAAGAAATTTAATTTGATTTATGTCCTTAAAGGTCTTGAAAATTATCTTGAAAGTAAGTCTTGGCTCAGACAGTAGCTCTATTAGGGTCAGAAATTAGGTCCTACTATTATTGAATAAACTGTATTGACATGGGTCGAATCAGACAAAGGTGTCTTCACAAAAATTATATCTTATCTCTTAGCTTTTGATTGGTATAAAGGTCATAATTTTTGGATATTGGAATTGAGAGATATGGGGTGTACAACTTGAATGTGTGATCATGCATCAGCCAAAATTTCAAATGTACACAGTCTGTGGTTTTTTTAGCACAACTCATAAAATAATGAATCAAATTGTACAATATTGGTATCATTAGAAACTTAAGACATTGGAGAAAAACTTTCCATAAGGAAGTGTTGCCTAATTTTGTCATTTACCTTATCAGAATAATTATGTAAAGTTGTCCTGAAAGCATATTATGATAAAAAAATCTGAAATGATCAATGGGGTTATGAAATTGGCTTCAAATTGTCTTATTAAGGAGCACACCCTAAGTACACAATATACTTAGGTGAGTTTTGATATGTGAGTGATAATGTGGTGAAGATAATGTTAAGGAACCCATAATTGTCATTGAACATGCATTTTGCATATTGTCTATACATTGGTGTGCATAAAGAAAGACTTGTACATTTTTGCAAAATTGTGATATATGTAAATGTGTTTTGTATGATATAGAGGAGCTCATTAGATGCCAGTCAGGCATTGCCAGACCATCCAAGCAATAACATATTGGAGCGTACTGTGAGTTAATGTTGGATCCGCACAGATTTTAACCCCCTCGAGAGGACCTGCTCTGGTACCGGCACAAGGGATGACCCTTTTGGCTCAATGGTGAGAGGCGTGTGCTTAAAGCACAACAAAACCTTGAGGTTGGGTGTTCG
>JANZLX010000005.1:20227627-20238623 GCA_025531955.1 Erythroxylum orinocense
TTTTACAATATGAAGAAACTTATTAGGGGTCTTGGTTTGCCTGTTGAGAAGATTGATTGTTGCAAATTGGGATGTATGATGTATTGGGGAGATGATGTGGATTTACAAGAGTGCATATTTTGTGGTCAACCAAGGTTTAAGCCTAGAAAGCATTCAATGAAATAGAAATTAGTACCCTGTAAGTGAATGTATTATTTCCCACTAACTCCGAGACTTCAAAGAGACTATATGCTTCTGATGTTACTGCAACTCACATAAGAAGGCATAATGAACACAAACAGGAAGACGGAATTATGAGTCATCCTGTAAATGCACTAGCATGGAAACATTTCAATGACACCTATCTTGAGTTTGCAGCTGAAAGTTGAAATGTTAGGTTGAGATTGTCGACGGAAGGATTCCATCCTTTTGGTCAATTCGGCCAGCAATATTCATCATGACCAATCATAATTACTCCTTATAATTTACCTCCATGGATGTGTATGAAGGAAAGATATATTTTCTTGACAGTGATTATGCCAAGGCCTTCAAATCCGAAGCAGAAAATTGATGTTTTCTTACAACCATTGATATCTGAATTGCAGCATCTTTGAGAATATGGTGTTCAGACATAAGATGTGTCTCTGAAACAAAATTTAGTGTTAAGAGCGGAATTGATGTGGACCATTAGTGATTTTCCGGCATATGCTATGTTGTTTGGATGGAGCACAATAGGAAAACTGGTTTGTCCTTATTATGCCAATGATTTTGATGCATTTTATCTTTCAAACGGGGGCAAAATGTGTTTGTTTAACAATCACAGGAAATTTGTTTCTCCAGGTCATCCATTTCGACGCAATAAACAAAAGTTCATTAAGAATAGAATGGTAAAAACACCTCCTCCCATCACAAAGCTGGTGAAGAGATTTTGTAGGAGGTTGATGAATTAGGCTTGCTGAAAGTTACAAAATTTGAAGCTGATGAAGTAAATGCAAGCATTAGTAAAAATTTTGGTCAGAGAAAATGAAGCATCTTTTGGGATTTGCCATATTGGAAAATTAATTTGATACGTTATAATTTAGATGTGATGCATATTGAAATTTTTTTTGACAATTTGTTCAATATCATAATGAACATTGAAGGGAGGACAAAAGACAATTTTTTTGCTAATTTGCAACCTTTTTGTAGAAGGAATGAGTTAAATAAGGATCTTCACATTGGTAAATATCCGAAAGCATCTTACACTTTAGATAAAAAAAAGGAAATATTGTGTGAATGGTTGAAAAGTATAAAGTTTCTCGATGGTTATGTTTCAAACTGATCAAGGTGTGTGCACATAGGGAAGTACAAATTATTTGGGTTGAAAAGTCATGGTTGTCATCTGTTTATGCAAAGGCTAATTCCACTTGCATTTTGGGAGTTGCTGCCGAATAAGGTTTAGGAAGTGATAATAGAAATAAGTTTGCTTTTCAAAAGTTTAACATCATCTAAAATCAAGTTGGCTGAAATGGAAATACTAGAAAGGGAAATTCCAATAATTTTGTGCAAGTTAAAAGGAAATTTTCCTCCAAGCTTTTTTAATTGTATGGAGCATCTATCTGTGCATGTAGCGCACGACGCAAAACTAGCCAGTCTAATTCAATATCGATGGATGTATCCGTTTAAAAGGTAATTCAAATTTAAATTATTTTCATTGAAGTAATAACATGTTTTAACTAGTAAATTGTAATAACATATTCTCTAATATAGGTATTTGCATCATTTGAAAAAAAATGTCAAAAATAAGGCTAGAGTTGAAGGGTCGATATGTAATGCCTATTTAGTGGAGGAAGCTAGTACATTTTGTTCACATTATTTTGAGCTGTATGTTCACACAAGAGAAAGAAAAGTTCCTCATAATGATAATGGGGGAGGAACGAGTGATGCTGATGGTAACTTATCCATTTTCATATATCTTAAGCAAACATATGGACGTAAACCAAGAAGAATGTTAACAGAGGAAAAAATTGAGGCTGCCCATGGTTACATTTTATTGAACTGTCAAGAGGTTCAACCTTTCATGCAATAAGTTGAACATGATTATTTCGGTTTTAAAATTTTGTTTTTTTCATAACCGAAATACATAATAATGTATTTAGATTATATGAGGCATTTTTACGCAAGATAATGCCGGACAACACACAGGATGAAGTAAATAAAGAAGGAAGACACTTCCCACGATATTTCGAGAGATATGTAAGTTTCTACTTACAAATATTCTCATAATTGAATTATAAGGTTTAAGTTTTGAAATGACATTATACTCATTGATATGACAATTTCTTTTTATATAGGCCTTAGAAAATCCAATTGAGAACAAGTTCATTTGTGATCTTGCTAAGGGACCTTTGCAAACTGTTAAATCTTATCCAGTGTATTTCGTTAATGGATACAAATATCATACAGAATATCATGGTCATAACATGGCAACAATAAATAGTGGAGTTTTCATACAGGGAGAAATGATGGATTATTATAGTAAAATTATTGAGATACTTGAAGTTGAGTACCCTACATTGTCAATAAAGTGAACTGTGATATTTAAGTGTGATTGATTTGACCCAACTCCAAATGTTAGAACAAAAGTGCATAGCCGATACAATCTAGTTGAAATCAACAACTGAAGTAGATTAAGACAATTTGAACCTTTCGTGTTGGCTATATAAGCGAAACAGGTGTGTTATGTCCCTTTTCCCAGCTTACGACGAGATAAGTCAGATTAGTTAGCAGTTTCTAAAGTTAAACCTAGAGGTGTTTTTGAATCATATGGAAAAAGGAGACCAAAGGATTGAAAGTGAAGCGTTTCAGAAAGATGTTGATTTATAAATGCATCTATCACATATGATGATAATGAACCTTTGAAATATCCATCTAACAAATATGTTGAAATTTTATCTAAAGAGGAGGACGAGGGTCAGAGATCTGAAGAGGAGCCAGATTTTGATTCTTATTCTTCAGAAAATGAAGATGATTGTAATTTACAATTAAATTATGATAGCGATTAATTTGTGCTTGTATTTGAATACTTTATTCGATAAAGAAGATCATTCCCTTTTCAGTATATTGTGTCCAATATTTAATTCAAATTCTTAATCAAGGAATGTTGACATGGCATCTAGTTCTGGATGGCAGTAATTCATTCTACTGGGAGGAATATGGCAAAATGGTCCCTGCCAAAGGAATAAACAATGCAACAAAAAATTCCACTTCAAACACAAATGATCGTTTGTCTTCCATGGCCAATCTTCAGCTTCAAGTTGTATAGTATCATCTGAACAACATCACTTTCCTTATTATGTACATCTTATTTCCTTTTATGAAGCTATTATACATATTGGCATTTGATGCTATATACTACATGTTGTTTTAAGCTTGCTTGAATCTTAAAGATGACATGTATGTCGATAGAGGCAGGAGCAATGTCACAATAGTCGATAAAGGATTAGGGAATCGGTTGCTTTGGAAAAGTCGTCAATTCCACAGAGCTCGTTTGGACATTCACATATACATGTCGCTCCAGTATTGGTTTGTTTAACGAGTATCTAATTTGACAATATCTAAGTTCTATACTAATTATGTTGTAGGTAAACCATTTCATACTGGTAGTTCATCTAGAGAGTTTGTCTTCCATCCTAAATTTGGCAACTCATTCACTGCATCCTCTACAAGTTTAGCAATAGCGGAAACGTTATTGCTTGAAAGTGTTGAACACCCTACACGTGAGGGAAGAACTTTCACTGTTTCCATTGGTACGTTTGAACATGCCGGGACCCTTCTTAGGAATCCAAACATTGGGGACTCATTTACCTTTACCGACTCTCATATCACTTGGAATCTAAGAAAATAATTATATCATTGTGATTTATCGATGTAATACACTGGAATCAACTTTAAACTAAATATATTATTGTTCTATGACCGTACAATTATTCTCATAATTGATACCAATGTTTAAACTTCAATATGATATTTAAAAAATTACCTTATTTCCTTTTGCATATATTGTGTCAAATATTGAATTCAAATTCAAATTCTTATATTTCTAGAAATTTCAATAAACAAAGAATTTTAGGTAGAAATATGGGACCAAAGAGACAACGTGATGTAATGTGGCCTAGGTTCAGACGTATATTCGGAGGTACTTACTGTGAAGGTGAACCATCACAGTCTCCAAATGCAACTAAATCACCACCCCCCCCTCTAGGGCCTACAGTTGCAGATGAGCCATCTATCACCTGATGCTCCTCATGCTATACCATCCACCACTTCTACATCATCCACTACCCCTATAGCGGATGAAGGAGACAACCGCCAGCTTGGAGCTGAGGAACCTGATGGAAGAAAGTACATAAGAATTGTCAATAATATGTAAGTAAAATCGTATGAAACACTATATATGTTTATAATTAAGTTATAGGTTTAAATTTTTGCAAATGGTGTAAAATTATTTATTCTTATATTAGGTTGATTCCGTCTGGATGATGTTCTAGAAATATGACTTCTAAATTTAAGGAGAGGATTGATCCTGAGGGTTATGTATGGAAGAATATCTCTCAGGCCACAAAGACATTTTACTTCCAGGAGTTTAAGGTACAGTATAATTCATTTTTTCTTTCTTAATTGATTTGTATACATTAATTAGATAAATATTATTACATTATAAGTTATCAAATTTTTTCATTTTATTTCAGAAAGAATTTTTTGGGATTCTGGAATCGACGTAGTCATACATAAAGTATGGAAGAGGCGAGCTTGTACAAGTTATCGCGATGTTATTGGTGCAATACACAAGGTTGGTGTACGACCGCCTTATATTTAGAGCAAATATGGATTCGTTGGCAGGAATATTGGACATCACCTGAGACAATGTCCATCTCAGGGCGTAACTCGAGCAATAGATGTGGAGGCCTGGAGGGAGATAACCTTCCCATATGTAGAGATGATCAATTACCCACCACGAGCATGTAAAGAGACTTGTAAGTATCTAAACTTTACACTTATATTCTAATTGCTTTACTTTGTTGTATTTCAATTTATGTTGATGTATGAATGTTGGAATGAAAATATGTGTATTATGGATAATGATCGTGGTATATATGTCTGGTGCCATATATAGCTGTGTTGAGTTATTTTCTTTGTTCAATAGAGGTAAATATCATAAAAATAGAGGAGACTCTGCCGAAATTTTTATAAATTCTAGTTAACTTATAACATTTTATTGTTATGTAGGAAAAGTTTATGGGCATCATACCTACACCCCATCAACTGTTTTTGCACATTAACACGAAGATGCATAACGGTGTGACATTCATTAGCAGCCGATGAAGAGAACTAAATGTATGTGAAATTTATGTTTTAATATTCATTCCTAATAATTATCACTTACTAATATAAACATTGCCTCCTAATAGGAACAAATACAAGAAAGCATTCAGCAGCATGCTCAACACTCTCAAGCTGTTGATGAGAGTAAGACATATCTTGATGTAGTGGGTGGTAGGGACCATCATGGAAGGATCTTCGTGTTAGGTTCATTTGTTAACACATGTTATTCGCAATCCTCCACGTTCAGCACAACAGCATCAAGTAGACAACCGACAATGGAACAATACCATCAGCTTGAGAGCACAGTGCAGACATTGACAAGTCAATTGCAATAGACAATGGAGCACATGGCTAAGCTCCAAAATGACATGGAGCAGTTGAAGGGGAGGGTTAGCACCTCAGACCATCCATGATCAGCAGAATAATAGGATTATTGTAGTCATTTGGTTTGAATTACCAAAGACTTATTATGTATTATTATCAATGAAGAAAATTTTAACTTTATATGATCAATTTATGTTTAAACAAGTTAAATATATAAACAAATCAAAAAATTATGCACAGATAATTCATAACTGTTGAAATTATACATTAATCATAAACTTATGAAATAAAATTTATGTCGGGATTTTTAAAAAGAAAATTTAATACCTTTATCGATGAAATTATAGTTCCTGTCGGTATAATGAGTAACATTTACCGACGTTTTATCATAAACCATCGAAAAAATGTAACATATTTACGGTATGTTTATCGACAAAAATTTACTTTCTGTCAAAATAATTTGTAATATTTACCAATGTTTTATAAACCGTCGATGAAATGTAACATATTTACAGTATATTTATAGTGAGTCATATTTACCGATGATTTATCATAAACCGTAAAAAAAATAACATATTTACGGTAGACTCACCGACGGATTCATCTAACTGACTATATATTTATCGACGGTTAACACTTTTAACAGTCAGGAAATACATAGACAGAAAAAGTAATCCGTCTGTATATTTACCGACGGATATAAATGTACGTCGGTAACTTTACCGATGGCCTCTTTAATGATGCAGTTGTTTGTCGGTGAATTCCGTCGCTAAATTGTATTTCAGACGGAATATTAACGTTTTCTATCGGTAATTTCCATCGCTAAACCACCTTTTTCTTGTAATGAAGGAACCCAAATTCGAACGCATGCATACTTGATTAAACACAAATATCTAGGACTCACCATCTCCTCATCAAAATTGACATACAATGACTATAAGCCTTCATTTGATGTTGTTTTAAGTAGAATTAACAGTTGGACATCAATATGCACATCTATTAGAGCTCTCATATGGCATAACCAATTAAGTTAATCAAAGACATAGAGAGGACACTAAGGAATTTCCTATGGAGTGGATTACCTGACAAAAGATATATAGGTAAAGTTAATTGGAAAGATGTTTTCCTTCCAAGATCTCAAGGAAATTTGGGAGTGAATTTGATTAGGGTTACCGACAATGTTATACTTGCAAAAAGGATATGGAGACTATTCCATAATAAAGAATCATTATGGGAAAATGGATACATGAGAAAATTTTGAAAGGACCAGTTTCTAAATAGCTACACCTGCATCCAGTTTTTCTTTGTTGGCCAGATACATTCTAAACATAAAGGAGAAGATGAGAAAGATGATGAAACATAAAATTGAGAGTGGAGAACAAACAAGTCTTTTGTTTGACAACTGGGCAAAAACAAGTCCCTTGCATCTTCATCCTTTATATCCCTCCTTACACCATATCTTACCCAATAAAACAAAAGTAGAGGTGATGATTTAAAACAACCAATGGATATATCCTACAAGGGTTTAAAAAGATTAATTTAGAACTTTCGAAGATATTCAACAAATTAATCTTTGATGGATATAATTGTCTAGTTTAAAGAGCCATCATTCAAGTTCACAACCAATTCTTGCAGAAAAATCTTTAAGGAGTAAGGAGAAGAAATTAAAAGGCATAAAATTCATGGTTCAAGCATCATATACACTGGTACTCCTTCCTCTAGCTTGTAATAAAAAACTAAGTTATTGACAATCAAATGCCATGGCAAAGCACCAGTCTATGCATACTATGCAATTCCCAAGTAGAAATAAGTGATCACGTCCTATTCCAATCTCATACTCCTCCAACGTCTAGAGAAGTATTCTACGTAAATGTGAAGTCCACACTAATGATCTACTAGAATGGTCCCTAACATCTACCCTAATCTAACAATTGTAAAACTAGCAACAACAAGTGTGGTTTATGTAAAGCCCAATCATTAATATAACTTACCCTTAACCCAGCCTAACCTACAACCTTTAAACATGTATAAAAGAACTAGAATCTGAAATTAGATGATAACATGCGAAAATCACATTTGTTTTCTTCATCTTTCTCTCAAATTTTTCAACCGGTAAGTGTCAAGATCACCACTTTTTCTCTTGCATGTAACACTTCCTTCATAGGTTTCCCTCAATGTGTTTGTTTTGTAGAAACATTGTAGGGAGTTGTGGTGGTTAACGACATCAAAAGTCCTCACAATTAGGTAAAATTCCAGCAGCCATTTTTATGTATTTTTGTGAGATTTTGATTATCCTACACTAGATTGTAGTTGGTTTGCATGTTGTGGTTAATTAGGACAATAATTGAAGTTGCATGAAGGGATAAAAAGGGAGAAAATGTGGCTGGAAAACAATGAAAGAAGAAAAGAGAGAAGAGAGTAGGGAGAAAATGATGGCGTTGTTTTGAATATTTAAATTACATGTAAGAGCAAAATGGGAAATGTAGAAAGTTAAGAGTAAATCTAGAATTTTGTTGTAAGAAGGGCAATTTTGATATTAATTGAAATAGAGGAGGGTAAAATAGACTTTTAATTAATTAAGGGTATTTTAGTAATTATGGGGTTAGGTTAGTAAGGATATTATTTTTATAATTAAGAATAAATTGGAAGAGAGAATAATGTTGGATTATTAGTGTGATTTGGTAAGGATTAGTCTAATAAAATTATGTAAATTCTATGTCTAAAAGTCCGATTAAGGAAAAATTGGGATTAACAATTAGTTGATTCCAAAACCGAGGTAAGGATAACCTTAGACTTTACTTTTAAAATTAAGTACCGTTTGGTTATTAATAAATTATATTTTGAATTAGTCATTAATTTAATTAATGATTAATAATTACCTACATGAATTATGTTTATTTTATTTCATTAATAAGTAATCAAAGTACAAGGTGTTTTGTGATTTTATTTTGTTATGCATATTTTGAGGTGTATTACTTGTTAAATTGATGGGAAATGTGTTAATTAAATAGAGATTGGTGGATAATAATTTGTGAATAATTGGTGAAAATCGAGAATCAATAGCTTGCCTAGGATAGGCTACTTTCGATGGTTTTAAATGGATATGATGAGTTGATATGAGTGTGTGATGACTAGGTATTTGTTCGTGGAGTAGATACTGGGGCATCTTGAGTCCTAGGGATGTCCTATGCCGATAACTAGGTACCGAAGTGATACTAGAATATCTTAAGTCCCGGGGATATCTTGTTTTGATGGCTAGGCATTGAAGTAATACCGGGGTAAAGATTGATAAATTGAGGTACCCTATGTCAATATTTATACATGTAATTACGTTTCCATTGATAAGAGATTATGATGAGATGAGCTGGCAAACCATTAGATGTACGCCTACTAGATTAAGTTGGGCCCAGGCAATTCAGTTAACTATTGGAATAAGGCATAAATGACAGTTAAAATTAATATTTGTGTTAATCATAAGTTGGAAAATTTTTTTAGATGAGTGTTAACTGTTTGAATTATATTGAGGACTATCGTGTATATACGTATTATATGTTTGATTAAATCAATTGAATAAGTGTTATAATTAATTATTAAGTTACTTGCTTTATAGGGTAAGGTCAGTTATCCTTATTGAGTTGGCAGCTCACCCTTTGCCATTTTATTTTTTTAAGGAGATCGAGTGATTACTGATAACCCAAGAGTAAAGGACGGACCGAGTGGTGTTAGGTGGGGCCAATAGATTACTTGTGTAAAGCTTTTGGAATGTATATTTTTTAAAAAATGTGATAGCTCCAGTAGTTGTGCTATGTAGAATATTTTTGTATCTGACAAATAATAATATTTTTTGGAACTAATGAGGAATTTGATTATTAATGATATATTTTGGGAACTATTTGGTTAATTATAGTTTAAGAATTTTGGGAGTGTTACATTGGGTGGTATCATAGCAAGTTTACATTTCTAAGGATGTATTGAGGAAAAAAAACTAATGATGTGTTCTTATCTCTTTTAGGATGGCTTCAGGAGAGGATAATGCTGGCCCTGAGTGTTAGCCCTAAATTTTTTTTATTAACTTAAGCGTGATTAAAGTAAATTAAAGCACTAATAAATTAAATTAAGTTAGCATTGATTAAGCTAGCATTGATTGAGGTAAGTTAGCATTAATTAATGAGTTAGATAGCATGAATTAAATGGAATTGAATGTGTTAGTTGGGCCATTAATGAGGTAGGATAGGAAAATGAGATAAGTGGGCTTAAGTTGTAAGTTAAGAAGAGAAGGAAGGAAAAACCTAATGGGCTTGGACTTTGGGCTTAGGTTAAATAAAGAGAGGAGGTATAAAAGGGAAAGAATAAATGAGTTGTAGGCTAAAGAGAGGAGGCTACCGAAATTTGAGAGAGGGAGAGAGTGAGTGCCGTGGAGAAGGAGAGGAGAAGAGAAGAAAAAGAAGACAAGGTGCTAGGGTTTTGTTTCTAAGAGATTCAAGGAGGATTTTGAAGAAAGTCCAAGAAGGAAAAGTGTAGAGGAGGAGCTAAGCTACAAAACAAGCCAAGAAACTCTTTGGTTAAGCAAAGATTTAAGGTAAGCCATAAGTTTAGGGTTTGGTTTTGTTGATTTTATGGTTGAGAAAGCTTAAAAATAAGATGGGTTTAGTAATTCTAGAGTTAACATCATGATAAAGGTTCTTTAGTTTTTCAAGAATGAAACCCTAGGTTGATGTAGGGTTGTTTTCTTGATTTTAGTTGAAGGCTTGCAAGAAGGAAGAGGAGAACAAGAGGAAGAGCACTCCTAGGAAGGATTTCAGCTAGTTTTAAGGTAGGTTTCATGCTTATCTTTATGTTAGTAAGAAATGAATGTTAGACCATTAATAACATTTATGATTGCCAACTACCTTAAAAATGAGCATTTAATGTGCCTTGAGTTCTTGACTTTGCTTGAGTTGAATGAGCCTTGAATGTTTATTATTGTCATTAAATGAGAATTTGAACCGTACATGATATTGTTGAAAAGTTGACATGAATTAAATGAGTATTGATGTTAGTGAGATCATGAATGTGAATGAAGCATGAAATTTATGTTTTCAAGAATCAACTATTTGGATTGCATGAAAATCCATTTTTCAGAAATCAGTCAGTTGGACAAGACAGGTCCATTTTTATGCATGATTACTTCTTATGTGGGTAAGGTAGTCCACCCAGCAGAGTCACGTCGACGTTGACCAGTATAGCCTTCTCCCGGCTGCCCGCTAGTGGCCAGGATGTTCCTTTTTAGGACTCCTCAGCATATGACTACATTCGTGTAGCTCATCAGCATTTGTGGACTAACCAAACC
>JANZLX010000005.1:20242263-20253309 GCA_025531955.1 Erythroxylum orinocense
TTATTATAAATAGGCTTAAGCTCTATGTAGCTAGCACTTCATGCTTAACCCTCTCTGTAAAAGTTACAAAGTTCTCTCAACTCATTCTGTGGATACCGTTAAAGGTTGGACACTTGTGCGGCTACGGTGGTTGAGACGGATCAGTTTCAGAAACAGTTCGAGGGATGCATTAAGAGAAAGATCAAGCTTCGGAATAAGATACGAATTAAATTTCGCTTTATTATAATTCGTGTTAATCATTTTATAGAATTAAATAGATCTTGATTTTTGAAAAATCAAAAATTACGGAAGAATTTCGTTATTATTCTGCTGCGGTCCGATCAGATTCAGTCCAGATTTTCCAGCAGTGGTATCAAAGCATAATTTATTTCTATAATTTGATTAAATTGGTTGCGTGACATTGATCTTTATAATTTTTGGAATTGAAAAATACGAAGAGTTCATATTATAAACCCAAAAATCTGAAAAGTTCCGATTAGATTCTTAATAGACCCGTATAACATAATTGTTATGAAAAATCTGGAAATTTTCAATAGCCAACAGCATTGGCCTGCGGTTGCTTTTCTGTTTTTGGAAATTGGTATGAGGCCGCCTGCGTATGCGTAAGACGATGGTGTTGACACTGTGTCTCTTGGTAGTCGTCGGCTGCTGGTGGGTCGTGGGCTGAAGAAACCAGAGAGGAGCAGTACCAGGTGCTTGTCGCATGCATGCGTGGCTGAGGAGACGCTGGAGCCTTACCTGAGGTTCACGAAATTCATTAGGAATAAGAATGCAAAGACACATCTCCGTCAGTGGTGGTTGAAGATGGCGTGAAAAAGGAGCAAGCTAAAGTGCTCCAAATCACTGGACAGAGGAAGGTGGAGATGGAAAACGTTGAAAACCTTGGCAGAGACGTGAATAAGATTACCACCATCTTTATTTGTCCCATCGACAAACAGTAGATAGGAATAAGGTTCCAGATACTTTTATCTTTGGTTCTTCAAAGTGGATTCAGGGCCAATAACTGGTGTTGCTTGCAAGAGCAAGCAACATGCTGCCGACTGGAAGAACACAGCAGCTGACGGCGGCATCCTTGAAAACTAGGGTTTTTCTAAAACATGAAGAAGTAAAGGCGTGTTTGGCAATAAGTTTAAAAATGAGTTTGTTTGGTTACTCGTTTAAGTATGACTTAAACCTGTATTCTTAATTTAATTATTCCTTTTTAAGTTTAAGTCATACTTAAACTAGTAACCTGTATTCTTAATTTAATTAAATTCTAAACATATTTTTAAAATTGTTTTAATATTTAAAAATCAATTCCAAAATTATCATAATTATTTTTTTAATTTGATTAAGATTAATAATTATATTGATTCTTAATTAATTTTAGAAAAGTAGTTTCTAAAATTAGAATTAATTATTTTCAATTAAATTGAAATTAATTAATTAGACTTCTTGTAATTAAGAAAAATGTTTTCTTACATAATTAAGAAAAATATTTATTAATTAAATTATTATTGTAATCATACATTTTGTTTTTTTGTTATTATAAAATTATTATTATTATTATTATTTGTCTTTATTATTATAATTATAATTATAAAAATTATTATTATGTCTAATTATTATTATTATTATTATTATTATTACATTATTTGTCTTTATTATTATTCAAATTTATTATTATTATACATTGTTTGCACTTATTTATCTTTGGTTATTATTTTTCTTGTTCGTAAAATAATAATAACAATTATTATTATTATTATTCGTTATTAATTTGAAATTGTTATTATTATTATTTGTTAATTTTTTAACTAATACAAACCATTCATAATAAAAGTACCAATGAAATACATATTACTAATCATATTAAGGATCAAGGGCATATTCGTCATTTGCACAATTTTCTCGTTCTGTCCCCAGCAACCAAACACATTCTGTCCCCAAGACGAAGACAATTTTCTCTGTTCTGTTCACCATAACCAAACACCTCACTGTCCCCACTTTCTGTTCCGTTCCGTCTTCAACTACCGAAACAGCAACCAAACGCAGCATAAGCAAGAAGTCAAGGAAGTCATATATCTCATTTATTCACAGATACGGGAGGTGATTGGAACGAAATAATTTCATCACAATTACAGCTTCACATACATGATCAATTGCGGTTTTTAACCATGACTGACATAGGAGCTATGCACAAACACGAGTGTTTCATAAGCAGAACCAAGTGCATGTACAACGAGGAAGTATACCTGAGAAGACTCTACGATTGCAAAATGGCATGACTCTTTAAGATTCGCAAATTCATAAAAAATTCAGAAGACGGATATTATGTGGGAAAGGAAGGAAGAAGATATTGTGAGAATTTGAGGTCAAAACTTATCTAAAAGGACTAGGGTTCTCTGGTGGACATGTTAACGGACAGAAACCAGAAGGAGACTAGTAGAGATGAACTCGAGCAAGTGATTAAAATAGGGCAAAGTTGGAAAAAGAGATTAAATGTAGACAGGTGTTTTAGGGAAATAACACTAGGACATTTGTCTACATTCCCATTGTAATACCCGGGTAGATTTTGTTTAACCCTTCTTTTTTAAACTTTTATTCTATTTTTAATTAAATTCATTTTACCTTTCAAAACAAATTTATTCGTTAAGAATTTTACTTTTGATTTCTTCCAATTTTATAACTTATAAAAATTAGCTTTTGTTTTTTGTTTTGGTTTGTTATCAATATGATATATCATCTATTAAATATATATTATTTAGTTATTTAATATTAATTAATAATTATTATGATTAATATAATTATTTTAATTTAATTTTTGTAATTATTTAGAATTTTAATTTGTGGAAAATGCTTTTAAATATTTTTACTTTAATTTTGTTTACATAAATTTAACCGCAACAAAAAACTGACTTCTTTGAAAAATACTCTAACCTCTCTCTACCTTCACCTTTCTTAAAGATATCAATGGGTCGGGCCAAACTCGAATTGTCCCATTGGTCGGACTTTCCAATCCTCCTAGCATGATGAATTAATGGTGGGTGCTACTGGAACAGTTTCTTATGAGCAAGTAGTTAATGAAGTTCCTGTTGTTTATGGTGAAGAGCTTATAACACCTGTTAGTTTGCATAAATCACAAATTCTGGTTAGCGTGACAAACACTCCACACTTAGTTATTGGAAAGGAAGGAAAAGATGATGAGGCTACTGATATTTTTATCCCTTCTGAGAATAGGACAGTGCAAGTAGCAAAAATTATTAACTCCTGAGCATAGAAAAATGGTGACAGAAGGTGGTAGAACAATGGTAGTAGCCAGTGGTAGCACATAATAGGCAGATGTAGATATTGAAAAATTGTGCAACAACAATTTAATGGTATTCAACTAGTTGGTTTGAGAACTGAACAAGTTGTCACACATATTTCTTAGGAAAAGACAACTATTGACAATTTTAGTGTAGACAATGTGTAGATTCTGGACAGTAGCGTAGATTCTGGACAGTTGGACGAATGATTTCATTTCCTAATATTTGTAACATTGTCAGATGGATTGAGTCAACATACTAACTCCAGTTGCAACTATTGGGCTAACTGAGAATCAGAGGACAGGAGATATCGAACAAACAGATAATGGTCATACCCCACTAGCTGTACACCATGTTCCAAACATCCCTGGCAATTTTTATGTATAATCCAAATTTGGAAAAAAGTAAATTTGCTAGAAAGGGAAAGCAAAATCCTAAATATCATGTATGATGAATAAGTCTTCCCATGAAGGTGAAAGTTTAGTGGTGCCTATAATTGGTTCTTCTTGTTGTTGTCTATTATGCAAACAGTCATACTATATTTTTTAGGGAGTTTTTGTTCTTAGATCATATTGCAATACGATGGTAAACTTAAAGCCTTAAACTCGTTATAACGTCAATGTAGTTTTAATTATAATTTAAATTCTTTTTCATTAAAAAAAACAAACTCATTTTTTTAATTCTTTAGCAATTGCATGGATTCATGGTTGTCGCTGTTGTTAACAACAGAGGTGTTAAAATAATTAGCATTAAAAGTATTTTGAATCATATAACTTTTCATTTTAGTTTTCAATTTTTCGGTTCAATTTATTTTAATAATTTTTGTTGTTAAAATAAATCAATTTATTAATTGATCAGCTCATTTTTTATGAATTAATAAGTTTTTATAAATCAAAAATAAATCAATAAATTTTAATTTAACAATTTTTTTTAACTAAACTTTAAATTATTCAATAGGTATAGATAATTTCTTTTAGTCATATTTTAAATTCTTTAATTTTATTTAATCTTTAACAATTTTATAACAGTCTAATACAGGTTGAATCTTTTAAATTTTAAAATTTTATCTTATTAGTTTAACTTCTATTCTGGTTTTTAAAACAAACCATTGATTAAAAGTACTTCTCATTATTTAATTATTTATTGACACATCCTTTATTCTTGAGAATCAAGACGGCAAAAATATAGTCGAAGCATCGAACAATTCATGGCTTCCGGACATGAAACCGTGTATTGACTACAAGCATCGAACATAAGCGCTAGTTAAGGATAAACTTCAATTAGAGATCTTAATCCGAACATGGGGATTATCTTGTAGTCACTGAAACCAGCTGAGAAAATGAGTTTAGCCCATTCTTTTTCTTTCCTTTCTTTGCCAGTAACCACCACCATCATCAGCATATCAATTAACAATTGTGTCTCCATTGATTCCTCGTCATCACCATTCTGGTTCCCCATCACCATATCTATGATTATAAGCTTTCCTCCTTCCCTTCCCTTAATTGCTTCCTTGCACTTCTTAAGTATCTTAAGACATTCTTCATCGTTCCAATCATGGAGAATCCACTGGTCACCATTAATAAAAAATAATCATCAAAAGACCATCGAAAATACAGTGGACGTAGTTAGTAGTTAGTCATGTATATACAAAAATGAAAGTAGAAAAGTTATTAAAATAACAGGAATCTAGCTGTAAGGGAATATATAATATACATACCTTCAATAGAATCGCATCAGCAGCAGGAATTGCATGAAACATGTCTCCTCCTACGTATTTCAAGTTTCCGCAATCTTGCAAATCAGCAATCACATGAGGCAGGTCAAACACAATGCAATCCATTTTGGGGAATGTTTTAGCTATAGCCTTGGATACAGTTCCTGTTCCACCTCCAACGTCCACCAATGATTTCAACCCTTCAAAGACGCCTTTGCAGTCCTTAATGAGCACATGTGCAATCAACAGAGAATCGCTGGCCATGGCTTCATTAAAACTTTTGTTAAGCCTTTGTTCTTGTCCAGCATATTCCCACAACATGCGCCCATGAGCTGTCTTGAATGGGGTAGTATCATCATTTTGGAACCAGGCGCTGAGGTATTCCCACGGTTGTGTTATTATAGGGTCAAGCATGCATAATAGCAATGGAGTTAGAGTGAATGGGTTGTTCTTAAGTAAGAGTAGAGATGCATTAGTGAGAACAAACCCTTCTTCATGGTTACTTTGGCCAAGTTTTCTTCGTTCAAAGAAACCAGAATGAACCAAAATACGCATCAAGCGAGAGAGGCAATGGACTTTAGTAGGATGAAGTACGGATACGGAAGTAGCGATCTGAGATAGGGTCATGGGTTTGCCATGGCTGTGGATGATATCTGGTATTCCAAGCTGAACTGCACATTTAAGAGACATAGAGTTTATAAACATGAAGATGTGGTTCCATATGTGGGCTTGAGCTTGGAGTAGCTCAGATTGGTACTCATCTCTGTTAGCCGAAGCCATTATGATTTCTGATTCTCTCACAATCTGTTTTAATTCTTTTGCCTTTAGCAAGTCTAACTGAACTCATCTTATATAGGTGGCTACTTACTCCGTAGAATTTGTTTTGAAAGATAAGAAAGTATTTCCAGATTATGCAAAATGTGTCCACTTGACATTCTTTATTGAAAAATATATATAACGTCAACATTATCACCAGATTCCGTATCGCTGATGGGGTGATTTTTCCACGATATGGTTTTCTTTTTCTAAACTGATAGAAGAAACAATGATATAAAAGTTCTAAAATCTCAACAACTCCAAACCTGAGTGTCTAATCTCAGATCCTCTTTAGTCTTTATGTCCCTGGGTGAATTTTTTAAAGTATTTCTATCAAGGCCAATTGAATATTCTTTACTTTTTTAAAAAAATCAATTTAAGAAACATTGTTTAAACTACATATTCAATCAATTAGACTTTATTTAATTTTATGTATAATTAATAATATTTTACAAATTACTCTATCATAATTTAAGATAATTAATTTTTAAATGGATATTTAAGATTAATGCTAATTAAGCATTTCCATTAATTAAGCTGTCATTTTTCAATGAGAATATCTTAGGTATTCTTATTTTTCTCTATTTCCATTTTTACTTATTCACCTCTTCCCTTAACATTGAGGAATTAAAATTTTCGTCAATGTACTTAAGTTTTCTTTATGCTCCATCATTCTTCTTTCTCCATTGTTTCATTTACTACTTGTCACACTACTTAAATATGGGAATTATTTATAAATATTGAGAAGTTTATTTTTTTGATTATGGTGTATTAAACACGTACAATTTCTTCCAAACATAAACAATTTTGGTGCTAGTATCACCTATTGTCCATTACTAGTTTGCTTCTAAAATTTCTTCCAAGCATAACATAAACAACAAAATACCAATATAGTAGTAGTATATTTTAGACTTCAACTCCATCAAGGTATTGTATAGGCGTTGTGTTCTCTAGTTCTCCCATCTTAAGCAACTTTTTTCCCTTAGATTTCAAACATTTGCAACCTTTATGAGCACCTCTTTTGTTTCCCCAGTTTACAAGTTTGTGTAGCTCAAGTAGATGCTTAATTTCTATCACTATTTAACAGAAAATTTTGATTCACTATAAGTAAAACTCTTTGATGGATGTAATCTTGTTTTCACTAGGTGATCTTTTGAAAGTCGGTAGCAAGTAGAGGAACTTATTTTAACTCATAATTTGGAGTTTTTTTTTACTTAGTCGGATATATGAGGAACATACATTTATCATTGACATCTAGATGTCTCCCATATGAATTCGAGGTTGATGTTGTTCCATACCATTTACGATGTTATCTTAATTTAGGGCCTTCTTTTCTCTCCCTCATGCTCTATCTTGCCTACAGGTTCACTTGATTTCAAGATTAAGTTGAAATAGGTTGTCTAAGTTGTCACTCGTAGATCTCCCATCTTGCATCACTACCTGAAAACAAATGAAAGGGAATAATCGAGAATAAAAGTTGTAGCGCTCCACTCTCACAGAATACGTACCCAACATCCTAAGTGATATCTGAGTATGTACCCTGCAAAGGTGGTATGTTAGAACAGTCAAACGATCAACCTTATTATAAATTTCTTTTAAAACAATGCACGCGTATGCGAAAAATCAATAATCAATTTCGGACCGTTTTATTCATAAACATTTTCAATCTCAAGAGTTACAATCATTATACAACTCATCAGAATTTCACTAGTTACGTGGGCCCATTTCAGATACAAAACATTTTAGTCATAATGTCATTGCATTACAAAATCATTCATATACAGATTGTACAGTATTTGTGAATACACATTTTGATACAAAACAAAGAAATGCATATACAGATGCGAACTGATCCTAACTTCTATCTCTTACTCGAATGCAGTGGCTAGACTCCCGTTTGTCTAATGGGGTAACTCCTCTGAGCCTGAAAAATAAAGTTACAAATTTGGTGAGTTTTGCAAACTCAGTGAGCGGACCATCCTCGATGGCTCACTCAATCACTTAACACATCAATTCATATATTCACAAAATTTACATCACTTTATCAATTCAACATGCTGAGTCACATACATTTCATATTCACTTAATTCATATTTCACATTCATAAATCATTCAATCTATTTATTTCAACCATTTAATCATACATATCAAATGCATATGCATATGCTTATGAGACTTACTTTCAATTGTTATTATTGTGACCGAGTGCCTATAACTGTCCCGTATTCATTGTGGATACCGGGCTCATTGATAACTCCCATGTATCTATTGTGGATATCGGGCTCATTATACATAATGAGCCTTTATCTCTTAATCACATTATGAGCTCTAAGCTCTTTTTCACTCTAAGCTTTAAGCTCTTTTTTAGTGGCTACTCCGGTCACAACAACCTTTATGTTGTCATGCATTTATGTAATGAAATGCATCACATATATTCAGTTAATTAAAAGTGCTCAATACTACACAATCATATTCACTTTCACATGTCATCGGACCTAAGTCCGACATTCAACAATCAAGTTGATAATCACTTATTTCTGTCATATTCACATATAAGGAGCACTACCAATATAATATTCATGCATCAAACGCCTCAGGCATTCAATGTCCAGAATCAACATATTCACATTGCATATCAATCATATCAGTAGTCAGTCAACGCAGAAATTTAAAACAGAACAAACAATGAAATGAGACTATCTAGGTTAACTCACAATACGCTCCAAATTAGCATTAGCTTCCATGATCCGGAAATGTCTCGATGTGGACGTTCTATCCTGTTTCATCATTATGCGAAACACATATTGCATACACATTATTAATTGCACAAACTTATGAACACTCAATCACGTACATATGTATATGTGTTGTGTATAATGCATGGTCAATGACAATCTCGGGTATATTTCTATTATTCTCGTCACATGATCATTCATATACCAGCACTCACATAAGTATAATTTTAACTTAGGTTTACACCTCAGTAAAACAAATTGAATCTAAGTTCATAACTCCAATGATCATTCCAGATTTTTCTAAAAACACACTTTTTGGTAAGCTTTTCATGAATCTTATGACAAGGAAAATGGAGTAATTAGGCAACAATTGCTTTTAGACAATTGTTATTCTATATCTTAAGTTTCTAATGACACCAAAATCATACAATTTGATTTAGTATACTGAACTTTATACTCAAAACAATTTGGACTATTCTTAAACAGTAACAGTACTCTGTACTCAAATTCAAGCTAGATTTTGGAATTCTTAAAGACAGAATTAAAATTCAATTTCTTCAAGAAATTTGTATCCATATGCCTCTACTTTAACTTAAATAAAAAATCACCTCATTTTGATATCTACAGATCAAAATATGGCCAAAATATCAAAGCATATTCAGTGAAAACACTCCATTTATAATATTTCAGCACACTTCATCATTTTCATCTTAAATTCATCAATCAATCTTTTCCGAATAAATTCAGATGGCCATTATTTTTTATGGAGAGGAAGAACAATGTGTGAGGAGTTTGTTTGTTCAAATTTTAAGTCATTTGGAGGTCAGGAGAAGAAGTTATAGCCAAAAGAATGAAGGATGTTCGAAACTGTCACTTTTCGATAAGCCTTCATTGTCACAATCATGTTAATCCTTGTGAGTGGTAGAAATATGAATCAAATTTGGTGATTTATTTGTCATTTCATGATAATAAGAAAATGGTTATTTGCACGAACACCGGGAGTTTAAGATGAAAATATAAATGTGTGGTTTTTGAATATTTGATGATCAAGATGTCTTAAGATAATGTAGAAATGATTTATAAGTTTGAAAGATCAACGAAAATGTGTATAAAAATAGTGCAGAAAAATTTGAAGAAAACATAAGTAAATGCTTTGTTTCTGTTGACGTCTTCACTGTTATACATGAGCAATCTTTTTGTGTTTTTAGAGATGATTTAAAATGGGTTTAGAGTTAAAGAAGAGGTGTAAGATGATGTTCTGATATGGGAAAGTGATTTAAAATGAAAGTTTGAGAAGAAAAATGAAGAATATGTAAGGAATACATATGCAGAAAAAAATTAAAGTGAAAATGCAGAAAATGACAGTGAAGAAAGTGTAGAAAAATGGTGAAATGTGTGAATGATCTTTTTCTATTTTTGATGATTTTGTTTAAGTATGGATACGTTTATAAGTTAATTTGGATTTTTTACTAATTTTTGAATTGGAACTAAATGGAAGTGGAAAATGAAGGTTGAAATAAGTTAGAAACGATTTAAGTGAAAGAAAAGAAGAAGAGAAAACAACAGTTTCGGAAGAAGAAGGAAGAAGCATGATCCTGGCTTTGGGAGAGAAACTGGAGAAGCACGATCGTGCTTCTGCATAGTCGTGAGTTCCCGCTAACGTCTGGTGTCTCACAATCGTGCTTCTGCATGATCGTGACTTTCCACATGGAACAAAAAACTGCACGATCGTGACTTTTATGGCTGGAGACGGTTCAAATATCCTTCAGTATTTTAGCTATATCTCCTTCTCTTGACCTCCAAATGACATGGGACTTGAACCATTGGACTTGAAACACTTGGTTCTACCTCTGTGCGAAAAAACTGAGCCATCTGAAATCATTTGGGAGAGATTGAGCAAAAAATATGGGACTGGCTCGAGTGGGTGTGCACGGTCGTGCGTTAAGGTTGCACGGCCATGACTTGTTGGTTTGCACGGGCGTGCATGATAGTTGCACGCTAACATGGTTATGTTGGAATGCACAGTTGTGCACTAATGATGCACGACCGTGACTTATTTTGTTAAAGATCAAAAGTGCACGATCGTGCACCGAGAGCTTTTTGCTCACTGAACATCCTTCCTTCTTTTGCCTATAACTTATTCTCTAGTCATCCAAATAGAATGGTTTTTGATTTGGAGTAAACTAGAGATATAGAACTAAAAATGTTTAGTAGAAATAGAGTTTTAATTCAGTCTCTAAGAATTTCAATTTCTAGATGGAAGTTGATCACAAAATACTATTTTAGTTTAAGGACAGTACAAATTATTTGGAGTATAACTTTTGGAGTACTAAACCAAATTGAATGATCTTAGTATTGTAAGTGATCTAGAAGGGGGGTTGAATAGATCCTTTATAATATTTTGAATTTTCTACAATAAAAATCAGAAGTTAAACACTCAAAAACAATTTAGATAAACTTAATTGAAAAGAGTAGGGAAGAAGATCAAACACTC
>JANZLX010000005.1:20253409-20272143 GCA_025531955.1 Erythroxylum orinocense
GTGTCACTTGTCAAGCCTAGTATTGATTCACAATTAATTTGGTCTTTCCAATAAATTTGTGAATCAATACTAGGCTTGACAAGTGACACTTGTCACTTATCCAATTCCTATAAGTTTAAACCGGGTTCTCTTATTTAACTAATCTAATTATCTCCAAATTTTACTCCAATTGTCTCTAAATTTTCACTGACATTTGTCAATAAATCCCAAAGTCATCTATAAAATTCTTCACTATCATATGACTCTTATTTCTACTACTATTCATCAATTATGTTGCCACTTGGCATTTTTCCTAGTCCACAAATCCACATAATTTTGGAAATTTCCTAAATTTTACCAAAAATTCTAATTCAGCAATTTATACTCTCTAAATCAGTTTTTAATACAAATAAACCACAATCCTCAACATAATCACATATATAAATCAATTATACCTGGAAAATATCAATGAGTGCATAAACAATTTATTGTAATGTGTGCAATATTCCAGTTCATGTGTGTGTACGCTAACATTATGCATGAGAATAAAATGCATTTTTCTAATCTCTTATTGCTATTTCTCAATTACACAAATCTAGGGTTCTAACCCTTAGTATAGAATCAGGATGTTACAAAAGTAACACGAAAACTAAGATTAATAAAATAGCAATTAATTAGTCCCTAACAACGACATCAACATCTTGATTTTGATCTACAAGTGCATAGAATTCATTGTATCAAGTTATAAAAACTATAGTATTCTCGAGTATGGAGCCTATAAGGACTATACTATTATATTTGTTAATCCTAGTCAAACATTAAAATTAAATAAAATAATAATGAAACAATTAAATTACTAAACTATGAAAAGATATTAATAAAACAAATGTTAAAGCTTATACGAAATTTTAATTATTGCGCAAGATTAATTATCATAGTTAAAATAACAATTAACCTATCATATCTTTACCCTCTCCCGTGGCATACATGTATATTCAACTAGGTAATTATCACCTCCTGATAGATAATTTAACCTAATCAAACTCAGAAAATATAGTTAATCTATTTAATTATCACAATAGTCTAGAAATTTCCTCTCTAGATCTAAGGTGTTTATTCTCATGGGGAACATATTATAGTTCACCTCTTATTCAGTTAGACAATCCCTAAAAATGAATTTGTGTAATTAAACATAAATCCATCAATTAAAATAAAAAATGTTCAACCGAATAAATTTAACATAAGAGAAAGAAGAGGAAGAAATATCTAGAAGAGTTTCTCATAATTTTCCTTAGATCTTGCTCCAAATCCCTTCTTAATGTTAAGAAAGATTAAAACTATGAAACAATCACAAGGTGGTCATCACACACTTCATCAAGTCCCCTAAAATATGTTGAGAATCAATAGGTTGTACAATTTCGTTAACACAATGTGGTTAAATAATATACAGGAGATCATTCTAGACTGTAGGATAAATATGGAAAAGATATTACAAGAGATAACGATGATAACATTTAGGAGAGATTATCTCCAATACACCCCCGTAAGTCGGACGGCCTAGTAGAGAGTCCGAGCTTGTCTCGAAGAGTAAGAAACTGAGGTCGTGAAAGAGGCTTGGTGAGGGCATCTGCAAGTTGATCTACGGAGGCAACATGAGTAACACGAAGACAGCCAGCCTGAACTTGTTCTCGAATGTAGTGAAAGTCAATAGCAATGTGCTTCATGCGAGAGTGAAACACAGGGTTTGAACACAAGTAGGTGGCACCAATGTTGTCACGGTAGATGACCGGAGCTGTAGGAAGAGAAACACTGACCTCTATGAGAAGAGAACAAATCCAACGAATCTCTGTTGCAGTGGAAGCAACAGAGCGATACTCTGCCTCAGTGGAGGATCGAACAACAGATGTCTGCTTCCGAGAGCTCCAAGATACCGGACTACCACCCAGATAAACAATGAAGGCACCAGTTGAGATCCATTCATCCTTGTCACCAGCCTAATCAGCATCGGAGAAGGCATAAAGTGAGAGAGGAGAATGTCTGCGCAGTAGAAGGCCATGGTCTAACGTTCCACACAGGTAGCGAAGTAGACGTTTGACCGCAGCCCAATGAGTGGTGGTTGGTCGATGCATGAATTGAGAAAGGCAGTTGACCACAAAGGCAATGTCAGGACGTGTCAAGGTCAGATACTGTAAACTCCCAAGAACCGCCCGATATTGAGTAACATCATCAAAGGCAGGACCAGAGGTAAGAGTAAGAGGCTGATCAGATGCCATTGGCGTAAGAACCGGTTTGGCATCAACCATGTGTAACCGTGATAGAAGATCCAGAGTGTACTTACGCTGGGACAAGAGAAGGCCATGAGAGTGTGGGACAACTTCAACACCCAAGAAGTAAGAGAGAAGACCAAGATCTTTCAGGGAGAAGCGACCAGCAAGAACATTAAGAAATCGCTAAACTACCGAGGAGTCACTTCCTGTGACAATAATATCATCGACATAGACAAGAAGGTAAAAAACAACACCAGAGCCACTGTAAATGAAAAGAGAAGTATCAAACCGGGAGTTGTAAAACCCTTGTGATAGTAGAAAGTGGTGGAGCTCAGAGTACCAAGCTCTAGGGGCCTGCTTGAGCCCATAAATGGCCTTGCGAAGCCTGCAAACATAATCCGGATGATCCCAATCAGTGAAGCCTGAGGGCTGAACCATGTAAACATCCTCTGACAAGTGTCCCTGCAAGAAGGCATTATTGACATCAAGCTGACGCAGAGGCCAATCGCGGCTTACAACCAAAGTGAGAATAAGGCGAATGGTGGTGGGCTTGACTATTGGACTGAAGGTCTCATGATAATCAACACCAGGACGCTGATGGAAACCCTTAGCGACAAGACGAGCGTTGTATCTGTCAATAGACCCATCAGAATTATGTTTGATACAGAAAACCATTTGCAACCAACAAGATTCTGAGCAGAAGAGGGGGGAACTAACTCCCAAGTCCCATTACGGACCAAAGCATCAAATTCTTCGGACATAGCCAGCCTCTACTTAGGGTCTTTGAGGGCTTGAGTCACAGTGGTAAGTTCAAGCGATGAAGAGGGTTGAGTTTGAGTGTGAAGAGAAAGTTTTGGATTAGGCTTTTGAATGTTATTTTTAGCACGAGTGACCATAGGATGAGTGTTCTGAGGAGGATGCTCAGGAGTAGGTGCGAAAGTGAAAGCAGGAGCCATCTCGGTTAAGGATGAGGATGACTTAGGAGAAGCAGAAAGAGCAAGGCCAGTGGACGCCAGGGACGAGGAGGAAGACAAATCAGTAAGCTGCGGAACAACAAAGAAAGGAGAAGAGGAGCTGGGAGGAGTATTTAAGTCAGAAGGCGGAGAAGGAGGAGGAGGTGTACGAAAGGGGAAAACGTCCTCTACAAATTGGACATGATGGGAGACATAGATGCGAGAGGTAGTGCGATCAAGACATAAGTAACCGCTTTGAGTAAGGGAGTAACCGAGGAAGACACAGGGAACAGACCGAGGAGCAAGCTTATGTGAGGTATAGGGCCGAAGCCAAGGATAACAGAGACAACCAAACACGCGAAGTTTTGTGTAATTAGGAGAGGTGTGAAAAAGACACTGAAAAGGAGACTGCATTTGCAGGGTAGGAGTAGGCAGGCAATTGATCAAATACACGGCAGTGGCAAAGGCATAGGGCCAGTAGCTACATGGAATAGAGGCATGAGTGAGTAAGGCAAGACCGGTTTCAACAATATGACGATGATGGCGTTCGGAGTAGCCATTGTGTTCAGGAGTGTGGGGTGGAGTGGTAAGATGCGTGATGCCGTGAGTGGCAAAAAAAGAGGCTAAAGCGATGTATTCGCCACCATTATCAGAATACAAACATTTGATGGAATGTCCGAAAAAATTTTCGACAAGTGCTTTAAAGCGAGGGAATACATCAGAAACCTGGGATTTCCGATGAAGAGGGTATAGCCAAATGTACTTAGTGAAATGATCAATGAAAAGAGGGTATAGCCTTGCACATCACAGCCCTGACAAGTGCCTAAAAACGGACGAGGAGCACGACCAGGGCGAGCAAGAAGAGAACTCAACTGCACTGGCTGGGGCGGGGTATGCCACTGTGAAGAAGACGACTGCGGCGTAGGATGCCAAGGGCCACGCAGACGAGAATGAGATGTCGTGGCATGGGCAGTCACCGGCATGCTAGGAAGAGGTGAAGTTAGAGCAGGACGAACAAGAAGTTCCCGATTGATAAGCTTCTCATGCAATTCGTCAAACGTGATGGGGCTGTCACGTGCATTAACGGCCTCAACAATGGGTTTATAGGCAGGATCCAACCCGTCAAGTATTTTATCGATCAAATCTTCATCATCCATGGGTTTTCCAAGCAAGGCAAGGTGATCAGCCCGAGATTGAATAAATTGCAAATATTCCAATACACTTTTGGTTCCTTGAACGACAGTCTTGATTTGATTTTTGATCTGCTTTATTTGACCCCCGTTGGGTTTGGCATATGTATCATGAAGCAAAATCCAAGCATCACGTGAAGTAGCGACGCAATGAAGAAGGGAGGAGACAGTGGGAGTGAGTGTGCCCAGGAGTGCTCCAAGAATGAGACTATCTTGCCGAGTCCATGTCTCATACGCAGGATTGGCAGTGACGGTGCCATCTGTTGCAGGAAGGAATTGTGGTGGTTTTGAAATGGTGCCATCCAGAAAACCATGAAGGTCGTAACCGCGGAGAATGGTGGAGAATTGTTTTTGCCAGGATAAGTAGTTGGAGGGTGTGAGTTTTATTGTAGTATGGTGCGCAAGATTTGGAACAATAAGGGGCTTGTGTGGTTCGTCAGTGTTTTGGATGAGAGGTGGATCAGTGGAGGTGGCTGTCATGGAAAATTCTGACACCATGGCAACTGCTACAGGAAACAACACCAGAAAAAAAAAAACTAGGGAATTGTAAGGTTTCGGAGGAACCTTGCTCTTGATACCATGTTGAGAATCAATAGGTTGTACAATTTCATTAACACGATGTGGTTAAATAATATACAGGAGATCATTCTAGACTGTAGGATAAATATGGAAAAGATATTACAAGAGATAACGATGCTAACATTTAGGAGAGATTATCTCCAATAAAATAACCATATAATATTACTTATAGCTAGTGTTACAAAATAGAGTCTTAAAATGCTCTAAATTATGATTTTTGTATATCCTTAAAATTTGTATATGAGAGCTAGTGTCAGCCAACATCTATATTAGAGTAGATATTATTTTGGATGCTTGACTTGTTGTTGTGACTTGTGAGTTGTGGCCTTTTAATTAACTTAAGACATGTTTAGCTTATTTCTTATCTTATCTCACATTCCGAGCAATTTGATAATAGTAAAATTGTAAGCATAAACATGTAAACTATAAAAGTGTCATATCTCTTTATATTTAGTAGTTACGAAAGTGATCATTTTTTCAAATGCTTTTAATTATTATTTTGATTTTCTAAAATAGCTCCATCAATTTTGCCAATTGATGAAAATAATGCATCTATTTTTTTATAACTCTTTAAAAACTAAAATATATAATAAAAAAATATTTTTGACAATAATGAGACACGATTTCATTCACAAATATATTTTTAGAATTTATTACTATTCTAAATTTTATGATAAATTCAAATATAATTTGAATTATTCATTATATAATAATAAACATTAAAGTGTTTTTTTATTTTAATTAATATTTTATTTCTCTTATTTTTGTAATATTTATTTCTTGTTCAAGTTTACTTAAACCTTAAACATTTCCTTTGACCGTTTAATATCTTATTCAGTTTTTAAAATATTGCCCTATCATTGACGGATATCAGTATAATACCATACCAAAATCAATTTTGACACCGATGCCCATATGATATTCATAACATTGTACTACACACAATGAGGGGTATTTACTTGTGAAATTTTCAACATGTACTTTACAGATTAGACATCTGAAACGGAGAATTGGCAAAATCTCACATATTGTTAGCATCTTAAAATTCCTTGGGATCTCAAAGGGATTGATAAGTTTCACAAAGGCAGCAAAATTTTCCACTACCAAGAGCCAACTAGAAGAGGGAAGTGATAGCTTCGGAAAAAACCAGAAAAAGATGACCAATCATTTTGCAACTTAAAATGGTCAACCTTCCTTATCCCTATCTGTAATATTCGCCTACAATTTCCAGGCCGCATTCTATATTTACACTCAAGTCAGGCCACTTCTTCAAGACTATAAGAGGCTTCCCTTGATCCATACATTTATGATATGGTGGAGTCCACGATGGATAGCGCTTTCACATGTTAGTAACTAGCATTCCAATTTGTTTGCGAGAGCTGAGGTTGGTATGCAACAGATGGCAGTCCCATGGTTTCAACAGTTGTCGTAAATGTCTGAGACTGCTGTAGGAGTGAATTAACGGTTGACGAGGCACCCACAGTTTGCAGTGGTGGATAAACTCCTGTAATTGAACCATGACCAGCTTGTGCAGGGGAAAAGGTGAGGTGCTGTCCCTGAGGGGGGAGGTGGTATAAAGAATTGAGCTGCACGCTGGATATATCCCCAGCCGGACGAATCCAAGGCAAAACTTCACTCTACATAACGTCATCAAAAGCAAACAATTCTTACAATCAGAACTCAACAGATGTTCAAAATTAAATGCAATGGATGAATGAAATGATTGAACTAAAAAGTATGTAGAAAATCATTCCTTATAAGTGACCCTGACAGAATGGATTGCCGTGAAGAATATGGATGAACAACCAAGAGAATAAATTGAAAATACGCAGGGGAGTCAAAGCTAACCACTGGTCCAGCATTGAAGATACCACTTTCCTTCAACTGAGATGCAGGTAGATCCTCCTTCCCCGAAGAGCTTCCAGAAGTCACAGCTTGACCCTGATTCGAACCAACAGGAGGGGATACATACGAACCATACATGGGAGGAAGTCCAATAGTCAGGTTTCCAGGGCCAGTTGATGGCTTAAACTGTGAAAGTGGGTATTTGCCTGCAGCAGGAGTAGGTGCTGGTGTAAGGTACGCACTACCAGTTGCTGGCTGTTGAGGAATCCCATTGTGGCCTAGGAAATGGTGCACTGGTTGGAAGAAATAAGGGTTGAAATAATGCCCATAGTGGAAGAAATTGGGAGGATATGGAGGCCTAATAAGGAAAGGCTGTGGAGTAGCAGCTACAGAGTTTTGTACGGGTGGATTAGGACTAGCACTGGATGAGGTAGTGGAATTCTCACTCTACAATTTTGCCAAAGAAAATTAGATTAGCAAAGCAACATAAAGTGCAAAGGAGGCGACATACATACACGAACTACCAGGATTTTACCCAACACGCCAGAATTACAGATGCAACACTTATTTAAATGCGATACAGAGATTTAATCTTACCATATAAGCTACAATACCATATTTTATGCCCTTTTTTCAGTTTAGTTGGATTCTCGACAAAGATTATAAGCAGAAAAAAATGACCAATTATAGAAACAACGATAAAAGCAAAGAGAAAGTGGCTATGCCTTAAAAATAACAGCATATAGAGAAAATGATGTTAAGTCTTACAGGAAATTTTGAAATGCCAGAAACATCTTGAGACTGCACCTCATGTCCATCAAAATGTACAAGATGATTCCCCTGCATGGATGGCACAATCCCAAGTCCATAGCTTGGAACAATTTGAACAGAAGGGCTTTGATGGTCTTCTTTAATCAACATTGTATCCTGCTTTAAGTGATCACCTTTAGAATCTATAGAAGGTACAACATTGTCATCTGATCGTTTAGCTTTTTCAAGCACATGCTCTTGAGAATCTAGATAATCAGAATGGTCGACTTGCGCGGTTGAGGATATACCTTCATTACTGCAAATAGTCAAGAAAACAACCTAAATGATTACAGAACTGTAAAGCAACTAATTTCACAAATATGAAGGATAAGATGTGATTTAACAATAAAACTAAGTTGAATACCATTAAAATAAAAGTTCAGAGTCACCAACCTAGATGAAGGTTTGATAGCATCTTCATCAGTCCCAGAAAATGATTCAATAGCATCTGCAGAATTCATCTCACCAAAATAACCATTGTCAACTTTTGTTCCTACTGAGCTTCCATCAAAGCTTCCAAAAGTTAAGCCACTTCTTAAAGCTTCAGGAACTTTGAAGTGATTTGGAAAAGTTACAAACCCATTAGGGACAGTTGATCGAGGTAGCATTTTACAATTGGCTCTATCTTGTGCATCCTTTGAGGTGTTCACGGCTACAAAATCATTTTCAGAGATGGATGCTTAAAATATTAAGTGACATTAAATGAAAAATAAAAAATAATAGCTGAGGATTTGGCTTAAAATGCTCAGCAAATTACCAACATAATAGCAATTCCAATTTAGGATCACTTGAGCTCATCAAGCAAACAAAAACCAGTAAGAACTAACAATATTGTAACAGTACCTTTTGAAGGGGAAACTGACTCTTCCATGAGATGGCTTTCATAACCAGAAGAATCAAGACCCAAAGGTTCTTCATTATTCATCAAAGAAGAAGGCTGTAGCGATTCAGAAAACTGATTCCTGTCAGCTATCTTTGATTTTTCTGGTGGCTTATTTCTCTCAATCGAGTTCCCACAACTTGGGGACAGGTTTTCATTATTCAGAAAATCTGGCTCATTATTGTAAGAAGTTTGCTTTGTTTCCTGAACAGGAATCTGTTGAACAGCTTTTTGCTGACTTCCTACTTCACGTTTGATTGTACCCACTGGATCAGGATGTCGAATCATGGATGGGGCCAATATGGGGTCCAAAGCATAGGAATAAACACCAGATGGAGATGTTGAAGGAGTAGAAATTGGGAATTGGTTAGAACTTGGGGTTGATTTGTCACCTTCAGCTTCAAGCAGAGTGTCAATCATACTGTTTTGCACAGATGAAATCGACCCAGGAGGCAATACAGATGAACCATTGTTAGAGTCAGTAACAACTCCACTGACCAGCAACTGTGGGCTAATTCCCAGACCAGAACTCTGATCAAGCAAATTTTGGAGGCCATCTGATGCCAATGTGGAGTCTCTATAACAGTAAGATAAGTTACAGAAAATTTTAGTCTGGATGCTAGAAGCAGCAATGTAACAAACTTCAATTACAGTACATTACTTTTTTACTCCAGGTGCAGCGTGGCTGCTCTGTCTCTGCTCAGCTGGAAAAGAACTTGAAGTGCTTCTCTTCATAATGTGATTAACTCCATTTTCCTTTCGAGGAGCTGCACTCCTCCTACCAACAGCATCTAACAGAAGCAGTCACAAATCAACTTATCAGCAGTAAACTGTTTACTTCTCAGGACAAGTGGTAGAATTACACTTTCCATTCCAACTACGTTTCAACATATTGGAAAAAAAATTATAAACAAAAAAAAAGACAGATAAAATATAAATGTCATAAATAAAAAAACAGAAACAACTTTCGAAGTCCAAACTTATGACTAAACTTTGGCACCAAAACTTTCAGAGAGGATCTGTTTAAAGTGAACCAATATCAGCTTCTAAAATCCAAATTCAATGCAGTTACTCTTACCTATTTAAGTTACCAAGACTTATCCACTAGCGCAAAAACAATGCTGTCAAGGTGATAATAGGAGGCTAAAGAACTCATGTTATGGTAGACAGAAATTTGATACATGCAATATGTTTTTGTTAAGGTTGGGAAGAGAAAATAACTCTTTTAACCATCCACAATAAATCAAGAAGCAATACAACTCATACTTTTAACCCATGGTTGAGTACCCGGAGATCCGTACAAAGCAGAATATTCTCCTCGACCACCCCTTGGTCCATGCCCTTGCTTGACTGAAGTCTTCATTCAAACAAAAAGACGATTACAAACTGATCTTGCAATTAGAAAAGATACAAGCAAAGAGGGAAAAAAAGTGATCAATTGCTAAGACGCTACATGGTGACCACCATATGACATGCTAGATTATGATTCAGCATACGGGTACCAAACGCCCCAAGAGAACTTATTCCTATATAAACACAGAAAGCAAGAAGTTCACTCAGAAAATAGCATGGTTTACCTCCTTTTTGCGATCACGCTTGTTTTTTACTTCGTGAAATGTATCTGTAAACCAAACAAGATTACTATGAATCAGAAGTTTTACTTCAGATGCTTGAACTAAGGAAAAGTACCTCATGAAACAGAAGATGAAAGAAGAAACATTAAAATTCTGAATAACTAGTCACAAAAATGTAATTTTCCTCCAAATAAGACTAGTAATGTGAAGCAAGTGGATGATAGATAGGCTTGAATCAAGTTTTCAACAGTTGTCCCCACTTATCAATGCAGACATTTAACTCCCAACTTATTTACAGAAGGAAAAGGTTGCAGGTAAAGGGGAAAGGGCTTCCTTTTTCAAATTTTTTGAATTCAGTTTGATTTTAATTCAGTATGATTAGTATTTGAAAACTAGAACTACAAAGCATACACTTTCCTTTTCCATATCCTTTATTACTTTGCTTTAGATGCAAAAGAACTGAACTTGGATAACTATCGTAATGCAAAAAAGGAAAACGGTGAAAAACAAGAATAAGAGGGAAATAAAATGGGGGCGATAGCACTTGCAGCATGTACAAACTTTCCAACTAAGCACAACCTGTTATGCCTTCACAAGCTCACAGAACAAACAACACAGATACAAGACTCAAGAATCCATCTTTCTCTCCCATTTCTTAGTCAACGAAACACAGCCTTTTGAATACAGATCATAAATCAAGAAAGCACCCCAAACGAAAACATGAAGAAGAAACAAAGAACACCCAACCCCAAAAAAGGGTCATAGACTATGTTGATACCTAAATAGAGAAGCTTTTGGGCGGTGTCATCTGGATCCATGGAGCATTCTTGAAGAACAGAGTAGATATCTTCATCGCTGTGTTGCTTCCCTGTGATCTCTCTAATGTTACGCATCGTCCTCCGTACAGTTTCTGGTATCACGATACCATGAGGCTCCCGGCCGCCACCTCCATCGCCGCCGCCCGTGTCACCTCTGTTGCTCATCTCGGGTTTTGTTTCGTCCAAAGTTCGCGTATCTAAGTTTGTTTAAAAGGGGAGCTGAAAGAAAATGGCAGAAATTGAAAAAAAAAAAAAAAAAGGAATCAGCTAAATGCTATAAAAACAAATGTTAATATTTTCCCAACAAAATCCTGGACATATATGTATATGAAAATAATTGATGTTGGAGACAAAAGAGTTGGCGCTGGTCCATGGCATTAAAAACGCCTATTGACTAATAAAGAATGGAAGAGTAATTCCTCCTCTTAACATATATATATATATATATATACATTTATTTTTGTTCGAAGGCACATAATATTTTCATTAAAATACAAGAAAATTGGTTTAATTTGGTTACAATATTTTAAAAATATTCAAAAAAATTTAATGTACGAAAAATTAAACAAGATTAAGTTTATGTTTTTTGTCGTTATTTCTTATGTAATACATATTTATTCATTTTAATCATTAAATAGGTAGCATATGTCATATGATTCTTAAGTATCTAACCTAAAAAAATTAATTTATTTTCAATTTAAATTTTATACTAAAATCTAGCTAATTTAAATTAATCATTGTTAGTGCTAATTAGTAATAAGTAATAAATGAAGCAATTAGCAAAATTTTAAATTAGATATGAAATACTAAATCTTTGAAAAAGTCAATGCTAATGATTTAAGGATGTAATGCTTAGATAAAAAAATCTAGCCAATTTAAATTAATTATTGTTAGTGCTAATTAGTAATAAGTTATAAATGAAGCAATTAGCAAGATTTTAAATTAGATATGAATTACTAAATCTTTGAAAAAGTTAATGTCAATGATTTAAGGATGTGATGCTTAAATAAAGTATGTAAGTTTAAAAGTAAATTAAAAAATAAAACGTTTAAGAGATGTCTAAAAGGTTATATATAATCTTATAGACTCGTTGAACAACTTATTTGCTTCGATGAACATTTATAACAAATAGTTCTCAAGCTATGTAGCGGAAGGGAGATGAAATTTGAAAAGTTCAAATCTTATAAAAATACATCCAATTGGAACTAGTGATTGTACATTTGATGTATAGTTAAAAGGATATAAGATACTGAAAAAGTCCACTTTCATGATGAATTCAAATAGTTTATTTTGGAGATGGTTGTGAATTTATCATGTTTACAAGAAAGTTAGTGAAAGTATAGTTGTCTTCTTAAGTGAGAGTATGTAGAGACATATTACTTATAGAGAACAATAATGTTAATTTTCAATTGTTGAAAATATAATTGTCTAAGAATAACTCTTGTTGTCTATGAAAAGATAACAACTTAATTCCAAAAATTAGATCTGTATAGATAGATTGGAAGTTGTTTACGTATTCTAAGTCTAATTACATTAAGATCCAAGTATGTATTTAGGTAAATTTTCTTAATTATGATGATAATTAAGAAAAAAACAGTCAAATTTAAGCAAGTAATCACTATAAAGAATCTTGTAAAATTCTCTTATTAAGTCATTATCTCAGCAGTAGCATGATTATCATATATGGTGATACGGCATACGATACTTAAACGATTGGCTTAGTTCAAGTAGTAAATTCTTGGTTTATACCCTAGAGTCAATCGGTTGGTTGTAATTTAGTGACAATTATTTAAAGATATTTTTTATTTTATACATACCTAAATGTATATGATAAAATCATGAGATAATTATACATTACAAATGAAATAATTATGAGATTCGTATTGTATTTATATATTATCCTTACATTCTCCCTAGTTCTTGTTCTATTAAGGCTAGACATTAATAAAGCATAAAACTACTAGCACATGTTATGTTTTTCCTTACGAAGGAGGTGACTGATTTCGTAAATTAAAGTATAGAGATACTTAAACAAATGTGTAGGTTTTTATTAGAGAACAAGTTTATTGAACTAAGCCTATATGAGAAATTTATTTGGAACATTACTTGTATGTTTATCTATGCACTCGTTGTCTAAACCTTTCTTACAATAGTTGCAAAATTTTCTCAACTTATTCTATAAAGATGAATCAATTTTAAAAACGATTTGAAGAATACAATAAGAGAAAAGATCATACTTTGAAATAAGATATAAATTAAGATTAATGTTTTATTATAATTTATATGTTAATCATTTTATAGAATTTTAAGAAATTAAACAAAAAAATTTTGTAATATTTTGCTGCATGCAAGAACAAATCCGGAACCTTATTTCCCAACAATAACATCAAAGAATGAGGAAAAAAAAAGCTTAGAAGACTCGAATGCTTTTACTCGAAACATTAGAAAAAGAACATATATATTTAACACATAAACTGGGAAATATTTGTGTATGTGATGTATAATTTCAACCTTTTGGAGAAGGGGGATTCAAGCATCGGAATTTCCAAGGTAGCCAAGATCTTGCAATCGGTTCGGTATGTAAATTGGAAAAAAGATAGAATCTCGACAGACTTCAAAAGTAAACCAAAGAGCAAAAACGGAGTACAAATCAGGTCAACTGATATAGTAGGATTTGCATAGACATAGGTTAGCCCAAATCCTACCTTATCGGTGCAACGTATTGAAATGAATTTGGCATTATCACTTCTTTTCTTTCCAAATTTTTCTCATGATAAGGATTGGCTTAGAGATAAAAACTATCTCCGTGATAAAAGCTATTTCCGTGACGTTTTCAAGTAGTTGAAAGCAAACTCATACTAAATACCACGGGAGCTGGAAACAGATTACACTACATAACTTTAAAAAGTTCTGATGGTGGACTTAAATTACAAAGAACAAGCCATGAAAATGACATCATCGAACTAACTAAACTAATAATTAATGCTAAATGATGAGAAAAAATAAACAAGTTTTTTATCACATCTAGATGGCAGGGCAGCCTTCAGCATGAACACCTGGTGCGGTAGGACAGCTTGCCAAATCACAGTGATCGCCACTATCAGCACCCCACCAAACTGGACCATATATGTTAAAGGTTTGGAGGGAAAAGAAAAGGAGTATAGCCATAAATGCAACACCAGCGTCCAATGAAGCTGATAAAACGTAGGTATGTCTAGCCCACCAGCTCTTGTACTTTCTGTAAACGTAATAGTTGAATATCACTCCTACGATTGCCCAGCTTATGTAATGTACAGGTCTTGCCGGTGGCAACATTGAAGTGGCTGATAAGATGACTGGCACGTTCAGGAATTGGATCCATTTCTTCTCAGGGTATTTGCGTGCCAAAATCCAATGTGGAAATGGAAGAAGGAAACCGATAAGGAATAACCAATTCATCGCCCCATAGACACCTAGCGTTGAGAACATCCTACGTGGGCCTATAACTCCCCATATAATTGAAGCATTATAAAAGACATCATCCCCAGGACATGTCCATGGACTTCCATCTGGTAGCAACTCGGGTCTACATATGTTCTTAACACTTGTGAGAAGAAACCATGCTGTGCTAAAGCAAGTGGTTGAAGAAACTACAGTTCCCACCAACTGCAATTGCAAATTGTCTCAATAATGGTGCGAGTAATACATGATATCTATTTATTTATATGAAGAAAGTTCTCAGTAACTCAAAATATGGGACTGACTGTAAGTACCTGCACGATGAACATTGATTTTGGTGGAATCTTCATGTAGTGACCCAATTTGAAGTCTCCAAGAAATGTGAGGGCTTGTGCCATGCTGATATAACCATATGTCTTAAAAGCTACGTTAGCAAGAGGTCTTCCAGGGTATATATAACCTATAATCAATTCTGTTATCACGTTTAATCCCATTTGCTGCATGTACAAACAAGAAACTAATCAAAATTTCACTTGAGATTTACTATTTTCTTTTAATATATTTGGGAATAAAAAATAAGTACGTACAACATTTGTCGAGGCTTGAATGATCCCAATGGGCAACGTGAAGAAAAGTGCAATAGCACAAGCCATGAGAAGTCCCCACCACGGAAGCTGTAATTGTTTATTAAAACCTTCCACAGCAAGAAATGAAAGCCCAACACTTATAACCAAAACAGTAGCAAACCACCATTCAGGGACTCTTTCGTAGTTCTTCTTCATTATTCTAGCGTGCACATCATCCAAATTGTCTTTAGCCTTGCTCACTAATCGCATCATTGTTCTATCCACAAAAACACGCACAAATAAAAGAGACAAGAATGTTATGAAACCTTAATAATTTACATATCTTGATCGATGAGTTAATTAAAAGTCCGTACTTTCCATGGAAGAGTGCCACATGCGAAACAGTAGCTGTCAAATTCGCAAAACTCAATCCGTAGACAGTAGCAAACAATACACTGAGATAGAGCTTGCTATAGTTGTTGTACTCGTTTAGATTGATGTCGAAGGAACGTGAATCTAAGATGCGAGTAACATTGTATGTCTGACCAGTGGAATCGAAGGTGTGGGAGGATAAGATTGGGAATTTCTTGGCATCATAGGTGTTAGTCCAATAAAGACTGGGAGTAATAATGTAAACAACAATGAAGAAACCAACCATAATGTTGGCAATAGTATGGAAAGGGTTAGCAAGAGGAGTTCCCAAAAATCCAGCAATTGTTGACCAATCCAATCCCAAAGAGCCAATACCGAGACCATTTCTCCCTGAACCAATTTGTTGAGCTGTTACCGAATGCTTCCATATCCAGCAAACGAAGGAAATGGCAGATAATGAAGGAAAAAGGTAGCTTGGAAGCGTGTAGTAAGCGAAGCTTGATACGAAAGCAATTGAGAAAAATTGCAGTCTGGTAAGTTCACCCCTCTCCCTTTTCTCTTCATCATGCAATGTCCTGTAAATTTTCCGTCCCATAATTTATTTGTACCATTATCCATAGATTTACTCGAGTAAACATTATTATACTACCTACCTAAAGAGAGAGACTTGGATTAGGTTTGAAGGCCACCACATGTAAGGCGATTCCACTAGAATTTTTCTGAAAATGCCCGCCCATCCGTATCCAACCAGCTGAGTTAATTTTATGAGGTCAGACAACAACTTTATAATCCACACATACTTCATGTCAAATTTTATGTACAGAATGTAATGACATACCTGAGTTGTCTGCACTAACAACATAGCTGCCACTGCATTCAACTTCCTCCTATAAAAAGCCATCACAATTGTAACAATTGACACTGCATAGGGTGTCCCTCCACCACAATTAGCAAATATGGTGATCAACACATGTTCTTTAAGAGTGAAAGGGCCTGGATTCAGTGAAAATGACCATTTGGTGAGTGGGACATGGATTTTCTTATTTGGCAGAGTTGCAGCCATCAATTTTCCAAGAGGAAGAGTCACAATCTGTACTGAAATTGAACTAACTGATAACTGATTTTGACGGTAACCAAAGAACTGATTCGCAAAAGAAAGTAGCACGCATGCTGTTATCCCCAGAACCCATGTTCGAAACGTTAGGGCCGGCTGAGTAGGATCGTCAGTGATTGGAACTGTTAACCTCACTTGCTCGATTGGATTGTCATTTACTTCTTCTCCATCTCCTGAGCCATTTTTTTCTTTTTGGTAGAAAAATAAAAGAACACAGCTATAAGTATATGTTAGTGTATCAGTATAAAATTATATATGTTTTCAAAGGGAAAAAAAAATCTAGATGGTTTACCTGCAGGCTCCATGTTGAAGCTTGTGGCAGGAGCTGACATATTTTTCTGTTGTTCTGATCTCTCTTTCTTTCAGTTTCAAAGGCAAGATATATAAGCTAATCCTGTGGTTTGGTCAGTGCCAGCTACGTTCCCGCAAAAACAGGCTGCATTAACAAAATACTCTAACCGAAAATCTTATAGCATTCTGTACCTAATTATACGTGTAATCTCGCATGAAATCCATTTAAACAAGTCTATCTATCTATCTAAAAGCATCAGGAGTCAAACATCTTTCATACTTCAAATCAGACAACGTGCCAAATTAAGACTCTTAACCTTTGAAGTAGTTTCATTAAAACTAATCCAAATCTTTTATGCATCTTTTAACTAATTTAACAAAATATGTTGTTTTAACAGAAAAACCAATTAACCTCATCAACAAACAAGACTGTCCTTTTCCCATTCTTGGCTTTCATCTTCCTCGCTTCGTCCACCGAATCCTTAACGTCCTTAACACCAGAAGTCACAGCAGACAACAAAACAAAACGATAGAGACGCAAATACCCATGATGGGTAGTATAATAGTCATCATACTTGAATAACTACTAAAAGGTAGTTATATACAGAAATAAACAAGGCAGCGTTTGAAATATAGATATACATCTGTGAGTATCGGTTTCATGCGGTGAAGAAGATTTCTGTAGTGACAAAAAATTTGGAGAGTTTTTTCTGCAGAGGAAAAATCTGGAAATATACAGTGCATAATCTGTCATACTGAAAACATTGTCTCTGTTTCCGCTAGTTACTTCTCTTTTCAAACGTTATCCATGAAAGCATATTTTTTTATACTTTCTACCGTATAGATATGTTGTTTGTAATGAATGCTTCATGTTTGTGGGTTTTGTTCTGTCAACGATTTATCAACAACCCATATCATTATTTTTATGTTTCACTGTTCAGCTTCGTATGATAGTTTAGAGTGAGAAAATAAAACTACCGAAAAAGACAATAATAGATTACATATTTCTTTCTAACATACCTTGATGATGAGTTTGCGGTGTTTATGAAGTTAACCGGTGTTTGTTGTGTTGTATTTTATGCCCTTGATTCTGCTTGAGTCAGTGTCCGTACGAATAAGAAAAATGAATGAAGCGGAAACCGAAACGCAGCAGATAAAGAAGATGAGGTCAGTTATTATACAACGTACAACATGTAATAAGCTATTACACAACGTCTAATAATAACACAAGAATGACTTAATGTGTTTGTCAGAGGGGACTGTGGAATAACAATAATGGCTATAACAAATTATACTCATAATATAAAGAATTAGAAATGAGTTTTCTAATGCAGTGTTATGAATTCCGTTCCGTTTCGGCCGATACCGATCAGAATGTTCCGTTTCGGCCAAAAATCGGTACCGAAACGGGTTTAAATATTCCGGGTGTAAATTTCGGTCAGTACCGGCCGGTACCGGCAATACCGAAATTTTCGGGACCGTTCCGCAAAAATAAAAATTTCCAAGGACCAATTTGTAAATAAAAAAATTTCAACCCTAAATTATCTAACCTACCCGACTCTCACTCTCTCATCTCATCGTCTTCTTCTCTCCGTCCTCGCCGACTCTCCCTCTCTCTTCGTCTCTGCCTTCCGCCGTCCGGACTCCAGCGTGTGGCTTCTCCGGCCTGCCTCGCGTCGCTCCGGCCTTCAACCGTCGTCCATGGCACCGTGACCGCAGACCGTCTTCGCCTCACCGTGACCGCACACCGCACGTCGTCTTCACCTCCTCGCGCACGCCGTCCGGCTCGCGCAGACCGCACACCATCTTCGTCCTCCCCGCACTCACCGTCCGGTGTTCTCCACCGCACACCATCCGGCCTTCTCCTTCGTCCATCGGTGAAGAGTGAAGACCGATTGATTTTTGAAATTGGTTTAATTTTTCATGGCATTTTGAAATTTATGATTGTTTGATTGCGTTGGTTGTTGATTATGGTGGATTTGAGGTGAAAAAAATGGTATAGTTGTGTTGGATTTGGGGGAAAAGTTGTGGCCTTCGGTGGGCAGTGGGCAGTGGGCA
>JANZLX010000005.1:20279294-20294186 GCA_025531955.1 Erythroxylum orinocense
GATGTTGTAATTTGGCTTGAAATGCCATTAAGTATCAAAGTTTGTAATGCATTTATTTTTGGGAATGTAAATAATGAGTTATGGATTGTGTATTGAATTGAGGTGTAAATGTTTAGGATTATAAATGTGAAATGGAGTATGGATATTAAAGATAAATTGTGTATGGATATGTATATAGACATGGTGTGGGAATTGTGTATGAATGGCATGAGATGAGTTAATGCGAATGTTGGATAAAAAGAGATATGATTATAGTGAATGGCAAAATGGTTTCGAATATGAATGTGATATGATGGAATTTGATGTATAAAATGGATTGAAGAATTGATGAATTTAAAAATGGAAATTGAATTACTTGAATGATGCGTAAAAAGAATAATAAGGAAAAAAAATTTAAAGCGATGATAGCTAAGGTATGATCGTATAATACGTTTCATTGGTTAAGAGTTGGGTCTCGGAAACGGGTCCCAACACTATTTCTCTCTCTAATTCCTTCATTCTCAATACAAACGCATTTCTCTCTCTAATCCCTTCATTCTTAACCCAAACCCATTTCTCTAATTCTTTCTCTAATAAAGCAAGAAGAAAGGATGAACTTACCTTAACAAGATGATTTCCTCTTCTTTGTCTTCTTCTTTCTTTCTCTCTCACGATTTTCTCTTCTTTTTCCCTAGCTTCCACGATTCTTCTTCTTCTCCTCTCTTATTTCACGTTTTCTCCTTCTCTCTTTTGTTTCTCATGACTCTCTCTTCTGTTCTTCTTATTCAAGACCATTTTATTTGGTCTTTTCCCTTTTTACCCTTCATTTACCTTGTCCTTCCTATTTTACCCCTTATGTTTAATAAACTAACATCTTAACTCCCTATTCTGATAAGGTAAAGGAAGAAATTTGATAACACTTTCTCTAAGAAAAATGTTTCCCATTGCCTTAAGTTTCTAATGACACTAAAATCATTCAATTTGGTTCAGTAATCTGAAAGCATTGCCCTAAAAATTTTTGGACTGTCCTTATACTGAAACAATACATTATACTTAACTTCCATCCTGAAATTGAAAGTCTTATAGAATGAATTAAAATTCAATTTATTTAGAGAATTTGTAGCTCTATGTCTCTAGTTTATTTAGAAACAAGAATCACCTCATTTGAAGCACTAAATTTCAAGTTATTATCAAAATACAGAAGTATGTTCAGTAAAATCCTCAATTCACACTCTTCCAACTGATACCCTTAATTTGATTCAATCAATCTTTTTCAAATCAATACCAAAAGTTATAAATTATTATGAGGAGATAGAGAGATATGTAAGGAATCCATTGGTTCAAAAATAATCTCATTTAGAGGTTGGATGATGAAGTTATGGCCAAAAGAATGGAACGTGTTCAAGTTGAATTTCCAAAAGTGTAGATGGATCGGACAAAGTGCTTAAGTCATGGGAGGATCATACGAAGTTTCAGCCTAAAATGAATCAGACGAAGGTTCAATCTAAGAAGGAATCAAACGAAGGTTCAGTCTAAGAAGCATCGGATGAAGGCTTGGTCAAAGAAGCATCAGATGAAGGCTTGGTCAAAGAAGCATCAGACGAAGGTATAGATGAATCAGAATCAGACGAAGGCATAGATGAATCAAAATCAAATGAAGGCATAGATGAATCAGAATCAGACGAAGGCATAGATGAATCAGAATCAGACGAAGGAATTTCTACGGGGTATTCCTCACATCACTAAAAGTTCTAAATCATTAACTACACTCTCCAAAGCATTTTCAATGGTTCCTCCATCCATTTTAACATCACTTTCACTCATAATCTTTCCAAATTCAGCTTTCCTAGTGCAATATCGCTTCCTTTACTATAATTGTTCTGTATATACATCCTATGCAGCATCACCAACTTATAACGATCATATCTCTTAACTCCAATATCCAAAAATTTCATACTTTATATCACTGGAAAGTTAAGAGGATAAGATGCAACTTCCAAGAAGACAACTTTATCTAATTCAGCCTAAATTAATACAGTGTTGCCTCTGAAATTAGTACATAACTTTCTACCCTTATGAAAAACTTTAAAAATTTTCCCAAATTCAATTCCTCTAATGCAAGGTCATTCATAACAATTCAACTACCAAATTGATTTCATTAAACTCTCAAATGTTAGCTCATTTTATTCATCACCTACACCCAATTCTTATCATCCATAATTACTATTTTTCTTGTCCATAACATCTCACTTTTATATATATATATATATATATATATATATATCAACAATTCATATTCAAAATCATCATCATCATCACTCAAATTCTAAGTCATCTCCAAAATTTTCAAAGTCATTTTAAAGAATTCTCCAATATCATTTGGTTACCTATCTCTATTTCCATACATCAATTTACTTGTCGATTGGCATTTTTCCCAGTCCAGTAATTTTCAACAATTTCGGGAATTATTCCTAAAATTCACCAGAATTTAAAACTAACAAATAAACTCACCAATTAAATTTTGGATACAACAATTTCACAAATTCTCAATAGTATCACATCACAATTCAATTATGCCAATATAATAAAATCCTACTAACATTAACATAATTATTAAACTCCAAAAATTAATCCACCAAAACCTCATAATTCATTTAAATCATACTTAATTTAAGAAAAAATTTCAGGGACCAACAACTAAACTATATAAGTCGACCAATAAATTTAAAATTATGATTCCAACTTTAAATACTCCAACTTAGTTTTTAAATGCAGAATTGACTAAAACACTTCTTCAAATATTTCTAAAAGTATCTTTTAAGAATCAAGAGGATTTTCTTTGAAATTAAAATTTTGATTTCTCTTGATGATTGAAAAGACGTATGGAATGAGCTAAAATGATGATGTGTTTATGCATTTTCTTATATATAGTAGTCATTTTCCTTAAATACACAGTTTTCATAATGACATACTTTTTTTGTTGTCGTTTCTAATTAATTTGATGCATCTTTTTAAATAGAAACTTTAATTATTTTCTCAATTACTTATAAAAGGTTAATGAGTTTTAAATCATCATCTATACAATAATTGATCAATAACCATTCTATTTAGAAATATTTGTTTAGAAATTTCACAATCATCATATATAACATATACATACATATAAAATAATAAAGAATTAAAATGACATTGCATTTTTTAAAAAACAAATAATGTCCATAACTTAACTGTTATACTAAAATAACTAATAATTTTTTCTAAGGATAACTAATGTTAATTAGTATAAACTTTAAAATAATATACTAAGCATGAAAAGTACCCATTTCATGTATTATATGACGCGATCATCCTAATAATTTTTAATGATAAACTACTGTGAAACATGCTCGTAAACACTTTCCTCCTCCTAGACTATACTAAGAAAGTCACACCACTATGAAAGGTACTTTTTAACCTTGAGTATTTAGGGATAACAACGGGTTGAGCTGGGCCTAGACCATCGAGTCAGGGATTGACCGGCTCGTGTCTTGGCCCTCAGCTCGACGGCCCACAAGCCACATTTGCCATCCCTATGAGTATTCCATATCATCATCAATAACCCCCTTTTTAAAGGCAACAATATCCCATGAAGTGCTGAAAATGAACTATTTGTAATGACCGAAATTTCCATAATTAGAACATATGAGTTCATGAATCACACAATGGATAGTTGACACGTAAGTTCTCAAGTCTTATATAGGTAGCATATGATAATCATACAACTACCCCCTTGGTTGATGACGCTTTGTCTTTGTTCAAATATCTCTGTTACTCTTGGCCTTTTCATCATTTGGGACCCTTTCTTGAAGTCAATTCAAGAAATAAACCATCATTATAAATTTTAAAAGTAAACAAATTATTTACACAAAATAATCACCAAATAACAAATTACTTGAACATATGCTCACCAAACAATCTAATTTTTTGAACTTAAAAGACTAGTTCCATAAACACATTATTGAATAAGAGGATTCCATCGAGCCAGGGATTGATCGGTCCGTGTCCTGGCCCTCAGTCAGACAGGCAATAAGAAACATTTGCCATCCCTATGAGTATTACATATCATCATCAATAAATCCCTCTTTGAAGGCAACAATATCCTGCGAAGTGCTGAAAATGAATTATTTTTAATGACTAAAATTTCCATAATTAGAACATATGAGTTCATGAATCACGCAATGGATAGTTGACACATAAGTTCTCAAGTCTTGTATAGGTAGCATATGATAATCATACAACTACCTCTCTTGGTTGATGATGCTTTGACTTTGTTCAAATATCTCTGTTACTCTTAGCCTTTTCATCATCTGGGACCCTTTCTTGACGTCAATTCAAGAAATAAACCATCATTATAAATTTAAAAGTAAAAAAATTATTTACACAACATAATCACCAAATAACAAATTACTTGAAAATATGCTCACCAAAAAATCTAATTTTTTGAACTTAAAGACTAGTTAAATAAACATATTATTGAATAAGAGGGTCATCAAATAAACAAATTATTTCATAGGTAGAGTGTGTGTATATATATATAATATGGAATTGTAAAATTCATGAGGAGTACGTACTAAAATATTATTTCTTAAAACTAGGGACAACAACGGGTCGGTAGGGTTGGCGATGCTCCTTGTATGCAATCTAAGCCTGGGTTGAAGCTTGATTAAACTTAATTTATATCACTCGAGCTTGAACTTGATTGGGCTTTAGGTGACCCAAAACTTGCTTACAATTTGACTCAACCCGTCAAATCCAAAACTTAAAAACCAAAACCTAACCTGCCCAAAACTTGATTCATCTAGAGTCTAGAACTTCTTTCCATTATATTACCACATCATATATCTCCATTGCTTCTCCATTATATATTCACTCTTTACTCTGTGGTAAAATAATAACCTTTCAGCCAAATCTCTCACTTTCTCTCAACATAGAATCAAGTTGGATTCTATCTCTCAGCCTAGTTTTTCCTCCATTTGACTTGTTATAGAAATCCCCAAAATATTACATCTTTACCTGTATTAAAGACTATATTCCATATATCATGATCATTCTCCGACTTACTTCAATTTGTGGGTTGGTTACTTTCTCACAAACACAACAGAGATTGAAATTTCAAAAAGAAATCAATAACTGCAAAGCAAGAAAAAGAGAAGAGGATAAAAATAAGAAGAAGACTAAAAGAAGGAAAATTATAATAAAGAAGATAGATTGTTAAGGTTGAAAATTTTGGGTTTCTTATATATATATATAATTGGACTTTGAGTTAGGTTAGGTAGTAAAGCCTAAGCCCAATCTTGACTCAAAATTTAAAATAAAAGAAAAGTTGAGCTTAGTTCATAACTCAATTAACTTAGATCTAACGTTAATTTTAAGTTAGGTTAGATCAAGTCACGCTAGGTTTGAATTTTTTAAAAAGTCTGCTTAAAATAAATTTAGGATATATTTGAATAAATGGCCCAATATACAAGATAAAAACAATAAAAATTTAGCCTAATACACTAATATGGTCAATCTAATTAAACTGAGTCAACCATAACTTTAAGACATAATATTCAAGGATAAACATTTCTCATTCATGGTTTATATTAGGTTGACCTTATAGCCAAATAATACTTCTTTTAGGTTTAATTTAAGATAAATTTTTAGCCACATAAGGTATATTATGAATTTAGTTGAAGTTAAACTTGTATCCAAATAAGGCTTATTCTAAGTTTAATTTAGGTTATCCTACTGACTAAACAAGGGTCTTATTCAGCCTTCTTATATCTTTGCTTCTATTGAAGACTATATTCCTTATATCATGATCATTCTCCAACTCAATTCAATTTTTGGGTTGGTTATATTCTCTCAAATACATCAAAGAAAGAAATTTCAAGAAGAAATCAATGACTGCAAAGTAAGGGAAAAAAAAGAGGAGAAAAGAAGAAGAAAACTAAAAGAAGGCAAATTACAATAAAGAAGATACATTGCTAAGGTTGAAAATTTTAGGTTTGTTATATATATAACTAGACTTCGAGTTAGGTCAGGTAGTAAAGCTTGAGCCTAGTCCTAACTCAAAATTTAAAATAAAAGAAAGGTCGTGTTTGATTCATAACTTAATTAACATAAACCGAATGTTAATTTTAAGTTGGGCTAGATCAAGTTAAGCCAAGTTTGAACTTTGTTTCAAGCCTGCTTTAAATACATTTGGGATATATTTAAATAAATGGCCCAATATGTAAAATAAAATCATAAAAATTTAGCCTAATACGTAATATGTTCAATCCAATTAAAATGATTCAACCATAGCTTTAAGACGTAATATTTAAGGATAAGCATTTCTTATTTATGGTTTATATTAGGTTGACCTTGTAGCCAAATAATACTTCTTTTAGGTTTAATTTAAGATAAATTTGTAGCCAAATAAGGTTCATTCTAAGTTTAGTTGAAGTTAACCTTGTATCCAAATAAGGCTTATTCTAAGTTTAGTTTAGGTTATCCTATTGACTGAGGGCCTTCTTCAACCTTAAAAATTCTCTCTTTTCCTTACAATACCAACCTCAGATGATGTTGTAGTCAAACTACCATATCCATAGATCATTGAATGCAACCATCACATGTGTAGCCTGCAAATTACCACCACAATTAGATAAGATTCGCACTCTAACAAAAATCACCTCATACTTACATCAAAATTCGTTGAAAATAGACAATGCAACCAGTAAATCAAGCCTCCCAGCTAGACAATTGAGCATATATTAAGACACTTTTTTCTTTGTTTTAAACTACTTATGAATTAGAAAATGACCCCCAAATAAATAATCTACTTATTAGCCACATTTGCTTTATTTTGTTACTTTATTTTATGGATGGTGATTACAATTTGTCCTTCGTTTTGAATAACTACGGGAAGTTTAAGGAGATTTTTTTAAATATCAATTAAAACTAATATAATTGTCAAGAAAAATAATTCTTAAAAATAAGAGATATTCTTTTTTGTAAGACTTGAATATTGAAAATAATGAGTATATAATCTTATTTATTCTATCTTATTACATTAGGTACAAGATTTGAAGTTCATAATCTAAATTTAGTGAATAAAGTTAATGAAATAATTACTTTTTTGCGAATGATCAAAACAAAGTAACCAAGACAACTTTCTTAATTTCAAATTGAATAGATAAACTTTATTGTCATCACAATTCAAGTTAGTAAAAGGTTCCAATTCTAATATACATATACATATAAATATTATTGACAATAAATTTATCGTTCACATGTTAAAGGACAAAAGTTTTACAAATTTATCTTCTGTATTTCCTTAAAAACAAATTGAAGCAGTTATCACTTATCAATACATGGATGTTGTGGTATCCATCACGAGTGTTACCAATGTACACCAATACTACAATCGTGAACCCACAAATGACCTGGCTCCTGGCCCCACTCTCAACTTGACTAAGTAACCCCCCAAACGTCGTCGTTGAAAAAAGAGGTAAAAAAGAAAACAATCACAAAATATAGTCTCGTTACATGAGTCCTTACCATTGTAAATTGCATGATCTCGTAAAGTGAATAGCTAAAATTTATGAGATATTGAGACAGGATTGAACGGACAGAGAATTTCGACGTGAAAGCCTCCAATTATTCTATGCCCACGCTCGGTTCGTCTTCACTCTTCCGACCTTTTAACGCATATTTTCCCACCACTGTTCCTCTCTCTCTCTCTCTCTCTCTTATGAAACCAAAGTCCAAGATCCCAACGTTTCAACCTTCGCCACCTTCAACTCCCTCAAACTCGAAGAAAGAACCAATCCCATTGCCTATAATTCAAGTGTTGGCAGTTTACAAAAGATAACGACCACTTTATATAACTTCCGTATCAGTTATTTGTCCTAACCAGGGATTAAAGGATGAAAATAAATAGATCATTGGATGATAATTACGAAACAGAGAAAATACGTTTTTCTTCTTCTTCCATTCTCTCTCACGTGAAGCAATCATCAAAGGCTTAGAGTTTGGGACGTGAATTCATCGGTGACTCTAGTAGCCTACCAAAATCCGAAGACTAGCAAACAACAAATCAATCCAACACTTCCGCATTAAGGTTAGTCCTTATAATTCTACAGAATCAAAATTCGACCTCTTCACAAGAATTGTAGAAATATGTCTCTAGTTTAATAGGAATCAAAAATGAACTCATTCAGAAATCTATATCTCAAGTTATAATTAGAAAACCGAAGCATGTTATTAAAAATACTCCAGTTCATAACATTCCAGTACATACCCTCACTTTGAGTCAATCAAACTTTTTCTAATCAACTCAGATGGCTCTAAATTTTTATGGGAAGAAAGAAAAATGTCTTAGGAGTCCATTGGTTCAATTTTCAAGTCATTTGGAGGTTGTGTGGCAAAGTTATAGGAAAAAGAGTCAGAACTATTCAGTATTAGAGAGTTAGATTTTTGCACAGCCACCTTCAACTGTAGAATCACGATTTTTGCACGAAATTTTCCATATTTTTGTAGATACACTCCTCCATCTTCTTCCTCTCTTCTACTTAATTCCTCATCACAACTTATACCCTTACATTTATCCCTCTTCTTCACTTCCATATCAAGTCAACTTAGTCCCAAAACAACTTAAATTCAAGTTTATATTCAAAACACCAAAATCAATCATACACGTATTTTACCATCTTCAACTCTCTCTCTACTGTAAATTTTGTTCTCATGAACAATAATAACCCACAAACCAAAGCAGAAACTATAACCACTTATGCATGCATTCCATCCTTAAGCATGAAAACATCATCATTCACGCATGCATTCATTTAAAACATTAAAACATGCATAAAACTTACATGGTTTATGCTTCAACAAAATTCCAGAATTTATCAAATTTTTGGTGGAGAGAGTCAAGGATGGAGAGAGACAATTGAAAATCCCAAATGGGTTGGAATGATTCAGCTCTTGTTTTGTAAGGTGAAAATTTGGTAATTTAAACAAAAGCCAAAATACATAAATGAGCAAGAAGAGAGGTTTGATGGTGGATAGTTTTGGTGAAGTAAACCAACAAGAAGGAGGTCTTTATATTTCGGTGAAGCCAAGGAAGAGATGCAGAAACCTTCTTTTCCTAATGACTAGGTGTCTCTCTTAAGGCTTGACACATGTCTCCAATGCATGTCTTCCATTTGTCCACCAAATATGCTACCATTTGTCACTTCACTAATGTTCCACATGTCACACATTAATTGATCCATTTGTCACTCAATAATTTATCCATTGGTCAATTAATAATTTGGCTCTTATTTCAATATTTTTCCTATTCTTAAATACCTCAAATTTTTAATAACTTTCCTAAAATTCTCCAAAATTCTAAAATAAGACTAACAGTCTCCAAATAAATTTTCAACGTAAATAATTCATAATTCAGATTTTAATCGTATTTATAAATCAATTATACCCGAAAAATGTCAGTGAATGCATGTACAATTATTTTAATGTCAAAATTCACATGCACATATTAGCGAATACTCAATTATGCAAAGCATATAATGTACTATAAATTCCTAATTTTCTAACCCCTAACATGGGGTGTTACAAATTTAATTCAATAAAGTACTTTAAATATTTTACCTACACTCAAAAAAATTCAGTAATATAAGAGTACTTTACATATTTTTCCCCCACTCAAAAATTTATGGATCCCTCCCTGAGTAGAGCCATCAACAAAATTACTGTAGGTTATAAATTCCCTATTTTGAGATTAGGTGTTATACTTGACCGACCACATGGGGTAATCATTTTTAGCAAAATTGATTTGTGTAACGGCTACCATCAGATTCGAATTCGACCTAGCAATGAGTGGAAGACAACTTTTAAGATGAAGGATGGGTTGTGTGAGTGGCTTGTAATGTTGTTCGGACTATCTAATGCACCTAGCACTTTCATAAGACTAAAGAACCAAGTTTAAAAGCTTTTATTAGAAGATTTTTGGTAGTATATTTTAATGATATTCTAATTTATTGTTAGTCTGAAACTGAGCATGTTCATCACTTGAGGGAAGTACTCATGGGGTTGTTAGAGAATAAGTTATAAATGAATTTGAAGAAGTGTAGCTTTATGTAGCCCAAGTTGTTGTTTTTTGGGTTTGTTGTCAGTGGTAAAGGGATCTAGGTAGATGAAACAAAGGTGAAAGCTAATAGAGAGTGGCCTACACCAAAAACAGTCAACGAGGTGAGGAGTTTTCATAGGAAGGTAACATTTCATCGACGATTCATTCGAAATTCCAGTAGCAACGCAGCACCGATTACTGAATGCTTAAAGAAAAGGAAGTTTCAATGAGGGGGTGAATAAGCAACTAGTTTTGTAGTATTGAAGGAGAAATTGCATACTGCTCTTGTTCTAACACTGCCTAATTTTGAGAAATTATTTGAAGTCGAATGTGATGCTAGTGGGGTTAGAATTGGAGCTATATTATCCAAAAAACGGAGACCTTTAACATACTTTAATGAAAAACCAAGTGATGCTAGACACAAATGGAGCACCTATGACAAGGATTTTTATTATGTCATGCAAGCTTTAAAAACATAGGAGCATTACTTAGTGGGTCGAGAATTTATGTTGTATTCAAATCATAAGGCTTTGAAATATTTAAACAATTAAAAAAGAATCAACAGTGACATACATGCTCAGTGGTCTCAATATTTGGAAAAATTTTCTTTTCGGTTAAAATAAAAGTCAAGAGTTCAAATTAAGGTGGCGAACACTCTTAGGTGACGTGCAGATTTATTACTAACTTTGGCTTTTGAGATTGTGGGATTTAAGGAGCTAAAAGAGTTGTATGCCATAATGAAGACTTCTATGAAACAAGGGCAAAGTGCAAGATGAATGAGTTAGCTACAGATTTTCATATTCATGATGGCTATTTGATATGAGGTAATCAACTTTGTGCTCTTTTTTGATCTTTGAGGAAGAAAGTCATTACAAATTTACATGGTGGAGGTCTTGTGGGTCATTTGGGAAAGGACAAGACCATTGCGGCTATTAGTGATCATTTTTATTGGCCCCATTTGTGAAGGGACGTAACCAGATTTGTTCAACACTGCTATGTGTGTCAAGTCTCTAAAGGGCAATCACAAAATACTAGTTTATATATGCCATTACCTATTCTCGAAATATTTAGGAAGATTTATCTATAGATTTTGTACTTGACTTACCTCGTACACAACGAGGCATGATTCTATCTTTGAGGTGGTTGACAGGCTTTCCAAGATGACACATTTTATGCCTTGTAAGAAGACCGTGGATACGAGTGGGATTGCAAAAAAAATTCAAGGAGGTTGTTCGCTTCATGGCATCCCAAATTCAATCACTTCTAATAAGGACAATAATTTTCTTGGTTATTTTTGGAGAACTTTGTGGAAGTTATTTGACTCTTCCTTGAATTTTAGTAGTACAACACAACTCCAGAAGGATAGGCAAATTGGGTCAGTGAATCAAACGTTGGGAAATTTAATTCAGTTTATTTGTGGTGATTACCCAAAACGATGGGATTTTGCTCACATGCAAACAGAGTTTGCTTATAATAATGTTGTTCATAATGCTAAAAAGAAAATTCATTTTTCTATTGTCTACATGAAAGCTTCATAGCATGCTTTAGATCTTGTCAGATTGCCAAAAGTTCTAGGTTTTAATGTTCCTGTAGCAGACTTGGCTGCCCAAGTTCAAAATGTGCACAATGAAGTCAAACATAAGTTAGCGGAGGCCAATGCCAGGTATAAGCAGAGTGCTAATAGATATCGCAGGAAGCAAGTTTTCTTAGGTGGTGATGATGTGATGTTTGTTTTATGGAAGGAGCGGCTCCCTGTTAGTAGTTACAACAATTTGCAGCCCAAGAAATATGGTCCTTACAAGATTCTTAAGAAAATCAACAACAACACTTATATAGTGGATCTACCGCTTACCATGGGTATCTTGAAGACATTTAATGTTACTGATATATATCCTTTTCATTGTTTTAGTGATCCTGTGAACGCTACCGAGCACTCGAGGATGAGTTTTTCTCAAGTGAAGGGGACTGACGTGGAATCTGTAGTTGAAGTAGTTTTGACTTGTAAGGACCACCCAAAGAAGGCATATTGACACAAGTTTAATGACAAATTTTCTTTTCCTTTAAAGTTGTTGTGTTGTCTACGTTGACGCAAGTTTAAGGAACTTTGTCATTTAATTTTCTTTTTCTTTAGGGTTGTTGCGTTGTCTTATAAAGGGACATTTTGTTATTTTTCAGCGGTTATGAATGGTTTGAAAAGAAAAACTCTATTGGTAATTCTAGATTTCTTGTCTTTGGTGTGAGAAGGGAGATTTCTTCGCAATTTTAAGCTTTACTATGAGTTAGAAACTTAGAAGAATTTGATAAAGCAAAAGGCAAGAATTTGATTGCAACTATAAGTAGAGCAAAAGCCACAATAAAATAATTATAATAAGAAAACATGTAGATTCTTGCTAATTGGCAGTAAGATACATTTTAATTGTAGTTAAATAGTTGTGACTTACAACAACCATCATCTTTCTCACTTTCTAGCCATAATGTTTTCCCAAATCCTCACACAAAGAATTTGCATGTTATATAGTTGAAAGGTTGATATGTTCATATTAAATTATAGGTCCAAAAATAATTTCTAATATTGGATCAACAAAACAACCTGAAGTTATTAACTAACTACATAACATCTATTTCTTATTTAAAATATTCAAAGTAACATTATTTTGAGATTAGAAAACCAAAATAGCATGTTCACTTAAAGATTAACATTGTAGCTCACTAGATCATCTAGTTCCAAAACTTTCTAGACTGATATTCTTAAAATTGAATGAACAAAACATAGTTGAACATACACATTCAAAGCCTGCAAGATTAATCTCACAACAAAACCTAAAAAGCCAATAATGAGAAAGGATTAACTATGAGAGTTATATTCTAAGTTTTTTACTAAAAATCTAAGATAAGTACTTAAAAATTCCAATAAATATTATAGCCCTTCTATGAAGATACTACTTATTATATAATCAAAATTAGCCTTTAACCTAACTAGGAATCTTATAATTAAATGATAAAATTTCTACAACCTAAGATTAGAATATGACCCTTAATAGCTTCAAGCATGTCGATTTACAATTTATAAGCCTCATTTTGGATCTTCAAGAGTAGAATTCATCAGGCATGTTCCTTATTTCTACACTTAGTATTGAATTAAAGTGAGAAAGCCGGTAGGTTAACCAATTGATTAAAGAGTAGAGATCAAACCATGATAAAATTGATCATCTTATCAAACATTTTGAAGAAGAAAAAACAACTTGGAAAAGCATAGATCATAATATTTAAAATTTTAGAAAACAATCTTTGTAGTTTTTAATTTTTTAAGAAAACATCGTTTGCTAGATTTTTGTTAAAAAATAACGAAAAAATAGATGTGAAATAAATATTATATGTAAATCAATCAAATGTTATTTATATGGCAAGTTAATTTAGCTTTTAAGCTTAAAGATATTGTTGTTCTAATAGTCACAAAATCAATAGAATCGGTCAAGTAAATAAAGAAAAAATAGTAGGACACAAAGAATTTTTACGAGAAAAACTTAAGTTTCGAGATAAAAACCGAAGGAGTGAAGAGAGTTCGAAAATATGCACTATGTCAAAGAAAGAAAAAACTACAATTGTTTTTTCTCTTTCTTACACAAACCCTAGGACTAATGAAGAGTACACCAATTTAATGTTACAAAGGGCCCCAAGGAGGTGTTTATATAGTAGTATAACCCTAGGGTAGGAAATCTATATAAACTAGGAATTTGGAAATAATGTCAAAATAGGAAAGAAAACCTGCATAAAGTAGGAATCTACATAGAGTAGAATTATTGAAGGCTTGGGGTCATTATCCCGACAATCTCCACCTTGACACAAGACCGAAAGTAGGAGATTTCTTCGTCATAAGCCTTGAAAGGTGCTCAAGTATCAAGAATACCTGCTAAGTCTAAGCAATGCTTGAACTTAATAATAGGTAGCAACTTGGTCAACATGTCAGCAGGGTTCTCAACGATATGAACCTTTTTAACAATAACTTCACCTGCTTTAATAGTATCCCAAACGAACTGGCCTTGAACATAAACATGCTTAGTCTTAAAGTGATACTTACCATTTCTCGTGAGGTGCACGACACTCTGACTATCATAGAAGACAACAAGGACATCTTGTTGTAAACCAAGCTTTTTCACTAAACCTCATAGTCGAGTAGCTTTTTTCACTCTTTCAGTAGTAGCAATATACTCCGCTTCAATGGTTGATAATGTTGCAATTTACTAGAGAGAAGAATACCAACTGATAGTGAAACCACAAAGAGTAAAACATAGGATGAAATTGACATTCTCTGGTCATAGTCACCACTATAGTCGGCATCAACATAGCCAACTACATTATCGAGATCAGAACGAATTTCGTTGAACACCAAACCAAGCTCACTAGAACCCTTCAAGTAACGAAGAATCCATTTCACACCTTCCTAATGCTCCTTACTAGGATGATCCATGTACCTAGATACAACACTAACAGCATAGGCCAAATCTGCCCAGGTACACACCATAACATACATCAAGCTACCAATAGCACTAGAGTACGGAACATGAGGCATATGTTCCTTAGCTTCACTAATAGATGGGTATTGTTTAGCAAATAATTTAAAGTGTGTAACCAATGGAGTAATGATGTGTTGGACCTCGAACCTTTGGTGGAAATTAGAAATATGAAAATGAATTTAAATTAGTTTTTTTGTATATGTATTGTGTTGTAGATGAATTTGTGCTTTAAGAAAAAATTAATGAGAAAAGAAGTATTGGTTTTGA
>JANZLX010000005.1:20298705-20309714 GCA_025531955.1 Erythroxylum orinocense
CCTTTGCCTTTAGCAACAAGAGCCACATTAGAGGAGTCAGATGCTTTTAAGCGATCCTCCTCCATTTCGAGGTGCCTTATGATCTTTGAAAGGGTTTTGACATTTTCATTACGTGTCAAAACAAGTTTCACATTCTTCCAGTGCTCAGTATGATCTGGAAGAGCCCAAATTACATTCAGGACTTGCTTCTCTTCAAAGATTGCCCGGCCAGTTGCCTTATAGTGAATGAAGCCAGAGAGCTGTAGTGAGTGACATTAACCGACTGATTTGACATTTGAAAGGTTTCATAAATCTTGTCAAAAATTTTCATTCTTCCGATTTTGTTCACTGATTACTAGTTCAAAACAAGCCAATTGAACTAGGGGGTGCTTGCCTGTATGCTGGAATTAGTGTTTCTTTAACACTTACGATCTGTATTTTGATTCCGTGCCACAATTAACTGAACAAGTTCCTTATCTCGTCCATCTCTAACCTTTATTTCAGAATTTGAAGTATACAACCGGGGATTCCTTGAGCACTTTGTTAACGTAGTTCTAAGAAAATTTCACTACATTATCACAAACTCTTGATGAAAGTTTGTAATCCATTGGCACTTTGTTAGTGTCGTCCTAATAACTTTTATTATTAGGAATGATTAAATCATAAACCTGCTGAGTTAATTGGAAGTCTCAAGCTCACTCCCAACAGCATAAGCAATTTATGTTGGAAATTCTAGCAGAAACTAAAAATAATAATAAAAAAACTACTACAACGTGGTGGGCGCCCACTCCCTGCCTTAGATTTCATAATGCATCTGCAAAGTCACTCTATCACGAAACAATATTACAATTATACCATCGATACATCAAACGTGATTCCAGTTCTTAATTTCTTGAGTTACCAAGCAATTATGGGTAATTGTTACTTTCCCTATCTTTACTCTTTTTCTCGGGCAGCTTTAAACATGTCCAAACTATGCTTCCACAGTCTCAAAACGTGTTAATGATTAGCCATCGGTGTATTGTGAATATCTCATCTCAGGATGTAAGGCATGTCAAAACTCATTAATAGACTTGCCAGGTAATACTGCACCATGGTTTGTTTCTAGTCCTATCAATTGATATATCTATATGTAATCCACATTACATAGCCTTTTTTTTATAAAGAAAATGTAATGAATTAAGCATTAAAGGCAATCAAGAGTTTATACATGCTATATAAGGAGCTTAACATAATTTCTAGAATAATCTAATTGCCTAAAATAAACTGTGGTGATAATCACGTTTACTCCACCAATCTAGGCTCAAAAACAACAAACACAAAAGATTCATAAAGGATCGAAGAAGAGAAAAAGAAATGTATGAAGATGTCGAAGAGGAAAGGAGAGAATCTCTCGAATGTTTTAATCAATCAGAGAAAAAACAACTAAGTTTAAGACACATACATGTGAGAGTCACATGGAAGACTAAGTTAGAAGCGTATTGTTCAAAAAATTGTCTTATCCAATACATCTGGAGACAATTAAAACACAGTTATAACAATATAAAACGTACAGTTTCACAAGTATACATAAGTGGAACACGTGAAGAGCACCTGCATCATATTTGACTCATTCAAAGTCCATCCGTAATCAACTACATCAGACCCTATAAATAGGACATAATTCAAGCATCAAGATAGATGGTTTTCTCATTACATTGTAAGCAAAATTCAAAGAGTGTGTAAGAATTAGAGTGAAATATTTCAGAGCGTGTTAGGGTACTTATCTGTGGATATTAGGAGAGTTCACAAACTCTTGCAAGTGTTTTAGATAAACACTCAAACTTTGTAATATGTTTCTTCTTCTTGATACTAGTTGAAACCACAAGTGTGGGATCCTTGGATGTAGATAGCAATAAAGCCATCGAACCAAGTAAATCTTTGGTATTCTTTATTTTATGCAATTATCATATCTGCAAAACTAACAAATTCTTTATTAATCTTTATTGTGAAAGACAACAATTCAACACAATTATCCTTAAAAAAGTGGTATCAGAGCTATCCAAAACCTCCTGGGAATTTCTCGGCTACTTAAAGCATCAAAGATCATCAAGAACTTTTTGTAAGTAAAAGTCTTTTATTTCTTTAAACTACAGTCACAATAGTAGGAAAAGAAATGGATGTCTTCACTGGTAAGGAAGACTTCACCATTTGGAAACTCTAGATGCAAGCTCTTTTTGAGTCTTATGACTGTTATAGGGCTATCGAAGATCAGTATGATGTTGAGACTGATCCGATAAAAATACTCAAGATGCAAAGACTTGCACATTGCAAGTTAATGCTTCACTTATCACTAGTTATGATAAGAAAAGTGCAGAATTGTAATACTGCATAAAAGCTATTGTAGAAACTTGATGAAATCTATGCAAATAGATGTCTTCCTAAAAAGATGACTCTTCTCCATAATCTTGCTAACTACAAGATGAATACATCTGTCTCCCTAGATGATAACTTGAACTATTTCTTTAAGTTAGTACAAGACTTAGAAGCTACAGATGAAAAGATCTCCGAGGAGCATCAAGTTGTAGTAATTTTAAAGGCTTTACATTTTGAATTCAATGCATTCAAGAAGGTAATTAAGCATGCTAGTAGAGATTCCCTTACTGTCAAGAGGGTATTAGACTCACTAATGGAAGAAATAGTGGATGTTAATCCATTCGAGAAAGAGGTAGAAGTGATGTTTGTAGAAAAAAAATCATGAAAAGAAATCACATAAAAAGAATAGAAAGAAAGAGAATTGGCAGAAGGGAAGTGGAAAGGATAAGCACACCAAGGAAGGTGAGGAAAAGAAGCAAAAAGGAAAAGGAAAGAAGTGTTTCTACTGTGATAAGGAGGGACATTTTGCAAGAGACTGTAGAAAGAAGAAAAGGGATGAAGCTGGACAAAGTGGAGATGCAGGAAATGTGGAGAAGCCAGAAGATTCAAGTGGTGATGAGATCCTGATTGTCACTGAAGAGAATGAAGATCTAGTAGAGAATGGATCTTTGACTTAGGTTGTACTATGCATGCGACTCCACATAGAGATTGGTTCACAACATTTGAACCAGTCACTGTAAAGGTAAAAATGGCAGATTTTAGGCAGCAAAGGATAGAAGGCATTGGAAATGTCTCCATCAATATGTTTGATTGGAAGAAAAGAACCCTTACTAATGTCAGATTTGTGTTTGGAGTAAGGAGGAATTTGATCTTTGAAAGCATGTTTGATAAACAAGGTTTTCAGATCAAATCAAAAGATGAACTCAGAGAAATCTTTAAGGATGGTAGAGTCATTATTAGAGGAGTTGAAAGAGGTGGGTTGTACTTTGTTATAGTTTCTACAAAAGTTAACCAAGTTACTGAGAAGGGAAATCATGAATCAACCAAGCACTGACATGCAATGTTGAGTCATGCAGGGAACAAAAGTTTGTTCCACCTCTCTAAACAAGGATTGATTCCTAAACAAAACCTACAGAAGCTGAAATTATGTGAATCATGTGTGCTAGGAAAGCATCATAGATCCAGTTTTCAAAAAGGAGCGTAAAGGGCCACAGAGATCATGAAATATGCTCACAATGATATCTGAGAGCCAGCTCAAGTATATACTGCAGGAGAGAACCTATACTTTATGTCCATCATTGATGAAAAATCTAGAAAATGTTTGGTATATCCGATGAAGAGAAAAGATGAAGCATTAGAAAGCTTCATAAAATGACATACACTTATGGAAAATCAGACTGGAAAGAAGCTAAGATGCCTAAGGACTGACAATGGATTGGAGTACTGCAATAAAGAGTTTAAAGACTATTGCACCAAGAAAGGTATCCTAAGGCATAAAACAGTGAGAGTTACATCTCAACAGAATGGTATAGTTGAGAGACTCAATACGACTCTCCTAGAAAAGACCAAGTGCATACTACTCTCTTCGGGTTGCTGACACTCATTATGGGAAGAAGCTATTAAGACTGCAGCTTACCTTATTAATAGGCTCCCCACCTTTGCTAATTATTATAAGACTCCACAAGAAGTGTGAAATGGTAAGAAACCTAACCTAGCTCACCTAAGGACTTTTGGATGTGCATCTTATACACATCAGAAGGAAGGAAAGTTGGAGCTTAGAGCAATTAAAGGAGTATGCCTAGAATATCGAGAAGCAGTCAAAGGTTATAAGATATTACTACTGCAAAAGAGAGGCTTCAAAACCATTATAAGCAGAGATGTAATCTTCAAGGAAGATGAATTTTCTCTGCTAAATAGGAACTTCTCAATTTCAGACCTCCAAAGGGAAGTTCAAGAGCAATAAGGATCATTAAATAACTCAGTTTCATTCTATGTGCCACTAGAAACTGAAGAAGATGGCAGAACTCAAACTGATGATGTGGAGCCTATATAAGGAAATACACATCATGAACAAAGGACATAAGAAACTGAAGATGAGGGAGAAGGAGAAACCACATACACAACTACAGTTGATCCATAAGGAAATCTACAAGACTACCAACTCATAAGAGATAGGCAACCAAGGCAAAGAATTCCTAATAAGAGGTATACGGACTTAAACTTGGTTGAATTTCCATGTCTTATGGCTGAAACTATAGAATATAAGGCTCCTGAAACGTATGAAGAAGCCATGAGAAGTAAGGATGCAAAACAGTGGAAGATAGCTTGTGACAAAGAATATTCTTCTCTAATGAAGAACATGACTTAGAATTTAGTGCCTAGACCTCCTAAAGCTAAACTAATTGACAACAAATGGTTGTTCAAGCTGAAAGAAGGAGTGATAGAAGCAGAACCTAGGATTTACAAGCCTAGGCTTGTAGCTAAAGGGTTTAGACAGAAGGAAGGAATTGACTACAAGGAGATATTCTCTCCAGTAGTCAAATTCAAAACCATTAGACTTATTCTAGTTCTAGCTACTCTATCTGACTGGAAATCCATCAAATGGATATCAAAATAGCTTTCCTATATGGAAAGCTAGAGGAGACAATATATATGAAGCAACCAGTCATATTTGAGGACAAGAATAAGCTAGATCATGTCTGTCTACTTCAAAAATCCCTATATGAGCTTAAACAAACACCTAAGCAATGGAACAAGAAGTTTCATAAGGTTGCTGCTAGTATGAACTTCATTAGAAGCTCATATGATTACTGCCTCTATTTAAGGATCTAGGAATGACTAAAGCAATGTTCATGTTAGTATATGTGGATGAACTAATAATAACTAGAAGAGACTTGAATAGAATTCAAGAGACAAAGTCTTAATTATGTAATTAATTTGAGATGAAAGACTTAGGAGAAACATGGAAGCTTCTAGGAATGCAGATAATTAGAAAGAGGAGGCAAGGAAAATTGTGGCTTGCACAAAGAAACTACATCAGAAAGGTTTTAGCCCAATTCAACATGGAACAAGCTAAACCTAGTTCTGTTCCCCTAGGATCTCACCTACAGATGGTGTCTAGCAAGAGTCCTAAGTCTGAAGTTGAACAGAAAGCAGTGGCTCACTATCTCTATAATGTTGGTGTAGGAAGCATTATGTACATTATACTATGTACAAGGCCTGACCTAGCTTATGCTATCAGTATACTAAGTAAATTCATGGCCAATCCAGGTTTAGAACACTGGTAAGGGCTGAAAGGGGTTCTTAGATACTTATCTGGAACCATTAACTACGAACTGTGTTTTTTAAAAGATGAACTAACTAAATGCAATTACTTGTCATTAAGTGGTTACGTGGATGCAGATTTTGCAACAGATAAGGACACAAAAAAGCCAATTTCTGTATACTTTTTCACATTATTAACAAACACAATCAACTAGAAGTACAACAATAATCAGTAGTAAGTTTATCAACCACAAAAGCAGAATATTATGCAATCACTGAAGGTGTAAAGGAGCTAATATGGCTATCAAGCATATTGAAAGAAATCAACATTGATATCACAAAGCCAGTAATACATATGGATAGTCAGAGTGCACTGTACCTTAGTAGAGATCCTGTATTGCACAAAAGATCCAAGCACATAAATGTCAGACTCCACTTCGTCAGAGACAGAATCGCAAAGGGGTTCTTCAATCTTGAGAAAATAACAGGGGATAAAAATTCATCAGACTTCGGAACTAAAATATTAACACAAAAGAAGTTCACTTTTTGTAAAGAGCTTAACATAATTTCTAGAATAATCTAATTGCCTAAAATAAACGATGATAATAATCACGTTTACTCCACCAATCTACACTCAAAAACAACAAACACAAAAGATTCATAAAGAATCAAATAAGAGAAAAAGAAATGTCTGAAGATGTCAAAAAGCAAAGGAAAGATAATCTCTTGAATGTTCTAATCAGTCAGAGACAAAACAATTTAGTTTAATACATATACACGTGAGAGTCACATGGAAGACTAAGTCAGAAGCGTATTGTTCAAAACACTGTCGTATCCAATACATCTGGAGACAATTAAATCACAGCTACAATAATACAAAACGCACAGCTTCAGAAGTTTACATAAGTGGATCATATGAAGAGCACCTGCATCATATTTGGCTCATTCAAAGTCCATCCGTAATCAAATACGTCAGACGCTATAAATAGGACACAATTCAACCATCAGAATAGATGATTTTCTCATTACATTGTAAGCAAAATTTAGAGAGTGTGTCAGAATTAGAGTGAAATATTTCAGAGTGTTTTAGGGTACTTATCTGTAGGTACTACGAGAGTTCATAGACTCTTGCAAGTGTTTTAGATAAACACTCAAACTTTGTAATGTTTCTCTTCTTTTGATACTAGTTGAAACCACAAGTGTGGGATTCTTGGATGGAGATAGCATTAAAGCTATTGAACCAAGTAAATCTTTGGTGTTGTTTATTTTCTGCAATTATCATATCTGCAAAACTAACAAATTCTTTATCAGTCTTTATTGTGAAAGAAAACGGTTCAACGCAATTATCCTAACATAAACAATAATATTGCTTAGTGAGTCAGTTTAACGTGCTTAAACTTTCCATGTGCTAGACTAGTATTTAGCGTTAAGGGAATTGAGCTTGTGAAGACTGAAGTATTCTCTGAGTTTCGAATATATACGTTGGTGGAATTATTCCATGGTTGAGACTTTGTTCTGAAAAATTTGAAGGTTCCTCTCATCTCAAATATCCTTGACAAGTAAGGATAAATATGCAGAAGCTCCATCTGGGTACATTCAGTATACGACAATGATGAAGGACCATGTTCCAGCTAGGCTTTACAAAAGTACATAGCATTATTGGAGTAACATAGATATTGAAGTTTAAGAGGATAACTTGTAGATAAGAGAACCTCTAAGTATGTCAGATTGTCACCTGTGTAAGCCATTCAGAATGTAAGAAGCTATATATAACCTCTTGGTTCCTTGATCCTTAATAAAAAAAAAATCTTTGCTTATACCTGCCATTTGCATAAGTAGCTATAAAGTTTTTCTTAGCACAAATCAATTATCATCAGTTTATATATGTGTAATAATAAATGATAAAAGAAAGAATAACATATATGACATTTAGCATACAAGTAGACTTGCTTTCTTTTGATATGCGAGTAAAAGCTAGCGCCAGACCAGGCCAGAGAAAGTGAGAAGAACGGGAATATTTGGCCCTTAAGTTGGTATTGTTATATGCATTTTCATGTCACATTCTACTTCCTCTAATCACTTTTCCCCTCTGAAGCTTCTTGGGTCCATTTCTAGGCCTGTTACTTAAATGTGGAGCTTCTTGTGTTTCAAGTTAGCCATGAAGCTACTCTCTACTTCAGTTTGCATTGAATCCTTCTCATGATTCCCGTTGTACTTTCCTTGTATTGGAAAGTTTGCAGGTTCTTAATGTCGTTGGATGCTGCAAGATGCACTTACTTGGTCAAAACAAGCCTGAAATGAAATTAGTTAATTGCTTAAAAATTTCCCTCACTAATTAACTTCAGTTTCATAAAGATTATGAATTCACAAATGGAACGCTTATGTCTCCAATACTTCCTTTGATGACTTACGAGCAACCATGCAAACCAGTAGCTTTCTTATAAAATCAAAATTTTGCTACATTAGTGAGTGGTTAATTAACCATTGAAGACATGGGAGATTGAGATGGTGACAAAAGAAGAGCGAGTACACTCCCAACAAAGCAAAGGCTCTCTTTAGCTAATGGCGGGTTGTGCTCACTCTTTTCAGCCAACATATTCAATGGTTGATCCATTACTCCAATGCAATCAACGTCATGATGTATCTAAAGCCCACAAAACTAAAACTAAACCAAACCCATAGTACAGCCCATATTTTACCAAATACCTATAAAAAATTCCAGCAGCCCGAAAGATGGGGGCAACCAACGAAACCACCGTCTTCTTCATCTTTTCTCTTCATTTCCAGCTAGTAAGTGTGTATAAAAACACACTCTTCATCTTTTCTCTTCATTTCCAGTTGGTAAGTGTGTATAAAAACACACTGTTCATCTGCATGTAACTCTTCATCATAAGTATCCTCTTTTTGTTTGTTTTGCAAAAAAATTGGAGGGAGTTGTGGAGGTTGACGTGCCTTACACTTAGGTAAAATTCTAGCAACTATTATGTCATTTTATTTGTGATTTTTGATCATCCTACACTAATTTTTAGTTGGATTGCATGTTGTGGTTGATTGAGATAATTTTTGGAAGGGATAAAAAGGAAGAAAATGTGCTGGAAAATAATGAAAGAAGAAAACAGAGAAGAAGAGGGTAAGGAGAAGATAATGACTTTGTAAAAAAGTTAAGGGTAAATCTAGAATTTTGTTGTAAGAAGGGCATTTTTGGTATTAATTGAAATAGAGGAAGGTAAAATGAACTTTTAATTAGTTAACGATATTTTAATAATTAGGGGTTAGTTTAGTAAGGATATTATTTTTGTAATTAAGAATAAATTGGAAGAGAGAATAATGTTAGATTATTAGTGTAAATGGGTAAGAAATTTTTGGTAAATTAGTCTAATAAAATTTTGTAAATTCTAAGTCCGAAAGTCCGATTAAGGAGAAATTGGAATTATCAATTACTTGAGTCCGAAATTGAGGTAAGGATAATCTTGGACTTTACTTTTAAAATTAAGTATCATTTTTGTTATTAATAAATTATATTTTGAATTAGTCATTAATTTAATTAATGATTAATACTTACATCCATGAATTATATTTACTTTAATTATCAAACGATTAATGAAGTATAAGGTGTTTCATTGTTATATGTTGTTACGTTTTTTCTTAGGTGTATTATTTGTTAAATTGATATGAAATGTGTTAATTAAATAGAGATTGGTGGATAATAAATTGTGAATAATTGGTGAAAATCAAGAATCAGTAGCTTCGCTAAGATAGGCTACATTTGATGGTCTTAGATGGATAGGTTGAGTCGACATGAGTGAGTGGTGGCTAAGTATCTGTCTGTGAAGTAGATACCAAAAAATCTTAAGTCCCGTGGAAGTCCTGTGCCGATGCTAGGTATCGGAGTGGTACTGGGATATCCAGAGTCTTAGAGATATTCCGTGTAGATGGCTAAATACTAGAGTAGTACCGGGGTGAAGATTGAGAAATCGAGGTACCCTGTGCCGATATTTATACGTTCAATTACGTTTCTACTTATGAGAGATTTTGATTAGATAAGCTGACAGATCATTGGAAGTACGCCGACTAGGTTAAGCCGGGCTTAGGCAGTTTAGTTAATTATCAGAAAAAGCATAAATGATAGTTATAATTAATATTTGTATTAATCATAATTTGGCAAAATTTTTGAGATGTTTGTTAACTGTTTGGATTAAACTGAGTACTGTTGTGTATAAACGTATTATATGCGTGATTTAATTGGCTGATTAAGTGTTTTAATTAATTATGGAGTTACTTGATTTTAAGGATATGGTCGGTTATCCTTACTGAGTAGGTAGCTCACTCCTTATCATTTTATGTTTTTAAGAGATCGAGTGATTACTGATAATCTCAATGTACAAGATGGATTGAGTCGAGTTTAAGTGAGGCTAGTAGATTACTTGTGTAAAGTTTTTGAAGTGTATATATATATTTAATGTGACAACTCCAATAGTTGTATTATGTAGAGTATTTTTATATCTGAAAAATCTTTTGAAACTATTAAAGAATTTAACGATTAATAATATGCTTAGAAAATATTTGATTAATTATAGTTTATGAATTTTTGGTAGCGTCACAATGTATGACATCCACCGTTGACCATTCTACATGTGACACCAAGTCATCCATAAAATTAGCATTGAATGGAATCATTAGTAGTGACTGTATTCTTGTCTTCTTACTAAAATAATCCTCCTAACGTGTAAAATGGCATTACATTTCGCTGATTTTACGTTATCGGAACTTTGTCACTATGATGTGATCTACTTTTACAAGTCAAATGTTGGGACCCGATCTCAGAACCGGATCCCAATCGGATCAGAACGGAAAACGAAAACTAAGGGGCAGAACAAAATCAAAAGCAAATGCGTGCGGAACAGAATCGAAAACAAAAAGGAACAAACGATGGATATCGAATTGTATAGCGAAAGAATCCGAAACAAAGAAATGGAACGGATCGCGAATCAGAACTAATCGAATCGCAGCAAAGAAACGGTTCAATCAAACCGAATCAAATTTTCAACATCCGTAGCGTATATTTTCGAAAACTAAAATCGCGTTGGAAACTCTAAGACTAACACTATCCGAAATCTGGTATAAATTTTGTTTTCATACTCTATCATTTCTTTCATCCTTATTCAAAACCATACAATTTCCCTTTTGGAAATTCATCCTCATACAAAACTTAATTCATAAAAATCTTCTTAGACATTCATACATATCCAAAATTTCATCTTTTAACTAAAGTCTTATTCTTATTCTAATTCTTTCTTCAATCATTATTTTTCAAAATTTTCGGCAACATAACGGCTGCATTTTCAGAATCCCAAAAATCTGCAAATGATTTTAAAACACACTTCTAATATTCCAAAACAAAACACCAATTC
>JANZLX010000005.1:20325204-20342039 GCA_025531955.1 Erythroxylum orinocense
GTGATTTCTAGTGTAAAAACTCACTATATCTATAGCTAAGCTGGGTAAAAATGGAAGAAAGTGGTAAAAAAAGGTGAAATTTGCTTAAAAATTGGGTGAAATCAAGTGGAAAAATGGTGGCCTATCGACTAGGGAGAGAAAGGGTATAGGGAAGAAGAAAGGCCCATTTAAATAGGATTTAAGGGGTTTTAAATTCCATACTTGCATAATCTGACCCTTGCACGATTATGCAAGACCAATATGGAGTGTTCTCTATCACGATCTTTCTATATTGTTACATGATGATGCAAACTTGTGCGATCGTGAAAGAGAGTGCTTGCTCCAATTTTACACAATTGTGCAAGTGCACGACTGTGACTCCTCTTAGGCATTTTCCCCAAAAAATTACCACATGTCATGCCATAAACATCTATCAATCAAAATCACTTAAAATGTATAAACATAATATAACAAACACACACAAAATTATTTTTAGAAAACTTATCTAAAACATAACATATTAATTTGTAAGTTCATTAGCTTGACCATTTTAGAACAATTTTTCAACCAAAAGAAACTACTTCCCTTTCATGTGAATATGCTCCTCCTAAATATGGTTTGCGTCGATGACCATTGACCTTGAATTTTTCCTTTTTATCATTCCGCAATTCTAAAGCTCCACATTTGAACACCTGAGTCACCTTAAAAGAACCACTCTATCATGACTTAAGCTTTTCTAAAAACAATTTCAATCTTGAGTTAAATAACAAAATCACATCTCTTATCTTGAATTCCTTCCTCTTAATATAAGAATCATGACTTCTTTTAAATTTTTCCTTATACAACTTGGCATTCTCATAAACATTAAATCTTGGTTTTTCTAATTCATTCAATTGTAAGAGTCTCTTCTTTCCAACTATCTTCCAATCAAAATTTAGTGTCTTAATCACCTAATATGCCTTATGCTCTAACTCCATAGGTAGATAACAAGCTTTGCCTCTAAACAAGTTGAAAGGGTGTTGTACTAATAGGTGTCTTGAAAGCAGTTCGATATGGCCATAAAACATCATCAAGCTTTAATTCCTGATCTTTCCTGGACCCATTAACGATCTTGTATAAGATTCTTTTAAACTCTCAATGAACAACATCCACCTGGCCACTTGTTTATGGGTGATAAGGCATGGCTACTTGATGATAAACTTCATATCTTTTAAGAAGAGTCTGAAATGATTTATTGATTGACCTTATTTTGTGATAGTCAAAATTGTAATAACTGCAAGTGCACGGTGTAGTTGTAGTTAGTACCGACAAGTACAGGTTGATCCCACAAGTGAATCACACGTTAATATAATGCTTAATAATGAGATATAGATGCACAAGAAGGGGGTTGAATTGTGATAAACTTTTTGTTAATCCCCTTTTTAAAAAATTCGTTTGTTCAAAGAACTTCGTTCTTAAAATAATCAAAGACAAAGTTGTAAAGTATTTTCAATAACTTTGTATAACAACAAAATCTAAAAATATGAATTGAGAGAGATTGAAAGTTGAGAGGTTTTGACACAGCAATTTTATACTGGTTCACCCCAAACTGTAGGCTACGTCCAGTCCTCAGATGTCCTTCTGAGATTTCACTATTTCTCAAACATTACAAGTATTCTTTGTATCTGAGCCTCTTCAGGTCTCTACAAACAGTATTCTTTCACTCTTAGCCTCTGCAGGCTATCTGCACTACTTTCACTCTAAAAGTTGTTTCGAGTTTGTTACAGGAATAGTAGCTCTAATTTGTTCGCACAATATTTCTCAAGTATTGATAAGCTTTTTTAATCTCGCTCTGAAAAAAAAGTTTATCTCTTTTTGACACGACTCGTATTTATAACCTTCGTCTTCAACTGCTTCTTGATCTTTTAAGAATCGGTTATTCAGCTGAGTTATGTAACCAACTCAAGCTAATGTCTCTTCTTGATTCTTCCGTCTATTTTCTGCTTCCGCGTCTAGCGTCTGCTTTTGCTTCCGTCTGTTTTTATTTGTGTCTGCTTTACTTAGCTTACGTTTGCTTTTGATTGCTTCTGCTTTTGCTTCCGTTTGCTTTTACTTAGCTTTCGTCTGCTTTTGTTTCCGTCTGTTTTTTATTAGCTTTCGTCTGCTTTTGCTTAGCTTGCGTCTGCTTTTGTTTGCGTCTACTTTTGCTTCCGTCTGTTTTTGTTTCCGTCTGTTTTTGCATAGCTTCCATCTACTTTTCAAATAGTTTCCTTCCATCTGCTTTTCTTTATTTTGCTTTATTATTTGTTTTTCATCAAAATCATTAATCGTAAAGTCATTATGACTTAACATCTTCCTTATCCTCTTCCAATTATTACTCAATTTTTTGATTAATTTATGTTAAATAATTTCTCATCCTTATTGTTTGTTTTAATTGAGTACATTAATTAGAAAAGTTGTTTAATATTTTTAAACATTCAATTCACTCCCCTCTTAGGTACCATTAGGAACTAAGAAATAGTATCAGAGCAGGTCTGTTAGGCTAGCATTTCTACCAAAATCTTATAACAAAGATCATAATGGCATATTCACAGCATCATCATTATCATTCAACCAAAAGGGACAAGTATCAGTAGACTTCCTTTCTTTAATGACAATGATTACCTTTATTGAAAAATTAGAATGAGATTCTTCTTAAAGGTTAAAAGTGTAGAAGTTACACATGAGATTTTAGAAGTTACACATGAGAGAACCATTCAAGAAAAAGAGAGAAAAGTAAGCATGCTAACATATCAATACGAATTGTTTCAAAAGAAGCATGACGAAAGCTTATCAAGCATGTATACTAGATTTATTAATATTATTAATACTCTGAAAGATCTTGGACAAACCTATACTAATGTTGAAATGGTAAAATAATTACTTGTGTCACTTCCAAAGACATGAGAAGCTAAAGTGACAGTTTTACAAGAAGATAAGGAATTGATGACACTAGATTAGAGGAACTCATTAGATCTCTCCTCACATATAAAAAAAAGTTCTAAGAGACACAAAAAGAAATGATGCTCCCAAAGAAGAATAAAGAGACATCAACTAGTAAAAACAATGAAGAAGACCTTGGTTTAATCACTAAAAAATTCAAGAAGTTCTTGAAGAAGAAATTTTCTAAAAGAAAGGAATTCAAGGAAGGTAAATATAATTTAAAACATAAATCCTCTAATGTTTTTGCTTTAAATTTAGGAAACTCAACCACTTAAAGTCACAATATCCTCAGCTCAAAAATAATAAGAAGAATAAGAGAAATATAAAAAGGAGGTGAAAGAAAAGAAGGAAAGAAAAAAGCACTTAAACATCAATTTCGGATGACATAAATAAATTTGAAAATGAGCATTTGGAAGAAGAAGTAGTTCATATGTGCTTTACTCTATGAAAAATGATGAGGTAAAATCTAAACCTAACTTGTGTGATAGTGATATTGATTTGGCTTATGATGAACTAGTTAAAAGTTTAGAAATCGTGAGTAAGAAAAGGAAGAAATTGTCTTCCAAACTTAAAGAAGTTTAAAAAGAGTGGGATATATGCATGTGTGAGAAAAAAAAGATGAAAAGTGAATTGCATAACATTAAAGTATCTTAAAATGTGATAATTGATGACAATCATAACTTAGATGCATTAATGCGTGAGAATGAAACAATGAAAAAGGACATAGATTCTCTCAAGGACTCATTGTCTAAGTTTACAAAAGGGAGAAAGACTAGAAAACATGATAAGAGCTCAAAAGAATTATATTGATAGGCATAAAATAGGATATAGCCATAGAAGTGAAGGTAATTCTAAAATCACTTTTATCAAGGGAAAAATATTTTCATAGTGAAAAACCATTGGATAATATGACAAATGAGTATGGAGTATTTAAACCCAAGGAGATACATGCACATTCTACATCCTAAAAAAAAGCATACATCGCAACATACATACAATCATAGAGAATTTCAATATCCTTGAAGAACGTTCAAAAAATTTAATGTCCAAAGAAAGAGTCCATATTATGCATACACACAAAGAAGTCCAAGAAATAAATATATTTGTAGTAAGTATGAACAAGATGATAGATTTTATTTTTTAAAACAAAGAATGTCAAGTAAACCCTTGAAAATGTGGGTTGAAAAGAAGAAAGAACCTAATAACTAAGGAACCAAGCTTATTTGGATTCCTAAAACACATTGATTATCTTGGTTTGTAGGGTTATTAGAAAAGAAAGAGTAAGTGGTATATAACAGATATAATAGTTATTGAATTAAGTATTATTCAGGTGTTTATACATTTTATCTTGATTAATGTAACCTTCATAACTCTAAAAAAAGTCTTGAAGATGTTGTTGTAGGATGTGGAGAATTTAACCACCAAAGACTTTGTTGTACGATGTAAAGAATATTTGTTTCTTTTTATTTTCTAAAAAAAAGAGCAAATATTGAACTAAGTGAGAGAGATGAGAAGGATGAGAAGCCTCCAATGGATTATAAACTCGAGAAGAATTTCCATGCAACTATATCATAAGTAGTGTTCAATGTGAGTTAATTATTAGTTCATAATTAAAAAATATGCAATATTTTGCATTTATGTGTGGGTGTTAAATCCTTGGTTATAATTTTTCGAGTTTGAATTATAAATAAGGTGTTTAATTTTTTTAAGTCTGAATCTTAGAATTATAGACTAGACATAAAATGAGGTTATTAAGATAGAATTTACATTAATTGGGCAATTATTTATCTAAACTCTTGAACAAGGATAATTTTTTCTCAGTCAGAAGAGGATTAGCTATGTTTAATGGAAATTCGTTCCCTTTCATTTTCTTATTAACTTTGTGTGTTTGTAGTGTCTTTGAAGGTTTATGATAATTCTTTATTGATTTTACCATGAATCATTAAGTGTTCGATGTTTAAATTTGAGTTGTAAAGTTATCCAAAACACACTAGTTGATCAATTTCTTAAGTGTGATCAACCAATGTAACTAAAAATCATATTTTTTGCCTTTCTAGTAAGTTTGATCTTTATTTGGAATCTTGTTTGGTCACCTAATTACTCACACTGATGGACCAATGTCTTCAAATGTTCAATCAATGTTCTCTTTTCTAAGAGACTCTATAGTTCCAGTGAGTTTGTTCATAGCTTGGTTTCTTGTTTGATCGCCTAAATAATCACACTAATCAACCAATATTTATTTGTGATCGACCAATAAATGGTTGACCAATATAGTCAAGTTTTAAAACCAAACCAATTTTTTGACCCCCTCCTTCATTATTCACTCATTCTTCTCTTTGAAACACTAACACTGGTTGACTAGTCGAATCATATGGTCGACCAATCCTCTAGTTTTAATATCTTCTCTTCTATTCTCATAATTTTTGTTTATATCTTCTAAAACCTGAAACAATTCACTCTTTCCTTGAAAAATATCATCCTCGAACACATTAAAATGCATCAAATTGAAAAATTTTCTTTCTTGAATTTCATAATTTGGATTTCATAAATTTTCTTAATTAATAATTATTTTTTCAAATTAATGTCTTCATAGTTAAATTGTAAAAGGAATGAACGTTGTTTCCTTTTCAATTATATTGATACATCTTTAATTTTGTTCAATTTTGATATTTTGATCACTTTTCATGTTTTTATTTTTAAAATTTTGAGGCTTTGTAAATTATGCATTCTTTCATAACATTGTTGGATATTGAAATTATGCTTTTATTTATTACAATGCAAATCACTAATTTTGTCAAAACTTGCCCTTGGTATTTTAATTGAAATTTTCAACTTAGGCATCATACCAAAATTAGAGATTTTTGAAACTAGACACAATTAGGAAAGTTTCTATCAAAATTGACCTTTTATTTTGACTCTTTAAATATTTAATAGCACTCTTTAAAGATGAAATTTTATCAATGTTAATCAAATATGTTTTGTTTTTTTTAAACCAAATTAGATTTGATGCATGACAATTTACATTATGCATTTTTGGTTAATTGATTTCTTTTTTTATGATTCCAAAAAAGGGAGAAAATTATATTAGATTTATGAGGTGTGATGAAATTTAGGGAGAGTGATTGTCTTGCCATATTTTTATTTCGTGCACTTTATGTCATATGCTTTAATTTTTATATTATTTTCATGTATAGATATTTTTTATTTTTAATATCTCTTTTGTTCTTGATATTGAATTATTCTCTTTATATTGAATTATGTTTTATGCATAAATTAAGGGGGAGCTAATCACCTTCTTGATATTTGTTTTTGTGTTTAATTTTATTATTTTTCTCTAAATCACAAGTATTTAGTCATCATCAAACAAAGGTAGATTGTTAAAACAAGGGAGCTTCCAATCATTATTTAGATAATAACAAAACATTATTACTACTAATGAGTTTATTATTTTGATGAAAAATAGCATAATAATAAATTGAAGTCATAAACTCAAGAAGATAACTTATGAATTTGATAAAGAGAAGTTTAGTTTACAACCATCGAAATGAAGATTAAACCAAGGAAAAAAGAAGATTAAGGCTTGTCAAGGTCATTATTTATTTTTTTAATATTAATAGTAATATTACTTTATTAAGTTGATACTCTAAAAGGCTTACCATGCATAAACATTTCATTTAAATTCGTTACATAAGTCTTTACATTTATAAAAAGGCATTAAAGCTTTTGTTTTTTATAGAAAAATCTTATGATCATTTAAACACTCTTTAGGACACATTTAGGAAGTATTTAAATCATAATTGGATTAAACAAACTAGTTTTGAGCCTTTAAAATTTTTAAAATCATATGTTTAAAGTGATTAGTAGACCTATATGGGTTAATGGTCGACCAATATAAGCTAAAGTTGTTATTTGATATACCGTGAGGTTGATGTAATATTAGTTGATGTATTATATTATATGTTATATTGGTCGATCAATAAGTATACTAATTAACTAATGTTCCAATGACTAGTGAATCTAAAACCTTAATTGTATACTAATTGACCAGTATGCTATATTGGTCAACTAGTACACTGCATATAACCATTGTAACTGCTAGTTTTTGGTACAATGGCTAGTAGGAGTCCTAAAACACTATAAATAGGTATTTTCTTATTAGTTTTAGCATTAAGAGAGTTTTTAGTGTTGTATACAAATATTTCATAGTATTCTTCAATCATTTAAACATCATATCTCATATTTATAAGAGTGAGCCACTTTGGAGTTATCAAGTAAATAAGTGAGATATTTTTTAATTGTAATAATTTGTTTAGAGTGTCAAATATTGTATTTGGGAGTGTTCTAAGTAAAATTAAGGCTCTTCTTCACATTAGAAAAAGATTATAATAAGGGTTTACCGAGAAAGATTATATAAATGTTATTCTTTGATTGAAAAATAAATTAAAATGAGATTCTAGGAAGAATCTTGAGAGTAGATGTAAGCAAAAAAATTTTACCGAACCATATATATCAATTTATATTCTTTATTCCCCATCCACTTTAAACAATTTTCTGATTCTTATTTATATTAATTATTGTTAATTACGTACAATAGTTAGAAAGATTATTTAATATTTTTAAACACCCAATTCACCCTCTTTTTAGGTGTCATTAAGGAATATTAATATTATTTTAATTAATATCAAATTCAAATTTTTATAAAAATTAAATAAGTAAATAATTTATTAAATATTATTTTAAATTAATATTAGATTTGATTGTTTATATAACTAAATGTCTATTTTTTATTTAATAAATAATTAGTTTTTGAAATATATTTATTAACAATAATAACATGACTCTGATACTACTTAGGAACTCTAACTAGAGGGTTATAGGGATAATAGGAAACCACCAGAGATATGATAGAGCAAACCTCAATGAGAGCTCTAAGATAGACAAAGTAAACTAATAATTAAGACCTTATGTATGCTAGTTGAGACATAAGTCCTTTCTCCTCAATGGGCGTCAACTTTCATGGCCTACTTTTTAAGGATCTGAGATGACCAATCCCCCCGTATAACTTATAACTCAAATAAGATCATACGCCCGATATTTTTTAATGCACAAGACTCTTATACAAAGGAAAGTGCAAAGCATACTTATATCTCTATGTGACAAAAGTAAACTTATTAAAAACTTAAGCTTTCAAGGGAGAGAGAGATTTTAGAGAGAAGTCATATAGAGACAACTTTTATTGAATAACAATCTTTTTCAAATACAATGAAGCTTTCTTACTTCGATCTAATGAAGTTTGAATACAATAGGAGAGGTCCTTTGCTTATATCGAGAAAGGAGATTACAAAAAGACAAAACATATTTAAATAATAACAAAGTCACATCACACCCTAAACGGATAAGAACAATATCACATCAACTATTTGAGATAAGAACAACATCACATCTATTATTCTAGATAAGAACAATGTCACATCGTGTAGCAAATAGATAAGAACAATGTCATATCATAAAAGACACATAAAGATAAACTATTTTAAATAGAGGGACCCATAATCTTAATCATCATTCTTGTCGGATAGGGTCTTTCCATGATTGCAAATTTGACGAGGAAGCTCCAATCGTGTTATTAATATCATCACTATTGGGCTATTTGGGATGTCAAATAACCACCACTATTGGGCTATCTGGGATGTCAAAGTCTAGCTTTTGGAGTTCGTCATGAATGAATTCTCCTGGCTAAGGTCCAATGGATGTAAAAATAGTTAGCGGTGTATATTTAAGATAATGCCTAAGACTTTTAAGGACATTTTCCTTATATCTTGGCCATTGGACTAAGGTATGGTGAAAATACACCTAATTCTTATGGTAAATAGATTCATCATGTGCTACGCTATATGGTTGACGAAAAACAAAGAAACATTGGGTGGATTGCTTATCTAATGGAGTCTCCAATAACCTAAAATCCTCAATAACCTGTAAGAGTTGTATTTTCCATCTCATCAATGGTTGATACCACCCAAGGAAAGTCCACAAGAGGAAACCTTCATTTTCTTTATCATATAAATGTTGATAAACTTGTACAAAAGGAAGAGAGATAGTACATGCATATAGGGTAAAGAGTGCCCATAAGTACCACAATGCATTTCTGAGAGCGGGTCATTAATGAAAAACACAGTGAGATATGGTAGCAGTAACGTAATTTTTTTTAGTTGAGGAAGAAATAAAGGTAATAGAAAAGGCTTAAATGGGCAAAAGAAGTTATTTCATCAACGGTAGTGAGTATGCTTGCAATAAAAAGGAAGAATTTCTTTGTTTTGGCAATGCTGGACAGGTCAGCCGTTGAAAGATTGAGAGAAATATTTTTAGAGGGAGTAATAAGGTTGATATGCTTTTGAGGCCGATAGATGAAATTAGCTAGGATATTTTGGTGGCCTTTGATGTGGTGAATTGTGAATTTACAGTGGAAAAAATCAATCTTTCCAACGAAGCAATTGACTTTTTGGTAGAAGTTTTTTTTGTTTAAATTTAGTATTTTTAGAAAGGACGTATTGTCCATTTCTACTGTAAAGAGATAAGGGCTAAAGTGGAAATTAAAATTTTCTATACCTCTTTTGACTACTAGAATTTCTGTGTAGATTACGTGATAATGCTTTTCGACTGTTTAAATTGCCTACTAGCATGTCCATAGTAAAACTTTTTTCCTTCTATTAAAATTTCTCCCCATAAATTTTCACTATCATCAATGTGCAAGATTTGTTTTCCTTTGTCAGGAATCTTTAATGGAGGTGGATGTTGACTGGTCTTCTCTAATTACTTGACTACCTTTGTCTAGTTAGGGCTCCATAATGGTGGCTTTTTCTTCAATAACTTTGATAGCTGACATATTCTAACACATGAGAGATGAAATCCTTAATATAATTCACGATTTCCAAAAACCATTAGATCTATAATTAATAAATAACCTCTTTTTTCCTCCCTTTTCCACATAAAAGCTTGACAAGCCCAATTTGATTTGATCGGATCACTCAATCGTTATTTTAGAAATATAACATATTCTTCATGTACCATCTTTAAGTCATCTAGATTCATTCCCAGATAAGTTGCCTTTGTTTGATTAATGTCCTCATTCTTTTTAAAAGGTGATTGGACATAAAAGTATGCATTCTGTCATAATGGATGTAGATGATTGAATTGGTCATAACTTTCCGGGCAATATTGTAAGGGTGATGATATTCTCATATCTAGAAGGAACTTCTTGTAACTCGAAGATGTTATGATCTTCAATGCACTTATGAAAAATCTTGTTTGTAACAAATCCCTTTTAGCAAAATTTATAACTTTTCTATTTAGCAATATACATTCATCCCAATAAGTATGTTAGAACCAGAAAGATTATTTCCCAATATTTTTGTCTAAACGATACAGCTTAGGAAGAACTTCATCTCAATCCTTTTCTTTGTGATAAAGTCTATTTTAAAGGATTTGCTATCAGCTGCAATAAAGTATTCTTAATATGGTTATCATTCTTCTGTTAGAAGAACATGCGATTTCATTACACTTCTACAAGAGCTTGTATCTATATAACCAATAGTTGGGATTGATTTGTAACTTGACATATGGTCACGTTACTACTAGCTTCCTGAGTTCATGCTTGAAGCAAGATTGTTTCATCATATACATCGATTCATCTTCTTCATCATCAATAGAAGAGACTTCATCATCAAGGTAGTGCGAACAATGTCTCTTCATCTTCACTAGACTATTGCTCAAAAAGAGATTTGATGTCTTCGTCGTCTCTTATGGGCATCACAGCTTCATGGAATGTAGGATTTTTCATATCCTTTTTAGACTTTTTAGGCACCTTTTCGCATGATGACTTGGCTGTCTACAAATGTAACACTAGTCTGACTTTTTAGTTTCAGAAGCACACTGCTTGAAGAATTTTATTCTCTTTTTCTTCCTTCTATTGAAAAGATGAATTCTTAATAGTTATCTTTTGAAATGTTTCTCCTTCTTTGTGTTGCATGCACATTTCTCCGCGTATTTGCATTTAATCTTTACATACGAATTCTTGCATGCTTATTTAAGTTTAGGTCCACCTTTTAGCATAGTTTTGAAGAACTTATGTTATTAACATAATTTGTCTAGCATTACCAAAGCTAATTGGTAGATTTCTCCAAGATAGATTTTACACGTCTTTGTGAAGAAACTTAATTATTCTTTGTAATTCAGGCTGCAGCTCATTAGGAAGGGAAGCAATAAATATGTTTCAAAGATTGACATCATTAAAGCCATTGAGCATATAATATTCTTAAGATATTCTTCGAAAATGCTTATATAAATCTTTCATATTCATAAAGCATCACTTCATTTCAAAGTACTCATGTCTACTTTGTCGATTAGTGAGTTGTAAATCTCCAATGAATTCTTTATTGATCATTCCTAACAAGGAACTGATTTCTAACAATTGTTAGACTTGCAAGGCTTTGAAATCATTCTCTTAAAGTTCCTATCATTCTGGAGACAAATTCCATTAAGATATCTTTAACATATATGACATTGTCATTTGAAGATCTATCCAGATACTGAATCCATGTAATCTATCTCCCCATTTTGTTGGTGGAACATCTTCAAAAGTAAACCATGGACCTGAAGTAGGTTTGTAGACATGTGTTACTTATGGTCTGACTGGTTCTATCATTGACTCAAGATTTTCAACCTCAAGCTCAACTTCTGTGTGCGATTAAGAAAAGTATTGAACAATCATCATCATTTTAAGATATCTGAGTGGGATCTGCAAATTGTTATAAGCTTTTTGAATTTTCTGTAAAAGAATCAAAGTCTTGGCTGTTAGTATGACTATTAGAGTTATCTGGTAATGTGTAATTTTCAGAGTTATCTGAAACTGATTGAAGGGTAGTTATGAATTCTTGGTTGGGCAAGGGTTCTTTTGTTGTGTCTAGGGAAGGTCTTTCTTTTGATGGAGAAGTTAGTGGTGTATGGATATGTAAAAGTTTATAAGTGAATGGAATGTCTTTTGTTAGCAGGTTTGGTTTAGAAGGCTTTAATGGTTTTGCAAGGGTTTGTTTGAACAATGGATAAGACATTTTGAAGATTTTTTGTAATCAGTAGCATTAGGATATGATGGAGTGTTATAAGTAAGTCATATGACTGGAAATGTCGAGGGGTGTGGTTCATATATAGCTCTGGATTGTTCTTTAGTCATATCTTACTCAATTCTTTTAAGCTCTTCTCAAACTTTTTGAAGTTCTATTTCCTTCTTAAAGAATTCAAGCTCACAATATTATTGGTCAATATATCTTCTTAGGTCTAAATCAAGTTGGATAGTTTGATTGAGTATTCATCGATGCAATTGTTGCATTTGAATAGATATAGCATCAACATTTGAATTTAGTCCTTGTGTCTGTTGGGATAAACCATTAAGCTTTGAATCAATTTTGTGCAGGACATTGTTTTGTGTTACAACATGTTTATCAATTTAGTACTTCTTCTACTAGATAAACTGGTACATGATTGTCATGTGGATTGGTACATGTTGATCTTGAGTATGGCCTTACAAATACCTCAGTGGTTTAGTCTAGGCTTCCAAAAGTAAAAAATCTTCCTCATATAATTTCATCATCATAAAAGGTAATGGTTTGAGAATCTCCTAAGGGATTAAAGAAATTATTAGCATAAAGCATCTTAGTTGAATCAAATATTATTTTATAACTACTATTAATAGTTTAGAGAGATCACTTGGTCTAAGTTTTGGATTCCTAAGACCAATCCAAGGTCTCAAGTCATCAGCGTGGTCATGCTTGGGTTGAATCCTCTTTTTTAGTTCACATTTAGATTTTGACTTTTTGTTGGGCTCCTCTTTGTCGAGGAACGTATACTTTGTCATCACTGTCAAAATTGTCACCCATCCAACATTCACAATTTGAATCGCACACAGATAGATCTACATCCCAGATGAAATGTCCTTTGACATGGTTGACATATATCATATGTCCATCAAGGTGGACATAATAGATTGGAAGGCCACTAACACCTTCTTCATAAGAAAATGATAGAGCAATCATCATTATTAACCCAGAGGAGGTTCTGGATGATTTTGGATATTCTTTTACAGACTTGCTAAAAACATATTTTACCATTTCATCCTTCAAGCTTTTCAAAATTGGAGGGTAATAATATGAATGGAGCACCTATGAGGAGTATGAAATTCTTTTTAGTAATTCGTGATCCACTTCATAGGCATTAACTCTGCCAATTGTTGTGATGGCAATTATCATGGAATCCAGGTCTTATGGTCCACTCTATAAGCACTAACTCCACCAAATGAAGTTATTGTTAATAAGAGTGAGTAAGGAGAGGCCTAAATAAACACAAGTAAAGTTTCAACCTCATCAAATCCAATTCATTTCTCTTCGTCTCTTTCTTTAAAAAATGTCGTCCTCATCTGAAGAAAACTCTCTCCAATAAAATAAAAAACCTTGTACAATTTACCCACTTACCTAAAAACACAAAAATCTATGATACTCAGCTACCTTTATTAAGCCCATATAGTCTATATCACATATCTAAATCATTTACACAGAGTATTCGCTCCTTAAACTCCACACATCGACCTCAACTTAAAGAATTGATCCAAGGATCCAGATTAGACCAAGGCAGTCTAAATTTCACTTCTGTAGAACAATACGTAATTCTGGAGTTTCCCTTTGAGCTAACATCATTATGGTTAGATTAGAGTTACACATATCTTCATGTAGACGCTATTCGAATGGTCTTATCATTACATGGAAGAAAAGGAATTCTAGCAACAACTAGAATTTCTCTTCTTGATATGGCATAAACATCTTATCATAATGCCTTAATCAAACTCTTAACCACTCTCAACAATAGAAGTGCCATTTATGACTATTGCTTCGAACTTTAACATCAAACTTGATGGTCCAACGCTACCCATAAGACTAGAAGTTCAAATCCAAATTTTGGAGCTAACCAGGACCCTACTGCCATCATGGTGATACTCCATCGTTATATCACATATAGATTGTAGAACCATGCTCTTGATCTGAACTTTCCAAGCTCTACACAAGATGCACTCCATATGGTGGTAGAAAGGTCTTAGAATGAGACCACAATCATCCAGATTACATGCACTTTATATGGTAGTAGAAAGGCCTTAGAATGAGACCACAATCATCCAGATTACACAAAAATTGCCATCATAAAATCGACGGAGTTAATACCTATAGAATAGATCAATAATTACAAAAAAAAAAATCATACTCTTCATTGGTGCTCCATTCATGCTATCACTTCTCTAATTTTGAAAAGCTTGAAGGATGGAACGGTAAAATCCATTTTCAGCAAACCTAAAGAACACCCAAAATCATCCAAAACCTCCTCTGGGCCAATAACGATGATTACTCCAGGATTTTCTCATGAAGAAGGTGTTAATGAACCTCCAATCCATTCTCACGCCGATGGACATGAGGAATATGTCAGCCACATAAATGGATATTTCATCTGAGATTTAGATTCATCTATGTGCACTTTAGATTGTGAATGTTGGATGGATGACGATTTTAATAGTGATGATGAAGTTCATGTCCCTCAATGGAGAGAATAGCTTAGCAAAAAGTTAAAATCTAAGTGTCAACCACAAAAAAAGGATCCCACCTAAGCATGATGACAATGTTAACTTGAGATCTTAGATTGGTCTTAGGAATCTTAAGCCTAGACTAAAAGATTTCTCTGAACTATTGAGGGTAGTTGGAAAAGAATAGTTGATCCAACCAAAATGCCCTATGCCAATAATTTCTTCAATCCCTAAGGAAATCCCCAAACCATTACATGGTATAATGATGAGATCATATGAATAAGATTTTTCCACCCTTGGAAGCTCAAACTAATAAAACCACTAGAGTATCTGTAAGGCTATACTCAAAATCCATAGGTATCAATCCACACGACAATCATGTATCAGTTTCTATAGCAAAAGAAATACTAAATTGGCAGACATAAAATGTTATAGCATAAAACAATTTCATTCACAGAATTGATTCAAAGTCTAATGGTTTATCTCAATAGACACAAGGACTAAATTCAAAGGTTGATGTCATATCTCTCCAAGTGCGACAATTACATCAACAACTACTCAATCAAGCTACCCAATTTGATTCAGACCTGAGAAGTTATATTGACTAGCAGCAATGTGGACCAGAGTTTTCTAAAAAGGAAAGAAAACTGCAAAAAGTTTGAGAAGAGCTCAAAAGAATCCAGGCAGATATGGCTAAAAAACAATCCAGAGTTATATATAAACTATACCCCTTGACATTTTTAGTTGTAAGACCTACTTATAACACTTCATCTTATCCTGACGCTATTGACTATATAAAAGTCTTAAAATGCCCTATTTATTGTTCAGACAAACTTATACAAAACCATCCAAATCTTCTAAGCCAAACCCGTCAGCAAAAGACATTCTATGAACTACTAAACCTTTACAAATCAATACACCCTCAACTTCTCCTCCAAAAGAAAGACATTCCCTAGACACATCAAAACAACTCATTCCTAACCAAGAGTTTATAGCTACCCTTCAACCAGTTCCAGATAACTTTGAGAATCATATAATACCAGATAGGTATAATAATCACACTGAAAGTCAAGACTTTGATTCTTTTACATAAAACTCAAAAAGCTTATAACAGCTTACATATCTCACTCAGATATATCAAATGATGATGATTGTTTCGCGCTCTTCTCAACCACACACAGAAGTTGAACCTAAAGTTGAAGATATTGAATCAATGACATAACTAGTCAGACCATAAGTAACTCTTGTCTATACACTTACTTCAGGTCCATAGTTCACTTTTGATAATATTTCACTAACAAAATGGAGAGATCGACTACATGAATTCAATGCCTAGATAGATATTCAAATAACAAGGCCAAATATGTCTTTTAAAGACGTATTGACATAATTTGTCTCTAGAATGATGGAAACTTTAAGAGAATAGCTCCAAAGTCTTAGTGAATATAGGCACATGCAAGTCTTACAATTGTCAGAAGCTAGTTCCTTGTTAGGAATGATCCATAAAGAATTTATTGAAGATTTTCAACTCATTGATCGACAAAGCAAACATAAGTACTTTGAAATGAAGTGTTGCTATATGAATAGGGAAGATTTGCATAAGCATTTGTAAAGAATGTTTGAAAAATATTATATGCTCAAGGACTTTAATGATGTCAATCTTCGGTACATATTCATTGCTTCTCTTCTTGATGAGTTACAACCTAAATTACAAAGAACAATTAATTCTCTTCACAGAGACATGAAATCTCTCTCACAGAGAAATCTACCAATTAGCTTTGGTGATGCTAAACAAATTATGTGAACAACATAAGTTCTTCAAAGCTATGCTAAAAGGTGAACCTCAACTCAAACAAGCATTCAAGAAGCCATACTTAAAGGTTAAATGCAAAGACATGGAGAAATGTGCATGAACACAAAGAAGGAGAAACATTTCGGTAAAAAACCATTAAGAATTCATCCTTTCAATAGAAGGAAGAAAAAGAGAATAAGATTCTTTAAACAAAGTGTTTTTGAACCTAAAAAGCTAGCTCAGTGTTACTTTTATACACAACCAGGTTATTATACAAAAAGGTGCCCAAAAAGTCCAAAAAGGATATGAAAATCGTACAATCCATTGAAGTTATAATGCCTATAAGAGATGACGAGGACATTGAATCTCTTTCTGAAAAACAATCTAGTGAAGATGAAGAGACATTGTTCACTGTTGGTGATATGCTAATATTCTTCTACAGATACTATACAGTTGTATCTAGATTATATTGAGATATAGGCTGTATAT
>JANZLX010000005.1:20342139-20369063 GCA_025531955.1 Erythroxylum orinocense
AATGCTATCCTTAATCTGTAGATGAGATAAGATTATTACGCCTTGAATAAGTCTGGCCTATGAAGGAGTCTGTAACAGTTGTATTCAAGCTTCACTAGATCGAAGCAAGAAAGTTTCATTGTATCTGAAAAATTACTATTCAATAAAAGTTGTGTCTCTATATGACTTCTTTATAAAATCTCTTTTTCCTAAAAACTTGACTCTTCAATAAGCTCAATTCTGTCAAATAGAGATACAAGTATGCTCTACACTTACCTTTGTATAAAGATCATTTGCATCAAAAAGTATCAAACCTATGGTCCTATTTGAATTATAAGTTATACGGGAAGAATTCGTCAACTTAGATCCCTAAATGGCCAGCTTTGAAAGTTGAAGCTCATTAAGAAGAAATGACTTAAGTGTCTCGGCTAGCATACCTAAGGTTTTCGCTATCAATTTTCTTTGTCTATCTTAAAGCTCTCATAGAAGTCTGCTCTCTCGTATCACTAATGTTTCCTGTTATCCCCATAACCCTCTAACTAGGGTTCCAACTAGTCAACCTGAATGAAGGCCCAGGACCAAGGCATGTTTTCATGGTCTTAGCTTTTTCAAGTAAGTTTTGATGGCCTTAGCACGTCAAAGTTTCCAACAAGAAAGCACTTGTACATGTGAAGCAACAGCTGGTAATCAGCCATAAATACGAATTTTGATGAAGATGGGAAACCAAACATCATGCTTAAACATTGTTGCACAACCAAATTATAAGCTTGCATTCTAATAGATTTTTATGCTTTTGCCAACAAAACAAATTAATAATTGGAAGAAGAAAAGAGTTTCATTTATTACTCGTAAATGCAGCAAAAAGTGATCATGCTTCACCTTTTCCATGCGATGACACTGCTGCTATGTCGTCTCGTCATTTGAAGAAATTTTTCACGAAGCTATTTCGACATTGGGTGTGCCTCCAAGCATTAGAAACATAATTCAAACCAGCGTTGTTCTCGTTCTTATAACAGGTTTGATTAGCATGGTTTAGAATTGCAGACACACTACAATTTGTAGGGGCTTCCCATGTGAAGTGTGAACCTCCTTGCTGGCTGCCAAGTGAATTACATCACACAAGGAAAAAGACAAAACGATCATCTTAAGCTGCCAACATAACTGTAAGAACCTATATATATGACGAATTGTTTCCTTGCAAATAAGAACAATAACCCAGGACCGACCTTGAGCCAAGTAATAAATACTATTGGCATACCCAGATAAATTGGAAAAACATGGCTTGAAAATAAGTTCTCAGAAGCTTTTTTTTGTTGGCATTAAACGGAAGTAAAAGCAGAATCTGCATACCCATCTGCAAAGCCGTTCACTGTAGAACGCCACAACAAATCGTGGGATGGTCAGAGGAAATATTGCTCGCTTAGTAATTTCAAATGAACAGTTCTTCAAAAGGCCCGAACCAAGCGAGCAGCAAAGGCCCCATCCATGGAATGTCTTACTGGATCAGAATAATAATATCCCCGTTTCGTCACGAAATCAGATGGTACATATTTGTCAACAAGATCTATGTGAAATTCCTGGAACAAACATTAAAAAGAAAGAGCAATCATGTAAGTTCAATGCTGAAAGTCATTGTTGATGTTCTTTCCTTTGAAATTAGTCCCAAAACAAAAGAAAATTTAAGGGGCTTCCTTAACCAAACCTATACTTGAAATATAAAATAAAAATTGTTGGCTTTACTAACAGCTTGAAATACATATTCATAGACTGGAGTCTTACTGGATGCCTCACAAGAAATGCTTCCACCCTCTCTTCATTCTCCTCAGGATCTATGGAGCAGGTACTGTACACCAAAACCCCACCAGGTTTTACCAATCTATAATAAGTATACAATATACTTTGTGAGGAACCATAAACAGAGCAACAAACTTGATCAACAAATCGATTACCAGCCTCCAAGTTATTTATCAGTTACAAAAGTAATGAGAATAAACAACATTCAGATCTTACGAAGAAGCTGCATCAAGGAGCTCATCCTGCAAATTTTTAAGTTCTTCCATATCCTCCAACTTTCTATTCCACCGCAAGTCTGCTCTCTTCAAATGGGTATAAACAAACAAAATGCACTTATTTAATTTATATGATATAAAGAATTCATTGACGTGTATTAGAAAAAAGAAGGAAAAACAAAAGACGGGGTTGCAACTGAATATTTATTCAGTACATTATCTTTACAACCATACCTTAGAGAGAACGCCAAGCCCGGAACAAGGCGCGTCAAGTAAAACTTTGTCGGTTTTCATTGGATAATTTTCCTAAGAAATTTTGTCAAAGTCCAATCGAAATTAGGACTCTATCTTCCAAGAGTTTAGGTGTTTCAGGGTGGCGCTAACTTACAGCCAAATTACGAAGATCTGAAGGGATAGTAGTAATCACACTATCAACTTGCTGCAGCTTTGCTGCCTCCTTAAGGATTCTCAACCTCCCTTTGTTTATGTCAATTGCATACACGTTGCCTATAATTTAACAAGGATTATGACACTGTTCAAAATTTGCTGAACTACAGACCAAAATATTAATTACAGAATCAGAAAAGAAAAAAAGAATCTAACCAAAAAAGAACAAGTTATTAATCATGACTCAACTCATATACTACAACAGAAAAGAAGTAAATAAAGCAAGGCTGGAAGACAAAGATATACATCAACAAGGCAGTCTACTCATGAAAAATATGTAAATAATAAAGAGGCATAGTCAACAATCTGCAGCCAAGGTGCAGTTATTAAGTCATGAGAGGGGCAAGAAATTGATAGGTTCGAGTAATGAATGAAGTTCTTATGTGCACCATAGGACAGATATCACCAACTTTATAAGAACTGAGCTGGAGTTTTTATGGAATAAAAATACCTTGGCCATTCATTTGAGAAGCCATGTACAATGTCTTTCCTCCAGGAGCAGCACAACAGTCGATAATAACTTCACCAGGTTGAGGATCCACAATGGAAACTACCAAACCTGCAACATAAAATGCAATTAACACCATAATGTCTGGCCTAGGGATAACAGGATGTCAGTATAATCAATTTTTCTAGAATTTGAGAATTGAAGCAAAACTATATAGGGATGGTGAGTCTATAAACATGGATGCAACTATTTTTAATCTTTTTACTTTCTCTTTTTCGGTGTTCAGCTGGGAAGATGGATCAGCAATTCACCTTGGCTAGGCTGTGGCCATAGGACTAGTTAATAAAGTAGGAGTCATACAGATCTTTGGATCTTCTCTTCAAACGCCAGTATTTCCAATAAAAGTTCAATATGGTCTTCTTGCAGCATATATTTTTCTTCTCCTCTTATTAGTTTTTTACTTTTGTTTGAATTCTTCTCCCTTGGTCTGTTTTGCTTTTAAATTTCTGGTTAATATTTTAGCTTTTGTCAAGCAATCTACAGGGGAGGAGGGAACACCAACCTGCACTCTCATCTTGGACTGCACACAGACCTTGTTTTAACAATCCTGCCTGTATGACAATCTGAAATGAGGAAAGATATCAAGACCCTGAACAATGATAAGTTCAAAGTATAGCTACTTTCAACATAAAAAAAGGCGCAATTTGTGACATGCAGCATAAGTAGGTAACTATGTGCACTGGGTTTGTTAAGGTCATCTAAAATAGAAGGGAAAATGAATTGTATTCTTTTAATTGATTTTGAATTACGTTGTTATATATATATCTCAGTATAGGAGAAAAAATAGGAATCAGTCTCTTAGGATACTACACTCTCCTAAGAAAAGAAAACAGTCTCCTAAGATTCCGGACTTTCCTAGAAAAGGAAAACAACCTCACATTCCTAAAAAGGTGTATCGCTAATATACAACTCGATACTCTCCCTCAACCTGAGGAATAGATATCTTCCATTCTCAACTTGAAAATAATATTATGAAAACTTGAAATGTTCAACACCTTTGTCAAAACATCTGCTAGTTCACTTCCTGATGGACCATATGACATGCATACAAGTCCTTCCTCCAATTTCTCCTTGATGAATTGTTTATTGATCCCAATGTGCTTTGTTATCATGTTGAATAGGTATATGAGCAATATTAATAGCTGATTTTTTGGTCACAATAGAGCTTCATAGGACATTCCCACTTAATTTTCAAGCCATTTAGAATAATCTTCAACCATAACAACTCACACAAGTCTTGAATAATTGCTCTAAACTCTGATTTTGTTAACGATCTATTTCTTGCTCCTCCAAGTCACCAAATTGCATTCAGAGGAAAGTGCAATAATCTATAGTTAATCTTTGATCCACTATAAATCAATGCATAGTCCGCATCAATATCAGCTTCTAAGGCGAGATGATTATTCCTCTTAAAAAGAATTCCTTTCCCTAGTTTATCTTTTAAGTAATGTGGTATCTTCTACGTAGCTTGTAAACGCAACTCCCTTGCATCATGCATAAATTGACTAATTATGTTTAGTGAGTATGCCATGTCGAATCGAGTATGAGCAAGTTATATGAGCCTACCTATTAGCCTCTTGTACATCTTTCTATTAGCCATTAGTTCTTCTATCGCTTCTCCAACTTGTGATTCGGGTCCATTAGGGTAGAGAGAGGATTGCATCCAATCTTTCCCACCTTCTTCAAGAGGTTAATCACATACTTTTGTTGAGATATGAAAATTCCTTATATAGAATATGCGACATTGATATCAAGGAAGTGCTGTAAGTTTTCAAGTTCCTTTATCTCAAATTCCTTGATCAGTCATTGCTCCAATTCCTTTTTTCCTTTTTTCCTTTTTCATCATTTCCAGTTACAATAATATTATCAACATACACTAGAAGGGCAATCACTTCCCTCGCAACTGTGTGCTTGATAAAGAGAGTGTCATCACTTTGAGTTTGTAAATATCCCAACCTTTCATAAGTTTAGCAAATCGATCAAACTATCCTTTGAGGGAATGTTTCAACCCATATAGAGACTTTCTTAACCTACACACTTTATTACCCATGTTCTTTTCAAATGCAAGTAAAATGTTCATGTAGATTTCTTCATCTAGATCTCCATAAAAGAAAGCATTCTTCACATCATACCGCAAAAGTTGGTATTCAAAGTGAGCTGCCAAGGATAACAAAATCCTCACAGTATTCATTTTTGCGACTAGGGCAAATGTTTCCAAGTAATCGATACTATAAGTTTAAGTATACCCTTTAGCAAATAAGTGTGCTTTATATCTTTATAATGATCCATAAACTTTATATTTTAATATGAAGATCCATTCACAGTCAACTATGTTCTTCCCCTTTGGTTTATCAACAATCTCCCATGCCCTACTTTTCTCTAACACGTCCATTTTCTCTCTCATAGCATTCCTCTATTCCATTTTTGACAATGCTTCACAAACAATATTAGAAATAGAAATGATATTTAGACTAACCATAATTTTTTTATAGCTAATGACAAGTGTTTAAGTCATGTATAATGGGAAAATGGGTATAGTGGTTGGTCTCTTGGTAAACTCCCTAGTACCTTTCCTAACAATAATAGGAAGGTGGAAGTCATCTATGGATGTTTCAACTGCTTGCATATATAAAAGAGGATTAGATCTTACCGTGGACCCATTTCCAGAGTTTGAATTGGTATCTTAAACTTGTTTCGAGTCTGAAATAGTTGCTCTTCTAGAATATACTTGTGAATATCTTGGAAATCTTGAATAATACAGATGGACACAAGACATATTTCTATATTTTCTGGGCAGACACAAACCAGATGGCACAAGAGAGTTTTCTATATTTTCTGGGACAGGCATAGAAATAGAGGTGAAAGATGAGTTCATGACAAACACAAGAATGCCAAGTAACAGAAAAGATTTAAAAACACTACCTTGCATCATTGATGTTGTTGGAAGAATATTTTCGGTTTTATTACTCTATTTGTTTCCTTATTTGCTCAATAGTTTATTTCCTAAAATATCATTTTATCCTTTCCATTTCTAGTCCCTATTTTTATGGGATCTTATTTACTTCTTTCTAGGCAATAATCAAGGGATTAAATAGCAGAACTATTGCTTATCTTCCCTATATGTATTTCTGTCATTTATGAGAAATAATATACAGAAATTATCCTCCAATTCGTTCAGATGTCTCCCCTTGAAGATAGAACTTGACAAAATATGGATTGTTTTCAAACAAAGTGACATCAATTGAGGTATAGAACTTTCATGACGAAAGGGTTATAGCACTTAGCAATTGGAATTGCTACCCCCATCAAGATTTAGGAACATTCCCTTGAAAGAGTAGCGCCTGAGTTACATTAAGTAAATACCCATTTTTTTCTCTCAGCTACCCTATTTTGTTAAGCTGTGTAAACATATGATGAGTAATGAATGATTCCAAGTATTTGAAAGTAGGGTGACAAAATATGCCAAGTAATCTCTAGCATTGTCTAATTTACAACTTTTAATCTTAACCATAAATTGTTTTTGAATCATGAAATAAAGATTAGGAATAATAGCGCTAACATCATACTTTTGTTCGAGTAAGAAAAATCATAAAACTTGAGTACAATCATCAATCAAGGAGACAAACCAACAAGCTCCAAAAATATTAGGAACAATAGAGGAATCCTAAAAATCACTATAAATTAAGTGAAAATGATGAAGCCTTACATGAATATATTTTGCTAATTCACAAATTTCATAATGGAAAACTGAGATATCTAATCAGTTGAACAAATGTGGAAACATGACTTGTAAAACTCTAAAAGATGGATGACGAATCTATAAATAGTAAATCAAATGACATCTTCATTTTACATATCAAGAAATGACATGGACAAATTGTTTGTAATTTTTTTAGAAGACCAAGATGACAAAGACCATTCCTTTCCTTAGCAAGACCGATCATCCTCCCCAAACTCTAGTGTTGAATAACCCAATAAGAAGAAACAAAATTGCATAACATTTAGACTCATAAGCTTTTGAATATACACAAGGTTGACTGATAGTTTTGACACATGAAGAACATTTTAGATAAAGAGGTGTAATATATACATATCCCACACTTACAACAATAGCTAACAAACCATTAACCACTATAATCTTCCTATTACTAGGGAATGGGGTACAAGTATGAAATAAATGTAAGAAGGGAGTCAGTTTGTGGCATCAGAGTCAATTATCCAAATATTGACATGATACTTGTTTTAAGGCATTCATGAAAAAAGAAAAAAAAGGTTTACCTAAGATAAGAAGGCTTCTCAAGAGGTCCCAATAAGTCCCTCAGTTCCTCAATCTCCTCACTATTAAAACCTCTTTTATTTAAATTTGGGGCAACCTTAGATGTAGACTTATTAGGCACAAGTGAAAAAGAGAAGAATAAAGTCCCAAGAAAAACACGACAATGAAGTTTGCTCAAAGAACTCCTAGGAGAAAACTCTAAGACTCTGATACCATGTAAAAAATGGAAAGGAAAATGAATTGTCTTCTTTTAATTGATCTAGAATTACATGGTTATATACATCTCAATGTAGGAAGAAAAATAGGAATCAATCTACTATGATTCTACATTCCAATAAAAAAAAAGAAATAGTCTCCTAAAAAAATAGTCTTTTAAGATTCCCTAGTTTCTTAGGAAAGCAAAAACAGCCTCTTAGGATCTCAATCTTTGATACCAAGAAATCAGTTATCCTAAAATGGTATACAACAGAAAGAATCATTCTTAAACTAGCTTTTTGTTTCTTTCTTGAAAAAGCTAATAATAATAGTACCTGCATCCCTGTTTTAATGCAAACGAACTGATCCAAATTCAAAGAAATATCGTAGGAAACCTGGAGTTCATGGGTAGAGAATTAATATATCTAAATCAATTATCTCCACTTAAAATTTCATCAATGATACTATTTAAGCATAAAATAAATCAAAAAAGGTATAGTTAATAAGCACCTTCAACAAATCAAGCCTCATCACAAGGTCAGCTCTTGTAAACCCTTTTGCATTGTTTGCCCTGAAAGAGTAATAGGATGGTATAATCATACAAAAGAAGGGCAAAAAGAGAAGAAAGAATCAGATAGAAACCTCAAGCTAAAAGTTGGATTGGTATTATTCCACATCATCAAACGAATAGCTTCTTCTTGTCCTAGATACTTTGTCCAACGCCTTACCATCCACTACATCAAAATAAATGAAGCGAAATCATAGGCGTGAAAACCATTTAACCTAATCTTCTAGATATCATCATACAATTTCACTGAAGTTGTTCATAAAAGAAAAACTTGTAGCACGAACTATAAACATGCAGCATGGTTTTTGTCCCAACTAAGCTCAAACATGTGATTACTGTTCAAGTATGTGAAGTGTGAAAAACTTATCTTACATATGCAATCAACTTTTTGTATGGAAAAAGAGAATAGATTTGTAACAAAAAGAGGAAACGTATATGATTTTTCTTAATGCTTTGTAAGGAGTAGGGTTATTATCAGAATTTAGGTTTTTAAGATGTTCTTTATTGAACCACTTAAGGGGTAATATATATACAAAGAGTACAACACAAATCAGGAAACTAATCCAACTAAACTAGGAAACTGACTATCTGAAAATCACTTAAATTTTGGGATCCTAACAATACATATCTTATACCCAATATTTACCTAAAACAGAACTAGGAATTCTCACACTCCGCCTCAAGCTGGTGAATAGGAATTTTCCATTCCTAGCTTGGATACAATACCCTCAAACATTGAGCTACTCAATCCTTTAGTGAGAATATCAGCAAGTTACCCTTGTGTTGACACATACAGAGTGCATGTCAAGCCACTATCTAACTTCTCCTTGATGAAATGTCTATCCACCTCGATGTGCTGCGTCCTATAATGTTAAACTGGGTTGTGGGCTATGCTTATTGCTGATTTATTATCACAGTGTCTCATAGGACCATCCCACTTAATCTTTAAGTCTTCTAGAATGATTTTCAGCCAAAGCAATTCACATATACCTTGTGCCATAGCACAAAATTCAGCCTCAGCACTAGATTGTGCTACTACACTTGTTTCTTGCTTCTCCATGTTACAAGATTCCCTCCAAGAAAGGTACAATACCCTGATGTAGATCTCCTATCAAATATCGATCCTACATAGTCAGTGACTCAGTATTAGTGTATGCTTCAAGTGTCGTACCTCTATTCCTTTTAAACAAAATCCCTCTTCCTGGTTTTCCCTTAAGATATTACAAAATTCTATAAGCTGCATGCAAGTGAACTTCTTTAGGACTATGCATAAATTGACTTACCATGCTTACACCATAAGTTATATCGGGCCAGGTATGTGCCAAATAGATGAGTCGTCCTACAAGGCTTTGATACATTTCTCTATTGACTGGAACATCTTCATCTACTTTTCCTAGCTTAAGGTTCAACTTCATAGGTGTACTTGTGGGTTTGCATGTAGCTTTACCTATCTCCTTGAGTAAATCAGTAACATACTTCTGTTGGGATATAAAAATTCCTTTTCTGGAGTGTGCAACCTCAATTCCTAAAAAATACTTTAACCTTCCCAAAGTCTTAATCTCAAACTCCTTAGCTAAACAATTACTCAAGATTCGCTGCTCTATCTCATCATCTCCTATTAGTATGATGTCATCCACATAAACTAGTAATACTGTCACTCTCCCTGTGGTTGAATGCTTAATGAACAGTGTGTTACACCCTTGAATTTGCTTATATCCTATAGGTAACATGACCCTTGCAAATCTACCAAACCAGGCCCGAGAAGATTGTTTCAATCCATACAAGGCTTTATTCAGCTTACATACAGTATTGGTGGTCACCTTTGTTTCATAGCCTGGTGGGACTTCCATGTAAATCTCCTCTGCAAGATCCCCATACAGAAATGCATTCTTTACATCAAATTGTTGTAATTCCTAACCATAGTTTGCAGAAAGAGATAAATTACTCTTAACTGTATTCATCTTAGCCACAGGAGCAAACGTCTCTAAATAGTCGATGCTATAAGTCTGAGTGTATCCTTTGGCTACCAATCTTGCCTTGTACCTTTCAGTCGACCCATCAGCCCTATATTTCACCGTATACACCCATTTGCAACCCACCAACCTTTTTCCAGCTCGCAATTTCACCAAACTCCAAGTTTTAATCTTTCTTAGTGCCTCCATCTCCACATCCATGGCTTGTTTCCATTTTTCATTAGACAATTCCTTAGATAAGGTTGTAGGAATGTCGTAGTGAGGTTTACAAGAAAGGCGTTGAATGCTGGTGAGAAGTTTTGAAAGGACATGTAGTGTGACAGTGGGTATAACAGCTTTTTGGTGCATGCTTTGGTTCCTTTCCTAATGGCAATTGGTTGGTCCTGATCTTCCTCACTAATTTGTATCTCAGTTTCAGTTTGCAAAGTTGGGAAATCAGAAATTGTTATCTCATTTGAGGAATCTGGATCAGATCAGATTCTTGTACATGCACAGACTCCGAATTGACCTCTTTCTGCCTCGAGGACACCAAATTTTTGCCAAATCGCACATCTCCAAAAGCAAATTCAGGTTCAAGAATGGGTTCGGGTTCAGATTCAGAGGATTTTGGTTTGGACACATGGTTTGGTTCTGGTTGAACTAAAAGCAATTTGACTGGGTTTAGATAGAAGTAAGGGATCATATTCAGACAATCCAAGAATGAACTCCTTATCTTCCTTAAGATAAGTTTGGAAATAGAGTATGCAAATTAAAGAAAGCCTTGTATGGCCTTAAACAATCTCCACGGGCATGGTTTCGGAGATTCACAAAGGCTATGCTGGAAATGAAGTACAAGCAAAGTCAAGGAGATCACACTTTATTTATTAAATTTGCTGCAGAAAACAAAATGACAGCCCTCATTGTTTATGTGGATGGCATTAGAGTCACAGGTAATGATCTTGAAGAGATGAAACACCTAAAACTTAAACTTGCCCAAGAGTTTAAAATCAAAGATTTGGGGAAGTTGAAATATTTTTTGGGCATAAAAGTAGCTCGTTCGAAAGAGGGAATTTTTCTATCCCAACACAAGTATATTTTGAATCTTCTAGAAGAAACTGGAATGATGGGGTGCAAACCGATTGATACACCTATAGAACAGAATCATAGACTAAGTGAGGCCAAAGATGATGAACCTGTTGACAGGGGTAAGTATCAAAGACTAGTGGGAAGACTAATTTATTTGTCACATACCAGGCCTGACATAGCATATGCAGTAAGTGTAATTAGTCAGTTCATGCATGACCCTAAAAATGTCCATCTTCAAGCAGTGTATAGGGTATTATGGTACCTTAAAACTACCCCTAGCAGAGGGATTATGTTTAAGAAAAATGACAATAAAACAGTTAAAGCTTATACGGATGCAAATTGGGCAGGCTTAAGCATTGATAGAAGGTCAACCACTAGGTACTTCACTATGTTTTTGGGCAATCTTATCACTTGAAGAAGTAAGAAGCAATCAGTTGTGGCTAGATCAAGTGCTGAGGTAGAGTTTAGAGCTATGGCTCACGGTATATGTGAGCTCTTATGGATTCGTATCATCCTGAATGATTTGAAAGTTAGGTGGCAAGGACCTATGAAGCTTTACTATGATAATAAGTTGGCTATTAGTATTGCTCACAACCCAAGTACAGCACGACAGAACTAAACAAATTGAAATTGATAGGCACTTCATTAAAGAAAATTTGGAAAGTGGGCTTATTTGCACCCCATACGTTCCCACTACCAAACAGATGGCAGACGTACTGACTAAGGGGTTGGCAAATGCAGAATTTCAAGATGTTATAAGCAAGCTGGGAATGCAAGACATCTATGCACCTACCAATTTGAGGGGGAGTAATGAAAATTAGAACAGTGATTTAGGATAAATTATTTCCTAATCATAAAGTAGGAAACAAGAGGATGTTATGGATATTTACTTTAGGAAATTGCTGTAAATAGGGGATATTGCTGTAAATAGGAAATATTTTAGCTACCTAAATTAAGTTAGGACTTGTGGATATATTCAAAAGCACTTGTTGTGCAAAATAAGAACAAAGATTACTTCTTTCTTCACTATGTAGATTACTTCTTTCTTCACCATGTAACAAAAGGAGGAAGGCATTTGATTTTTCTTAATGCTTTCTCCAAATTAAGGTTACAAAAATACACAACTAGATCAACATTAATTAGAGAAAGTAATCCCTATAATCAAGCCTTGGAATATCCTATCAATTATATATCCTGTCAGTTACATATCTTTACAATCTATAATAATATCTTTTAAATCTATAACAAGATCAGCAGAAAACCAAGTAGAATTGGAACCCTAGGTAGAATAGCATAAATTAGGGATAGTCTAACTTCGAGTTTACCAATGAGATAGAATAGCATATATTAGGGATAATCTAACTTCGAGTTTACCAGAGACATTAATGACTCATTGGAGAATAAGTTGAGATCATAAAAACTTGTGCACGTTTGAAATGATAATGAAGTATGCTACAAAAGCTTATTTACTTTGTAGAAACATTAACCTCTTGGAATTTTCTTCAAAACTATGTTCATAAAAAGTCCTCTTATTATTGTAAATTTATATGCTAATGTTCATATTGTATCAATTATGCTAAATCAACAAAGAACTTTATAATCAATGTGACATAGGGAGTTAAATAGCTATAACTACAAACTGACCACAGGATGAGAATAAAGAGTTGCAAGAGCACGTGCTTGGGCTCGATCATCACCCTCCAATTGAGGAAGGGGAAGGGAATTATTTTCCTGCAGATACAACAATTCAGTAGCTTCTAAGAACTACAACTCAACTTGCTCAAAATTGATTAGAACTGAAGTATCAAACCTTAAGAGACACTAGCTTCCGTAGAATACCATTCACCATGTTACCAGCACCAACTCTTAATGCAACTTTTGCGAGTCTCACATTCTGAAGTTACAAAACCAGAACCACTAGATAAAACAAATAGGTACGCATTTTCAAGAAACACTTTTGCAACATTGAAAAACTGTTTAAAATCTGGAATAATTTGGATAAAGTATATGAATGAAAAAAAAAAGAAAAAGGAAAATGCTCCAAGGGATATACCTCATCTACCACAGCATAAGGAGGCATATTTAGCTTGACAATCTCATAAAAACCTATCCGGAGAATCTGTTGAAAGGGCAGAAAAGGGCAAGTCCAGGTCTCAATAATTAAATGGTCATTGACAAATAATCAACTAAAATCACTGGAGAGAACTTCATCATATGTCAGAAGAAGAAAAGAAGAAACATCAACCAATAGAGACTATGCACAATGAACAAAATAGAGTAAACCCAATTGTAGCAAACATGAAAAGCTAGTTTATTGCACTAGAAGGCTTGAAACCATTTGAGAAGTCCCGACCAAAGTATTATAAGAATCCATTAAGTCAAATGACAAAAACAATTTGAATGGACCACATTCTACTTCTATACAAGCATACTTGGGTGTACAAACCGGATAGAATGAAGTGTATTCAAACAAATGCATGTCAGACATGCAACTAATACCTGCAAAAGAAGAGGTTCCATGTTCCTAAATGTGCTCTGATCATGGCACATGCAGCCAATCAAATGATCTAGATACCTTCTCCAGCGAATCGTTCCTCCAACAATATCTGTTACCTGGGTGGTTACACTGAATTAATAACATAGCTGAAAATATAAAGTATAAAGCAATCAAGCAGATTAATTAACTGCAAGGTGCTGTAAGCAAGTTTTATAATACGTATGTATGAGTCTTTCAAGGTTTCAATGAATCAGAAAAAGATACACTAAAAAACATAGAATGAGGGCCTTCAGGAAAAAGTTTCGTTGCTTGAATTAAGAAGTTTTTACCAGTCTAAGATCACGATCATCCAGATCCTTAGTTCGAAAGCCAAGAGTTCTTTCAACATATCCCATTTCGTTATCACCAGAACCTTTTCCTTTTTCATTCAAGAGATCAGCAAAAGCACCGCCCATTTCGATTCTCATCAACCTGACCGCAGACACTGCATATGCCATACAAAAATTCACTTAAGCTACTAATATAAAGCAAAATAGAAACATTTTAAGAACATCCTGTGGTCACACCCGATTGTAACAAAGAAAGCCATGAAATTACCAGCTCTGTGAGGAGAAACCTCCAAATTCAGCTTGTGGATTTTCTTCACGGGACCAGGAGGACCTGAGCATAACAACAGCCATCAAGATCAACAGAAAGGTTTGAACTATGAACCGGAGCTTCAACTTTTGATGGAACTTGTGAGCAGAAAAACAGACAATTCACCTTTCGTATGAATAGAAATGGAGGTGAACTTGCGGGTTCTCTTATGGGACTTTAGTGGCTCAGTAGGACCAGCGCCGGAGAGAAATAACTGAAAGGAAAGAACTTGTGCCATTGTTGGAGTGCTTAAGCTAGTGATAGGAAACCCAGAACTCGATGTGCCTTAGACTAAATAGTAAATCCTGATGGAAGCAAATCGTCAAGGATATTATATCCTTTTCAAGACTAAACAGTAAGTACGGATGGCAGCAAATCGTCAGTCCAGTGGCTGATCCCGCATAAATGCTCGCACCAAATGTTGTGCCACCGGTTCAGTTGCTAATTTTTCTGGTGGGCTTTTTACGGAGATGATGTATTTGATGTTGGGGCAAAGGCCGAGGGGACGAGGGGTCCTCCAATATTTACTCATAAATGCAAATTTTAAGAACATTATTATTGATTTGTTCAATTTTTATTTTATTTTATTTCTTCCTATTAAATGTAATTTAAATATTTTTATATTCAAATTATTTCATTTATATTTATGTTCTCTTTCATTGTGTCTAATTTGCATTAAATTTCATTATTAGGTTTATTTCTGTTTGTACCTTTTTCAATTTTATTCATTTTAATTCTTAATTAATTTAAAACAAATTTTAATTGTAGATTTTTTAATGTAATTTAATTCGTAAATCCTTTCTTTTAATTGGAGCATCTAAGTTTATTAAATTATTTTCATTAATTTTAAGAAAATGAGGTTAAGAAAAAGAAAGGATTGAGAAGTATAATTATTTTTCAGGGCTAATTTTATGAGATTTTCTTCCTTAAAAGAGAAGAAAAATGTTATGTTTTTAAGGATTAAAAAACTAAATTTAATTAAAATGGAAAAAAAAGGAAGAAGGTTGATTAAAAAAAAAGTTATCCTTTACATCTAAGAGAAGGATCAAAAGTTATCCTTTAGATCGATTGCAAATCTCTCTTCGACTTGGTTATCACCGCCATCACCTTCTCTTCCATCTTCCCAACCCTAAGGTGACACGCATCTTTAGCTTTTGGTAATCCAATTTGCAAGTTGTCGATTGCTATCGCCGATTTTATTGAGCTTGGATCGTTATCTTTCCTTTTCGTTAAATTGGGAAAGTGGTTCGAACACTAGAGAAAGAATTAAGTCGTTTTGTCCTAAATGTTCGTAACTCTCAAATGGGTCTTATTTTGATTATATGTATTCAACACTATTTTTGTGTCAATGGGCCTAAACCGGGTTTACTGAACTAGCTTTGTACTTCAACTGTATATCCTCCCTTATTAATGAAAATTTTTAATTTCTAAAAAAAAGTTATCCTTTAGATTTAAGAGAATGATCAAGGTCCTTAGCTGAAAAGTCTTTTGCTTCTTTCCTTACCTTTGTGAACCTTAAGTTTTATACATTTTCAAAGAAATGGTCGCTTAGAAGAGGAAAGCTCCATGGCTTCAGACAAAAAATTCTCCTCTTTTTGATCTTTTCAACTAGCATCTCCATATTTACTCTTTGCTTTACATGTTTCCCGTATATTTTCTTTCCTTTATATTGTTCACTGTTATTCTTCTAAACTTCTCCAAAGGTCACCATTATCAAATCATCCTTTTAGTTTCAACTATAATTCTCGTATTTAAGCTCGCCACCTTCATCGAATGAAGTAAACCATCCCCCAACTTCCAAGCTTGTAAGGGAGACCACGACCAGCGGAGCTAAGGAACTGGGGACTACAAAATTTTACACATGCACACTTAAATTTTGAGATTTGGGGGCTTCCGTTGCAACTAAGAAATTGATAAAAAGGCATAAGACATGAAAATGATGTTTTGCCCACCATCATCAATGCCACTCTTGGTGTAATTGTTATTTTATCTTAGATTCTTTTAGAACTATTATTTCAAACACCGCAAAAAGAATTTACTGTCAAAAAACAAAAGTAGATAAGGAATTTTGCTAACACCATTCTTAGGTAACTTTAATTCTCAACAAAAGTCCCTTTTGAATGTTAACATTTACTAAAATATATGTCATACTTTGAAGTTTTGAAGTATACAAAAAGAAGGGATCAAATCCTCTATTTCAATAACTTTACTTTAACCATGTTTCGAGTCTAATATGATGTCATTTTGTAGGTTACTACAAAACGACGTCGTATTAGGCGCAAAATAGAGTTAGAATAGAATAATGAGGAATAGAGGATTTGAACCTACAAAAAAAGATTTAACATTTTTAAATAATTTGAGTCAAATCTTCTACTAACAAAATCTTTAACGTCATTAGCATTTCATCATTTAAATGCCATATCAATATTAATATGGATTTCTTAAAATTTTCCTTTTGTATAGGATCTATTAATGCTAACACAAAATCCAAGTAACACTGTAGATCTCACACAATCTGCCCTAATCCTTAACATTTCTCCAATCCTTCATCATTTACTCTTCTTTTCTTTATTTCAACCCTCTAATTCGTCATAATGAGGGCATTTCAGTTAAATAAGAGCATTTTGTTGTTGTTTCTATGAATATATTTAAAAAGCCTCTTAAACTTTTATAATTTTAATTCATAAAACTTTTCAACATCCATAGCTAAAAATAAAGGTAAAATTTTGTAATTTTGGGTTATAATAGAAAAATAATCCTTTCACTGAAACACCTATTAGATTATGTTGATATGGATCATTCTCGTAGCGATGCATTCTCACCCAATACACATAAATCATTAATTTCATAAAGAAGCTACCAAGTTTTTTTGTCCTTATAAGATTTTATAATCATTTCCTAGTCCAATAAATTTTAGAACCAAAACTAGAATAAGAGATTTTTTAGTAGTGGTGAAACTCCCTTGTAAAGGGATAATTTTGTCTTTACTCTCACTACTCGAACAATAAGGAACTCAAATTTTCTAAGACATGATATAAGGGTAGCTATTACCTCTTCACGGCATATACTCTCTTTTATGGCTTAAACTAGTGCTAAGGAGATATCTGTCTTTTGTAATCATTAGTGCTTATCTCTAGTAAATCTAGGCTTATCTTCATCATTCAATTACGATTGTTGCCCAAGTATGCAGAGCATATAAGAAAGTATGTTTTGCAGATTATTAAGGATGATGCCAAATTTATGGTGGGAATTGTAAAAAAAGGTATATTACTAACTTTTGTACACTACTTGTATAATTTGCTTAGACACATATTTATACATTTGTTGAATTAATCTTAACCATACACCTGATTGAAAGATATAATAAAATAAAGGGTTGGGATTTGTTCTATTACAACAACTTGTACTAGTCCAGCTAGCTAGTGGTGAAAGTCTATTCTACCCTTAAGTCCTCATGTGAATATGTGCGTTGTTTGTTGTCTGTAGGTAATGTCCTTATGATTTATTGTTTGTCGCATTCCTCTTTCCTCTCTCGATTCTTCTCTGTTAACACCCCCCACTCAAACTGAACATAAGGCTTTGAACTAGGTTCAGTTTGGTGGTCAGAAGTTAAAATCTTTTTGAGCTTAGGGGTTTCATATGGATGTCGGCAAGTTGATTGTTGGTGTTGACGTATCTAATTTTTATTTCTCCTTTCTCCACTTTGTCTCTTATGAAGTGTACGTCGACCTCAATGTGTTTTATTCTTGAGTGAAAGAGAGGATTTTGAACTAGGGATCAAGCTCCATTATTGTCACTCCATAGAATGGGTTTGTGAGTGAAAGAAAATCCTAACTCAGATAGTAGAGATATGAGATAGATGACTTCATTCGATACCTGAGATAGGACTCGATATTTAGCCTCAATGCTGGACCATGCTACTGTCGTCTGTTTCTTAGAGATCCAGAAAATTAGGTTTTCCCTTAAAAATACACATCCTCTGGTTGTTGATTTACGATCATCGAGGGAGCTAGCCCAGTTAAAGTCGTTGTAGGCATAGAGATCAAGAAGCGACGATGATAGTTGAAAGCACAGTCCTAGATTTTAGATTCCCTTCAGGTAACGCGAAACTCTTTTACATACAAACTAGTGTGTGTTCAAAGGATTTTGTAAAATTTGACTTAATTTGTTGACTGCGGAGTTGATATCTGGTCTTGTATTGCACAAATATTGAAGAGCTCCTATAGCACTTTGGTCAAGCTTTGGGAGTTCAAATGGTGTGCCATTATGCAAGGACAACTTGGTTGCTGGAGTGATGGGTGTCGAGGAAGGCTTATATGCCGACATATTTTTATGGTAAGTAGATCTTCAATATATTGTTTCTGTGAAAGGTATAAACCATTCTTGTCTCTGTATGCTTCAATGCCAAGGAAATGATCTATGCTTCCAAGCATTTTAAGTGCAAATTGAGACTGTAATTGACTAATAATTGCATAGATTGCTTGAGTTGAATTTCCTGTGATTAGAATGTCAAATACACAGACCAGTAGCATTGTAATAATTCCATTTTTTGAGTAAAATAGAGAGGTATCTGACCTTGAGTTTTGAAACCCCCACTGAGACAGTGCACACTTTAGTTTGTGAAACCAAACCCTAGGAGCTTGTTTAGTCCATAAAGACCTTTATCTAGCTTGCATACATGATGCGACTGTGTTTTGCTTTCAAATCTTTGTGGTTAGTTTATATAAACAATTTCATGTAACTCCTCATGTAGAAAAGCATTGTTTATGACAACTTGCTGAATCTCCCAGTGATGGGAGACAACAAGTGAAATAATTATTGTTATTATTGAGGCTTTCACAACAGAGCTGCAAGTTTCTGAAAAATCAATGTCAGGGGTTTAATTAAACCCCTTAGCAACAAATCTGGCCTTGTGTTTTAAGATGGTTCCATCAGCATTATATTTAGTCCGGAACACCCATTTAGTGCCAAAAATATGCCTGGTAGGCTTATAGGAGACAAGTGTCCAAGCATGATTCTGTTGTAGGGCATTGAATTCATCTTGCATAGCTTGAAACCATGTAGGGTTGTTTAGAGCTTCAGAAACTGTTCTAGGTTTAGTTTGTGGATTTAAGGTAGGAATAGAGTTTTGGTTTGAAAATTCCACTTTTGGATCCAGTTTGCATAGGATGAACATTTTGTATATGTAGAAATGAAGAATTTGATTTAGTATTTGGTGTGGTTGAAGGAATGATGTTAGGTAAGGTATTTTGTCTATTTTGTGAGGATGTAAAATGTGATTATGAGCTAGGATTTTGAGATCTTGCCTATCTGTTGAAGGATTCAGCTGAGTGAGAGCATTCTGTTAAAGAAGAGTGATTCGTGACAGCCTTTGATGAAGGTGTATCGATTGGAGTTAAGGTTAAAGTAAAGGTAGGGAAACACGATGAAGCTATAGGATAGTTTGAATGAGAGGGAAAGAGTTAAGAAAATGGAAATTCTTCCTTGTTGAATTCAACATGATGAGATATTATGATTTTCCCTTGATTAGTCAAACATTTGTAACCTTGATGCATTGAGCTATACCTAAGAAAAACACATTTAATGGTGTGAAATCCTAATTTGTGATGAGAGTAATATCTGAGATAAGGAAAACAACCACAACCAAAGGTTTTGAGATTAAGATAGGTCGGTGGTTTGTTGTACAACTTTTCAAATGGTAAGAGGTTATTTAGTCTAAGAGATGGGAGATTATTGATAATATAGGTGGCTGTGGAGAAGGCTTCTAACCAATAGGTGGGTGGCATGTGAGCATGAGATAAAAGAATTAGTCCCATTTCAGTGATGTGTCTGTGTTTCCTTTTGGAAACCCCATTCTGTTGGTGAGTGTAAGGGCAACTAAATCGTAGTTCTATTCCATGTTTTGTGAGGTAGGGTAAAAGAGCTTTATATTCACCTCCCATGTTTGTATGTAGAGCTTTGACTGTCCTGTTTAATTGAAGTTCAACATTGGTTTTGAATTTGATAAAGACATATAGGGTATCGGATTTTAGTTTTAGAGGATAAAGCCAAGTGAATCTTGTGTAGGCATCAACAAAAATAAGACAGTATTTGTGTCTGAGGGTCCCTAAATGTCTGACTATATGATTTCTAAAGGATTCTGAGCAGTTATATCATGAGTTTGAAAAGGCAATTGATGCAATTTTCCTTCTTTACAGGCATCATAATGAGATAGATTTTTTATATTAAAGTTAAACTTCATTGAACTTAGAATTTGTCTCAAGATATGCTTAGCAGGATGTCCTAATTTGGCATAGATTTTTTAGATTAAAGTTGAACTTCATTGAACTTAGAATTTGTTTCAAGATATGCTTGGAAGGATGTCCTAATTTGGCATGCCAAACATTTACATCTTTTTATGCTATGTTTGCCTCATAATGATTGCCTAAAGAAGAGATTTTTTGTTGGGAAGGAGTGGGCCTAGGGTATGTTGGCTTGATATTGTCAGGTTGTTTAATGGCTTTGAGGCTGTAAAGACCATCCCGAAGCACTCCCTTGAGCAGTCTTCCCTGTTGCTTTGTCTTTAAAAAAATAATTTTCGTTAGTAAACTTAATAGAAATGTTGTTACCTTTGGTGAGTTTAGTTTGGTTATGTTGGGAACATGCAGAATTTGTTTTAGTGCAAGAGGTGTGCGTATATTGTCTAGAAAATGTAAGTGAGATGAGCCAATTTTAGCAACAGGAAGAGAGTTACCATTACCAACAGTGCTTTGATCCTTTCCACCATATTCTGAACTTATTGACAAGTTACTGAGATATGTTATGACATGATTTGTAGCCCCACTATCTATAAACCATGTATTGTTGTTGATTGCTTTAGATAAGAGATTTCTAAGCTGATTTTGAGCCAAGTAAGATTGAGGATAGTTTTGTGCATTATTCTGTGTATGTTGTGTGACTGTGTTCTGTTTCCGTGATTGGGTGGTATTACCTTGCCACGAGACATCAAACCTTTTGTGACATTTTAGTACTTCATGGCCTGGTTTATGACGTAGTTGACAGAAAATCCTGTTTCCATCCCATCTACCTCCTCTGCCACAATTTCCTATTCCTCTAAGTCCACTTCTTCCCCAATAATTGAGGGTTGCATAATTTGCAGCTGGTGATGAGATTTCTACTTAATTGATTGTCTTTAGTTGTCTATTCTTGTTTCATGCGTCATAAGAGAGTATTGTACTTCTTGTAATGTTGAAGTTTTCATAGAATGTGTTAAATAAACCACAACAGGACCATATTCATGACCAAGGCCATTTAGAGCACTCAATATTAATTCATACTCATTGATTGCATGTCCTGCTACTTGAAGTGAATCTCCAATGGTTTTAACTTTCTGCACGTATTCTAATATGGTATGTGATCTCTTTTTAATAATTGAAAGTTGATGCTTTAGTTGAAGAACTCTGACCATAGATGTTTGAGCATAAAGATTCTCCAAAATTTGCCAAACTTGGTAGGATGAATTTGAGTGATTTACCTGTCCTATTATTTCTTTTTTGATTGTTGAAAATAACTAGCATATCAATAGTTGATCTGTTCTTTGCCATGGTTTATATTCTGCATTTTCAATGACCTGATTTGTGCCTGTAGTGATGAACTGAGGAGGAGTTGCTGAGTTGATGAAGTTTTCAAGCTCTAGAGTCCTTATGGTTGCAAGGATTTGGGCTCTCCAGTTGACAAAGTTGTGTCTATCAAGTTTGATAGGCAGATTGAAGTTTAGAGTCTTTGCTATAGCCAAAAAATCGAGAGAGTATGATGTATCATTTAGGGTGGTGGTAGATGACAAGAATCTTCTTCCTTTTTGACGTTTTTCAATGGAGCTCTGATACTATATAAAAGAAGGTATATTACTGAACTTTTCTACACTACTTGTATTATTTGCTTAGACACATATTTATACATTTGTTAAATTAATCTTGACCATACGTCTGATAGAAAGGACATAATAAAATAAAGGGTTGGGATATATTTTGTGACAACAACTTGTACTAGTCCAGCTAGCTTGTGGTGAAAGTCTATTTTGCCTTTAAGTCCTCATGTGAATATGTGTGTTGTCTGTTGTCTGTAAGTAATGTCCTTGTGATTTATTGTTTGTAGCGTTTCTCTTTCCTCTCTTGATTCTTCTCCGTTAACAGGAATAAGCCACCATTTGGGGATTTATAGTAAAGGAAGATAATGAAGGGAAATGTTAGGGGTTAGGGTTGCTTTTTATGTACGACTCACTAATGTCATGTGATCTCAACATTGACATAAATAGGTCCTATAAAAATGAAATATCTATGTATATACAATTCTAACAGAGTTAAAGATTATGTTAATTAGCGGTTTAACTAACATGTTTTAAAATATTATTGTTTTTTAGATACTTTGAAACATTAAGGTCTAACATATATCTTAGTGCAAAAATTAGGGTTCAAAAGGAACTTTTTGCTTTTAATTCTCTAAAATAATATCATGATTTTACATTGTATAGTGTTCAATGTTCCCTTGAGCTACTAGATCAAACGTTCATCCATTTTTAAATGTTCCCTTACGGTTAGAAATGGAGGAATTGTCTTAATGAAAAATTACAAATTAATAGAGAATTGTGTAAACAATTTTGAGACTACAAATTAATAGGTAAAGGTAAGTTTAGACTTGTTTATAAGGCCTTATTGGAAGTTGACTAAGTTGTAGTCAAGGATTTGGAGCAAGTATCTTGGGATGCATAAAGAGAATTTTGAGAATGAGAAGAGTATTGAGCGATCAATTTTAAGTTTGGAACCTAAAGGGCCCATTTTCTTCTTGTCTATATTATTTTGACTCTTTACTTTGGCCTCTTATCTGTTTTACTAGTAAGTTGAGAGGGCTTTCAAGAAAATCAATAACTTAAATCATTTAGGTTCATTCTAACATTAACTCAATCAAAATAGAAGTTCTAGAAGGTTTATCAATAAGCTCAAAAGGTTATTCACTTTTTTGTTTATATGTGTTTTATTATAATGTTTGTATAAAATTTTTTTTGGACTTAATTAATGTAGACCATGTTTTCTTATAGTGCATGTTAAGAAATAAATATCACTTAGGCTTCTGCTCAATAGGAATAATGTCAAAGTGGTGTTTATCAAATTAAATTGGGCAATATGCTTGAATCAAGAGGTCCACGCCCAAAGCTTAAAACTAAACTCAATCTAAATAATACAAAAAAAGTATGACCTCTTTTTTATGTGTTGTGATTGCTTGACTCGGTAAAAGGGAATGAGTGGAGAGAGAGGATTCGATAAAAAGTTTAATAAAAATGTTCTTTCAAAAGCAATAATTTCCTTTTTCAAGCCAAATTTTAATCAAAAATAGTTAAGAATCATATTTAGTTAATCCAACAGGCGCATTAGGAATAAAGATCTATTATTTGCTTAATTTTAAGAAGGGTTCTTAAGTCCATTAGTTTAGTTTTACTTAAGTCTTATAGGTCTTTAAGACCTTTAAACTACTTTTCAATAAATAAACAATTAGACCCATTTCCTTTTGTTGTCTTAAACTACTTTTCAATAAATAAACAATTAGACCCATTTCCTTTTCTTTTACATACTTTAATAAAAAATGCTTTTAGTCAATAAAACCTAATCCTTTTTCTATTTTCAATTTAAATAGCCTAGCTTATCAAATTTCCCTTTAAAATTTCATTCCTTCTTTAAGTGACTCTTTTATCCATTCAAATAATTTTTTGTTTCCATAATTAAAGAATTTCATTTCATTTTTTGTCATCATTTTTAATTCAAAACTGCATTTTCACACTAAAAAATTTGTCTCTTTCTAAAATAAAATTTAAGTTTGTTTATATTCAAATATGATAACATATTTTAGGCACATTTAGGTATTTTATTTTAAACCCTAGGTCAAACTATAAAATCGTAGACCCTTGACCTATATACCTTTTTATGTTTCATTTCAAATCTTAAGTATCAATTTAAGTGTTTAATTTTAAGCCCTGGGTAAAACTATAAACTTCTTTCAGCCACATGTTTTTTTCTAACCTAAATTTATTCACTTTACACCTAAGTTTGTTTTCTTTTAAAAATCATCCTAATTTTGTAAAATCTTTATCTAAACCTAGGTAACTACCTAGATGGGTAAGTTCGGAAGCTTAACACCTTTCTTGTTTTGTAATTTGACCTAAACTCACTTTGTGATTATGACCTTTTTAGTTCCTTTCCTTTGATTTTTCTCTATTTTTCTTTAAAAAGATAAATTGATGACTCTGTTGAAAATTTATTTGATATTTGTTCCCATATCTATGTAAAAAGTTCAAAGTTTCAAAGACAACTGTGACAAGTCTACTAGCGAATTTATTTAATATTCAACATCATATTTGTTTAAGACATCAAAAAAAATATTAGCAATAACTATGGTGACTCTAGTGGGGACTAGAGGTCCAATCATATTTAGGTCTTAGTTCTTTCTTTCTTTTGGGAGTATTTTATTAATTATTAATTTTCATAATAACTTAGATGCGATAATCCTATAGCTTTATATTCACATTTATTACGATTTACTGCTTTCTTTCTTCTTCTTTTTTAATTTTCTATTCATCTCTCTATCTTATAAAGTAGGTGAGGTAGTATATGTATAAAATATAGGTAAAGTTATAGGAAAGTTGATTAATTCCTTTTAAAGACATACAAGCATATAATTATATGAAAATATTTGGTTGACATTTTTACTATGATGTGTTAAAACCTTCCCAAAGGTACCCCCATAGCTTTAACTTTAGGATGATACCTGGTGGATTGAATGATTGAATCCCTATGTCAACATCCATTCATTCCTCCCTTTAAGATTAATACCACGAAATGATGGAAGGAATAATCCAATTCATATTGATCACTTTAAACCCACCCCTTCTCTAAGGCTATTTTGGTCAGATAGTTATTAATGGAATGAAATGGAATGTATAGTATTCTATCGTTTGAGAGAAGGGTTTATAATGGAATAGAATGGAGTAGGATGGAAGGGGAGGGTTTCACATTACATCCAATTCCATCCTAAACAATGAAAATAAGTAACCTCAGATTTGAGGGGGTCTAGGATGGAATGTAAAATGATAAACAACATTTCATTATATTACATTATAGACCCTTCTTTCAAACAACATTTCACTATATTACATTATAAATCCTTCCATCCCTCCTAAACAACAATTTTCTAATATTACATCCATTTACATTCCATTCTATTTCATTCCATTAAAAACCTTATATCCAACCATATATAGCCTAAGGTTCTCATTCTTTAGTGATAGAATCTTACTCCTTAAAACGAGTGCACTAGTCAGCCTAGAACTCACTTTAATGTTAATCATTAGGGGATGTCAAACCTTAAGGTACATTAAAGGGAATCAACATCTTTCTTTAACCTTTCATTAATTTATTTTTGTCGTCATGCATATTTCCAATAATTAGAAGGCATTTCCTTTAACTGTTTCTTTTAAATGTTACAGCGTCCTTAGATTAATAAAAGTTTTGTTTTTTATAAAAATATTTAATTTTACTCTTTTAATTTTCAATGGTCATGATGTTTATCAATTTGGATAAATTCTTATATTTTTAAATCTCATTTTTATCCTACGCATTTGCATGGCTAACTTCTTTTAAACTTTTTGCTACACAAACTAAATCTCTTATTATATAAAACTAAAGGGTTATAGACTGATAAGAGCTAAGGAGTGTATCGGACGTTAAAGATAAAATCCCTATCTAGAATTTGTATCAATAAAGTGAGCTACAGTGTAAATGATAATATCTAAATCGGTTATTTCATCTTTTATTTAGGATGAAGAATCTAATTTATATAATGACATATACAAATGTATCTTTGAAATGCATTTAAAAGAAAATTCATTTGACATGGCCATATATTCGTAATATTTTATTGTTCTTACAGGTGACTGATTATGTTAGAAATAACTCAAAAGAGGAAGGTTAAAAAGGCAAACAAAGATAATTTTTATATCACGAGATTTAAAGTTAAAATAATGGAACTACCATAAGATAAAAGAATTAGCCTAGATAACAAAGGAGCTCAAGCTTGAAAGGATGGCAAAAGGGAAGTCTTGTGTTGAAAAGGTGACTCATTATAATATATTTGGAGTACTTATTCTCTTTGTTTATGTTATGTTAATGTCACCGCTTACATTGGCTCCTCAATTCCCATTATTGTTAATGTCATAATTTCCACCCATTTCATTAATTCTTTCCTGCATCAACTTATCAGTTTTCTCTAGCATCTACCAATTTGTTTCCTCCTATATTTGCCTACTTTGATCCACCAATGTTTGCATACTCAGTATTGGCACTTTTCAGACATCCTATGCTAAAAATGGGGAAATCATAACCAAAATATTCCATACTAATTCACTCAAAAACAATATTCTCAATTACGAAGTTGTATTATTGCATGAACCTTCTTTCTATAACCCTATGACCATTAAGGTGATGAAGAAAGCTAACGAAGGGATAGTAAAGGATAAGGTGACCATCAAAGGACATGAACCTTCACCTTTGGAGTTTTGTTTAATATTAAGCGTTCAACTACCTCCCAAGTTTAAAACGCTCGAATTAGAGAAGTATAATGAAAATTCAAACCTAAAGGATTATTGATCATGGCTCGTCGTTCGATCTAGGATCGATCCTTGGAAACCGGTCAAAAATAATTTATACCAAGGATTGCAGTATAGGATGCAACCTCGGGTCGTCTCTC
>JANZLX010000005.1:20379085-20401922 GCA_025531955.1 Erythroxylum orinocense
CCCGGAAAATATCATGACTGCATGCCAATTTCGTAATTTGTACTCATGTCTTCTAACCCCTAATTTGGGGCGTTACATTTTCCATGTTTTTAATTCTTAAAGTATAAAAGGTTTTAAATGGTTGAATAGTTGGGCCCCTCGATCGAGTCAACTATTGATTAGAGGGTTACCGTGGGGTCGCCGGGAGGAGAACTTCGAGATGGGTCCTTAGAATAAATAAAGCTTAAGAAATTTCAAAGAGTCTTATGATTACTATAACTTAGTCTCCATATCCTCCCTATTTAAGGGAGTTAGCTTGAAAATTTCTTAAACTATTTTCACTATATCAACATTTTAAGTTGAAATAATATAAAGCATTAGATTACTAAAATATAACATTCTCAATGTGAAAATGATTTAAAAAATTCATTTCAATGCGGCTCTTGAAGCAATATTAATGTAGCTTATGAATAGTAATTATTGTAATTATTTACAAATTTTTTATTCATTGAAATGTGAAAGTAGGCTAATTAAATAAAATTTATTGTTTCAATAAAATTTCTTATTATAGTCATCAGTTAAAAGTTTACACTAAAATCTATTAGCTCCTTTTCAATAAATATATACTAATAAACCTTCTTATTATATTTAAATTGGAAATTTGTTAAGTTTTGACAATCTTTCTTGCAAGTGTTTTAATTTTCAAATTATATTTCTTCTTGTTAATACTATATACATTTTTAAATTATAAATTCATCTCGAAAGGTATAAATATATTCTTGACTATAATTCATCACAAATAAAAAACCTTAGAAAATTTTGTAATTAATAATTGTCCTTTAGCTCCATATAAATTATTTTTAAAATTTATTCATATTATTAAATAAGAATTAATAATTTTGATCGTATATGTAAAATTCACTTAATTTTAAATTCTTCCGAGTCAAGCAATTAAAGTGACTTTGGAAATGGAATTGGAATTTAATGCCCATAGAATAAAGTTACTAACCCCCATGCTTCATTAGTAAGAAAGGTCCAACAAAAGTACACACGGCCTCCTTTGTGTTGTTTTTATCACTTTTCGTTGCCCCTTGCATTAAACTTCTCCCTGGAAATAAAATTTAGAGAAGAAAGTTCCTTTACCTTTCTAAAACGAGAGATTTCATTTGAAAAATATTTTCTCTTATTCATAATAAATGTTGTTTTAGAGAAATGCACATTTATTAAGAAAGTTAATGAAATATTTGATATACCCTTATTAATTATATGTTAAAGTACCTTAAAAATATAATCTGTATAATTAAGATGTGAGAGAAATTAAAAGGTAATTTTAGAAATAAAATTACAAATATACATAAAAAGTCACAAACGATACTTATTTTAAATAATTAAAATCTCTCTAAAATGATACTTATTATTATGAATCGAAAGAAATATTAATTACTCGACTCTCGAAATTCAGTCGCAATTTACATCTCATTTGGAGTGGGAGTTGGAGGCTTGTACGTAATATATTGTAATTTGTTGTTTCATGTCGGTTTTAGTATTCCCGTTGTTCTTAAATTCACTTGAGCATTAATAAATTCAATGATGTATTCCAAAATCCTATTTTTTTTTTACAAGTCAAAATATAATGTAGAATTATAGGTAAACACATATTCATCGCCCATTTTCATTTTTCAGTTCTCCTTGGTCTATAAAAACGCCAAGCACGTTCTTGAGGCTGCTTCTATTTTACCAGGGTATTAGGATTCCTCCCAACTTCTCTCTCTTCCCTGTTTTCTCTCTCTACATGTAAATTTTGATGATACAAAGTTACCAAATCCTACGCGTTCACCGCATGTATTCATAGTTTGTCGATCCTTTTAAAACCCTGATTTTCCAATTTTATTCGAAATTCTTGTGTCCGATCACTGCCAAAACCCTACTTGACAGACGATTCACTGAGCGTGTGCTTTAGGCTTACGAATTCGGCGGAGCCTTTCGATCGGTTCTAGATTTTGAAGAATTGATCGTTATACTCCATCGATTTTTTTTGTTCGTGTAATGCTCTCTGATTCGCCATGAAGATTAAGCGGCGGAGGTCTCTAGAAGTGGTTAGTAAATTCCTCACTCCTTTTTTTTCTGTGTAAGTTGTGGATTGTGTTGAGTTTGACGGTTTAGTGTTGTTTGAAGTGCGATTGTTATGGATAGTTCAAATTGAATTGATAACCTTTTGTTTTTGTATTTGTGCGCTGTTAGCTGTTGTTGATTGAATGATGTTTTTAGGCTGTGTGAATTTGGTCAGTCATATATGCGAAAAGCTGCTCCATTTCTTGATATGTTTACACGTCTTGCTTCTTTCTTGAAATTTGCCTTGCGGTCGTCATTTTTTAAAATTATAATTCATCATCATCAGTGTTCTTACGTTGATGGTTCTTTTCTGATTTTTTTTAATGAGTTCTTATCTTTCTTCTTCTTCCTGGTTACTTATAATTATTGTTAGATTACGACCGCATCAACTCATTTTTTCAGTAGTTGTGATTGTGAGTTGCTGTTTTGAGCATCTTGTGTAGGGATTCAAAATCTGAAAAGAGTTTTTATTTAGTGATGAGCTTGTATTTTTTGGGTGTGATTTATGGATTGCTGTTGTCGTACGTGTTGGTAGTTATCAATTTAGAAGGATTTGTTTGCTGGGTGATCTTTTATTTATATTAACCCAGATGCTTTTTTCTTCTTAAGGCTCCTAAGTTGTTTTAGCATGTTGATGAAATTGTTTCTTCATTTATGCGTTTTGGTGGTCTTGTCTTTTTCTCATTCGGTGATTTATCGACTTCATAAAAAATTTGCTTGAACCTTAAACGGGATTGACAGCTTATGCCCGTGTCTCCCTTTTCTAACTCACTTTGAATGGATATACTTGAGGGAATGCTTTGAAATGAAAGAAACTTTGGTCAAGGTTTCTAACCTAATTTTATTTCTTGGTTGAAAACGAAGTTTTAGAGAAAAAAAAAGCAAAAAACTGAGTTTTCTAAATATTATATTCAGGTTCAAATTAAGAAATTTTGAATTTACACTAGACAACTGCATGAAGGTGATTGAAGATAGTGCATGGCATTGGGTTATTATGTTGAAACTTGTTTGAATTTTTATTCCTCTTTGTCAAATGACTAGTTGAATCTATTCTTAATTGCACTACAAGACATTCTAAAGTAATTGATTAATTATGTTGAAACTCACTTCTAGTTTGTACACTGTTTGGCTAATGGCTTGTTGAATTCATTATTGTTAGTCTCTGATGATATATTATGGGGGATGTACGTTCTCTAATGGATGTATGACACTTTAACATATCTTGGAAAGTTTACCTTACAAAATAATAAGAGAGATATTATCATGTTACTTTAGAATATACTACTATTTGCAAGAGCTAGAATTTTTATTTCCTGTTACAGTTGGCTTGTTTTCTTTTGCAATTGATACCCAGCAATTTAAGAGGCCTTGCTGACATTTTCACCTTCTATTTTATATCAGCCTCCCAAAGTCAAATCATTTATCAACAGTGTCATTAGCACTCCTCTTGAGAATATAGAAGAATCCCTTAAAGGTTTTGTTTGGGAGTTTGATAAGGTGAGTATCGAACCTTGTGTTTCTGGTCTTTAAAACCTTATTTGATGACTTGTGGATGCTTGTATACTTTTTTATTTGTTTTAAGCTCCATTGACTCAACTGTTGCTGGTGCAGGGAGATTTTCATCACTGGGTCGATCTTTTTAACCATTTTGATTCATTTTTTGAGAAGCACATAAAGCCAAGAAAAGATTTGCAGGTTGAGGACAATTTTTTGGAATCTGATCCTCCCTTTCCAAAGGCAGCTGTTCTTCAAATTCTCCGTGTTATCAGGATAATTTTGGAGAACTGTACGAATAAGCACTTCTATAGTTCTTATGAGGTATCTCTTTCTTTAAGAAGTTCATTTTCATGCGGTTAATGGATATTCCCTTATATTTTTTCTATTGGCCCGGTAGTGACCACATTCTTTCTTCCATATTTTGGTTGATGTCTCTCCTGAATGTCTATGAACAATTCTTAAGTATTCTTTGTCTCCCCTAATTTCTCCTCAAGTATTGATTCTTCCCCTTTCTTTTTTTGCAGCAGCATCTTTCGTCCCTTCTTGCCTCTACTGATGCAGATGTGATTGAGGCTTGCCTACAAACTTTAGCTGCCTTTTTGAAGAAAACGATTGGCAAGTATACTATTAGAGATACTTCTCTTAATGCAAAACTATTTTCTCTTGCACAAGGCTGGGGTGGAAAAGAAGAGGGTCTTGGATTAATTGCATGCACTGTACCTAATTGGTGTGACCCTGTTGCTTACGAGTTGGGTTGCACCCTCCATTTTGAGTATTATGCATTGAATGAGTCATCGAGCGAGTTAAGTGCAACAGAACAGTCAACTCAAGGTTTGCAAATTATTCACCTGCGAGGTATCAACAATGCTTCAGAGACTGATTTAGAACTTTTGAGTAAGTTGGTGGCCGAGTATAATGTACCACCCAAGTTAAGATTTTCACTGTTGACAAGACTGCGGTTTGCTAGGGCATTTGGTTCATTGGCTTCTCGACAACAATACACTTGTATTCGTCTATATGCCTTCATAGTTCTTGTTCAGGCAAGCAGTGATGCTGATGACTTAGTTTCTTTCTTTAATTCTGAGCCTGAATTTGTGAATGAATTAGTTTCCTTACTGAGCTACGAAGATGCCGTGCCTGAAAAGATTAGAATTTTGTGCTTGCTATCATTGGTTGCTCTTGCTCAAGATCGGTCCCGGCAACCTACAGTATTGGCTGCTGTTACATCTGGTGGGCACCGTGGCATACTCTCCAGCCTTATGCAGAAAGCCATTGATTCTGTTGTCAGTGATACTTCTAAGTGGTCTGTGGTTTTTGCTGAGGCTTTGTTATCTCTTGTTACTGTTTTGGTCTCATCTTCATCAGGTTGTTCAGCAATGCGAGAAGCAGGGTTTATTCCTACTCTTCTACCCCTGCTCAAAGATACAGATCCTCAGCACTTGCATTTGGTTGGAACTGCTGTGCAGATCCTGGAGGCATTCATGGATTACAGTAATCCTGCTGCTGCATTGTTTAGAGAGTTGGGTGGTTTAGATGATACTATCTCTCGCCTAAAATTGGAAGTGTCTTATGTTGAAAATAGTTCAAAGCAGCAAGTTGAAGATTCAGATATTGTGGAGAGGAACTTGCAAGTCACCAGTAGTGCTTCCTCAGAATTAGATAATATACATCCTCTGTATTCTGAAGCTTTAGTTTCATATCACAGACGTTTATTGATGAAAGCTTTATTACGGGCTATATCCCTTGGCATGTACGCCCCTGGGAACACTTCCCGTGTATATGGATCTGAGGAGAATGTGTTGCCACAGTGCTTATGTATCATCTTTAGAAGAGCAAAAGATTTTGGCGGAGGTGTATTTTCACTTGCAGCTACTGTCATGAGTGATCTGATTCACAAAGATCCTACCTGTTTTCCAGTTTTAGATGCAGTTGGTCTTCCATCTGCTTTCTTGGATGCCATAATGGATGGCATCTTTTGCTCTGCAGAAGCAATAATGTGCATTCCTCAATGTTTGGATGCTTTGTGCCTAAACAACAATGGTCTACAGGCTGTAAAAGACCGCAATGCTTTAAGATGTTTTGTGAAAATATTTACTTCTAGAACATATTTGCGTGCCCTTGCTGGTGAGATATCAGGAGCCTTGTCTAGTGGGCTGGACGAACTCATGCGTCATGCTTCTTCTCTACGTGGACCTGGAGTGGATATGCTGATTGAGATCTTGAATACTATTGCAAAAATTGGATCTGGTGTCGATGCTTCTTGCACGTCTACTGATGTGCCATCCTGCTCTTCTTCAGTTCCCATGGAAACTGATGCTGTAGAAAAGAGTGTGGTTCCATCAGATGAAAGGGAATCTTCCAAGACTGATAGTTTAATGCAGACTACCGAGCAGTTTTCTGATGCTTCAACTGTTAACATCGAGGCATTTCTACCTGATTGTGTAAGCAATGCAGCTCGTCTTCTTGAAACTATCCTTCAGAATGGTGATACCTGCCGTATCTTTGTTGAGAAGAAGGGGATTGAAGCTGTTCTGCAATTATTTTCTTTGCCTTTAATGCCTTTATCTACGTCAATTGGCCAAAGTATTTCTGTTGCCTTCAAGAATTTTTCGCAACAGCATTCTGCTTCTTTGGCTCGGGCAGTGTGCTCATTCATGAGAGAACATCTCAAATCAACAAATGAACTCTTAGCGTCAATTGGAGGAACTCAACTTGCTGTGGTAGATACTATTGAGCAGATGAAGGTTCTGAGATGTCTTTCTAGCTTGGAGGCTATGCTCTCTCTTTCCAATTTCTTGCTGAAGGGAACTTCTACTGTTGTCTCAGAATTGGGTGCTGCAGATGCAGATGTGTTAAAGGATATTGGGAGGATGTACCGCGAAGTAATTTGGCAGATATCTTTGTTTAACGACTCCAAAGTGGATGAGAAGAAGCATACAGAGCAGGAAGTTGAGAGTAATGATGCATCTGCATCCAATGCTGTTGGAAGAGAGAGTGATGATGATGCAAATATTCCTGTTGTGAGATACATGAACCCAATTTCGGTCAGGAATGGCTCTCAGTCACTTTGGGGTGCCGAACGTGAGTTTTTGTCAGTACTTCGTTCAGGTGAAGGCTTACATCGTCGTAGTCGACATGGTTTGGCTCGCATACGTGGTGGGAGGACCGGTCGGCACCTGGATGCTCTAAGTATTGAATCTGAAGTTCCATCAAATGTACCTGAGACATCTATGCAGGATGTGAAAAAGAAAAGTCCTGATGTTCTTGTCCAGGAAATTCTTAACAGGTTGGCTTCTACACTGCGCTCTTTCTTCACAGCATTGGTTAAGGGTTTTACATCACCAAACCGCCGTAGAGCTGATGTAGGATTATTGAGTTCAGCTTCAAAGACACTTGGAACTGCTTTGGCTAAAATATTTCTTGAGGCTTTGAGTTTCTCTGGATATTCTACGGCTGGGCTTGATATGTCACTCTCTGTAAAGTGTCGATATCTCGGAAAAATTGTGGATGACATGGCTGCCCTATTGTTTGATAGCAGACGTCGTACTTGTTACACAGCAATGGTTAATAATTTCTATGTCCAAGGAACCTTTAAGGAGCTGCTCACTACATTTGAAGCCACGAGTCAACTGTTGTGGACATTACCTTACCCTTTTCCATCACATGGTGTTGATAATGAGAAGACAAGTGAAGGACCTAAACTGTCCCACAGTTCATGGTTGCTTGACACTTTACAAAGCTACTGTCGTGTGCTTGAGTATTTTGTTAATTCCTCTTTGCTTCTATCTCCAACCTCTGCATCCCAGGCTCAGTTACTTGTTCAACCAGTTGCAGTTGGTTTATCTATTGGGCTGTTTCCTATTCCTAGAGATCCTGAAGTCTTTGTACGTATGCTGCAATCACAGGTTCTGGATGTGGTACTAACTGTTTGGAATCATCCCATGTTCCCGAGTTGTAACCCAGGTTTTGTTGCTTCCATTGTTTCTCTTGTTACATATATTTATTCTGGTGTTGGAGATATCAAAAGAAACCGCAGTGGTGTTGGGGGAAGTACAAACCAAAGGTTTGTCCCCCCACCTCCTGATGAAGCTGCTATTGCAACAATTGTTGAGATGGGTTTTACAAGAGCACGAGCAGAGGAAGCTTTGAGAAGGGTAGAAACTAATAGTGTTGAAATGGCCATGGAATGGTTGTTTAGTCATGCTGATGATCCTGTGCAGGAGGATGATGAACTGGCTCGGGCTCTTGCTTTGTCACTGGGAAATTCATCAGAAGGCTCTAAGGTTGATAATGTGGATAAGTCAGTAGATTCCCAGACTGAAGAAGGGAAACTGAAAGCACCACCTGTTGAAGATATTCTTACCGCATCTGTGAAGTTGCTCCAAAGTAATGACGCAATGGCTTTCTCATTGACAGATTTGCTTATGACACTTTGCAATCGTAGCAAAGGGGAAGATCGGTTGAAGGTGGTATCCTATCTTATTCAGCAGCTGAAGCTTTGCCCATTGGATTTTTGTAAAGACTCCAGTGCACTTAGTATCACATCACGTATTTTAGCTTTGCTTCTTTGTGAGGATGGAGCTGTAAGAGAAATTGCTGCACAGAATGGTATTATATCTGTTGTATTAGGTACTTTGATGAATTTCAAGGATAGAAATGTTCCAAAAAATGAGATAGCTGTACCAAAATGCATTAGTTGTTTGCTGTTGATCTTGGATAGCATGTTGCAGTCTAGGCCTAAAATCCCTTCCGTCACTGAAGAAGGAAGTCAAACAGATTCTCTTCCAGTTTCATCAGCCCCAGAATCTGCTGCGGAGGAAAAAATTGCACCTGATGTCCCTGAAAAAGAATCTTGCAATGCATTTGAAAAAATGTTGGGGAAGTCCACTGGTTACCTGACTATTGAGGAGAGCCATCAGGTCCTGCAAGTCGCTTGTCACTTGATGAAAGAGCATGTTCCAGCTGTGATTATGCAGGCTGTTCTACAATTATGTGCCCGTTTGACAAAAACTCATGCTCTAGCATTGCAATTCCTTGAATGGGGAGGCTTGGCTACTCTTTTCAATCTTCCAAGAACTTGTTTCTTCCCTGGGTATGATAGTGTTGTATCTGCTATCATTCGTCATCTTCTTGAAGATCCTCAGACCTTGCAAACTGCCATGGAGTTGGAGATACGGCAAACTTTAAGTGGAAACAGGCATGGTGGGCGTATCTCCCCACGAACATTCTTGACATCCATGGCACCTGTCATCTCTAGAGATCCTGTGGTTTTCATGAAAGCTGCAACTGCAGTTTGTCAGTTGGAATCATCAGCAGGCAGGACATTGGTGGTCTTATCTAAGGAAAAAGAGAAGGAAAAGGACAAATCCAAAGTATCAGGTGCTGAGGAATCTGTCCGAATTTCTGAGAATAAGATACATGATGGTTCAGGTAAATGCACCAAGGCTCATAAGAAGATTCCACCTAACCTTACTCAAGTACTCGATCAGCTACTTGACATTGTCTTGAAATACCCATTGCCAAAAAGTCAGGAAGGATGTGATAGTGACTTGACCGCCATGGAGGTGGATGAACCTGCTATGAAGATGAAGGGAAAATCCAAGGTTGATGAAACAAGGAAAAAAGAATCTGAGTCAGAAAGATCTGCTGCACTTGCTAAGGTCACTTTTATTCTGAAATTATTGAGTGATATTCTTCTTACATATGTACATGCAGTTGGGGTTATCCTGAGACGGGATTTGGAAACGTGTCAACTCCGGGGATCTAACCAGATTGATAATCCTGGGCATGCTGGGATAATTCATCATGTTTTACATCGACTGCTTCCAATATCAGCAGATAAGTCTGTTGGTCCTGATGAATGGAGAGATAAGTTATCTGAAAAGGCTTCATGGTTCCTGGTGGTTCTGTGTGGACGATCTGGTGAAGGTCGTAGGAGGGTGATTAATGAACTTGTGAAAGCCATGACTTCATTTTCAAACATGGAAAGCAATTCAAGTAAAAGCATTTTGTCACCTGATAAAAAGGTTTTTGCATTTGCTGATTTGGTCTATTCGATATTGTCAAAAAATGCTTCCTCTACCAACTTACCTGGTTCTGGATGCTCACCTGATATAGCAAAAAGCATGATTGATGCAGGCATTGTACGTTGTCTAACTGGCATTCTTCAAGTGATTGATTTAGACCATCCCGACACTCCTAAGATTGTTAATCTTCTACTCAAGGCTTTAGAATGTCTGACAAGAGCTGCTAATGCTAGTGATCAGATTCTCAAGTCTGAGAAGAAGAAAAGCATAGTGCCAAGTGGTAGAATTGATGATCAGACAACTACAGCTGCTGAGACAGTAGAGCGTAATGAGAACAATGGTGGCACTCAACAGCACACTGATCATGAGCAGATGGAAGAGCAGCGGCACCAAGGAAATTCTCTGTTTGCGGGTAGTCATGATGCACGTCCAAATCAAACTTCAGAGCAAGATATGAGGATAGAAGTAGAGGAGACAATGCCAACTAACCCTGAGATGGAGATTGGGGTGGATTTCATGCGTGAAGAAATGGAAGGTGGTGTTCTACACAACACTGACCAGATTGAGATGACTTTTCGGGTTGAAAATAGGGTCAATGATGATATGGGTGATGAAGACGATGACATGGGAGATGAGGGTGAGGACGATGAGGACGATGATGAAGGGGAGGATGAAGATGAGGATATTGCTGAAGATGGTGCCGGAATGATGTCTCTAGCTGATACAGATGCGGATGACCATGATGATACTGGTCTGGGGGATGACTACAATGATGACATGATTGACGAAGAGGATGATGATTTTCATGAGAATCGTGTCATAGAGGTAGGGTGGAGGGAAGCCCTTGATGGGTTAGACCACTTGCAGGTACTTGGACAGCCTGGAGCTGCAAGTGGGCTAATAGATGTGGCAGCTGAGCCTTTTGAAGGAGTGAATGTAGATGACCTCTTTGGTCTACGTAGGCCTTTGGGTCTTGAACGTCGCCGTCAAAGTGTTAGGTCTTCTTTTGACCGATCAGTGATGGAAATAAATGGATTTCAGCATCCTTTGTTATTAAGACCATCCCAATCAGTCGATCTGGTGTCCATGTGGTCAACAGGAGGGCAATCCTCAAGAGAGTTAGATGCTGTTTCAGCTGGGAGCTTCGATGTAGCTCACTTCTACATGTTTGATGCTCCTATTCTTCCATATGATCATGTCCCAAGCAGCCTTTTTGGAGATAGGTTAAGTGGTGCAGCACCTCCTCCTTTGACCGATTATTCTTTAGGTATGGACTCATTACAGATACAGGGGAGAAGAGGTGATGGGCGATGGACTGATGATGGTCAGCCACAAGGAGGAGCCCAAGCTTCTGTGATTGCTCAAGCAGTGGAGGAACAGTTTTTGTCTCAGTTGCGAGGTATATCTTCAGGCAGTTCTCCTGCTGAAATACAGTTGCAGAATTCTGAAGTACAGGGGAATCAACCATCCAATGATGGCCAACTAGTGGTAGAAGGTGATAACATCAGCAGTCACCAAACTCAGGTTCACCAACAAGAGAATGGTAATGAAGTTATGGATCAGCAGCTTAATCCAACAACCGAAATTGTTCCTTGCCTCGGGCAAGTCAACCATCAATCTACAGAGGAAGATGCAGGTGGTTGTTTACAGGTAGATGAGCCTATGTTGATTCAGCCAATTTCTTTGAGTGGTACATCAAATGGGCATGATAGTATGGAAGTTGGGGAAGGTGAGGGCATCCCTGGTGATCAAGTAGACACAATGGTAGAACATATCAACACATCAGCAGCATGTGATGGAGGTTCTGAAGTCCCTGCTAGTACCAATGATCTGCCTGTTGGAGATGTGGGTTGTAGTGAATCTTCAAAAACAGATGGACATTCCGGTACTCCTGGTGGTGCTGGTCTGGAGATACCCAATCTGGATTGTGCAAGCACTGATGTTGACATGAATGGTGTCGATGCTCAGGTAAACTCATCTGAGCAACCCATTCCTGTTTCTGAACATGGTGAGGATGAAGGCTCGTCCAGGGAAGAAGAGGCTGCTGCTCAGGGTGCTAATCCGACATACCAAACAAGCATCAATAACGAGGCTACTGGTGCTAATTCAATTGATCCAACCTTCCTGGAGGCTTTACCTGAAGATTTACGTGCAGAAGTTTTGGCTTCCCAGCAAGCTCAATCTGTCCAACCTCCAACTTATATGCCACCTTCCGTTGATGATATTGATCCTGAATTTTTGGCTGCTCTTCCTCCAGATATCCAAGCAGAAGTTTTGGCACAACAAAGAGCGCAGAGGATTGCACAGCAGGCTGAAGGGCAGCCTGTTGACATGGATAATGCTTCAATAATTGCTACTTTCCCTGCTGATTTGCGAGAGGAGGTTTGTAATTTGAACTTCACCTGATGCTTAATAGTTGGCTGTGATAACATGTTTGTGTTTGCTTCAGGTGCTTTTGACTTCTTCAGAAGCAGTGTTATCAGCACTACCGTCACCATTACTTGCTGAAGCACAAATGCTAAGGGATAGAGCAATGAGTCATTATCAGGCTCGAAGCCTATTTGGTAGCAGCCACAGATTGACTCGTAGAAATGGTTTGGGTCTTGATAGACAGACAGCTATGGACAGAGGGGTTGGAGTTAGTATAGGTAGAAGGGCAGCTTCCGTAATTGCAGATAGCATAAAGGTGAAGGAAATAGAAGGGGAACCACTGTTGGATGCCAAGGCATTAAAAGCTTTAATCAACCTTCTACGATTAGCGCAGGTAAGTGATTCTTTCTTACAGTGGTTACCTAGTTGGGATGCTGGGAGTTATGCATTCTTTTTTCTTTTGAATCTTTAGTAGCTATCTTGCATTGTCTTTTCATATATTGGATTAATTTACATTATAATATTGTAATACTCTTCGAATTTTCTGAACTTTGATAAGTGGAGTCTTCCTATTGCTCAGTGTTTACTTTTATACCTCTAATCCAGTATCAAATAAAGCTTACTTTTATTTCTGTGGTTGTAGCCCCTTGGGAAAGGCCTTCTTCAGCGGCTTCTCCTAAACCTTTGTGCACATAGTGTTACAAGGGCAACTCTAGTCCGCCTTTTGCTGGATATGGTCAAACCAGAGGTGGAGGGGTCAGTGAGTGGATTGGCAAGAATCAATTCTCAAAGGCTTTATGGCTGTCAATCAAATGTTGTTTATTGTAGATCACAGTTGTTGGATGGTAGTTCTCTGATGTTCTCTGATCACATTTACCTCTATTCATTTGTGGGTCAATTTAGTAATACATGATTTGTTGACCAACAGGTCTTCCCCCATTGGTATTGCGTCGCATTCTTGAGATTTTGACATATTTGGCAACAAATCATTCATCTATTGCAAATATGCTGTTTCACATGGATCCTTCACTTGTAGAGTCGTTCAGTACAAAATTAGAAGCTAAGATGGACAAAGGCAAGGAGAAACTAGAGGATAGAGTTGATTTGGAAAAATCTTTGGAAGAAACAAATGATGTTCCTTTAATATTGTTCTTGAAGCTCTTGAATCGACCACTTTTTTTGCGCAGCACTGCTCATCTTGAACAGGTAGAAGGGATCTCCTGTTTAACTGATTTTAGAAACTGTTTCCATTTATCCTTTTCGAGTTGAACATATGATTGATAGGAGGGTTCATTTTTGGTTGCAAGAGTTTGGTAGCCTGTTCCATTTTCTTGCTCGGTTAGCTTTTTAAGCCTGATGATGATGTTTTATCATGCAGGTCATGGGGTTACTCCAAGTAGTAGTTTATACGGCGGCATCTAAGGTAGAGACCTCGGTTCAATCTGTACAGGCTGAAAATTCCCAAAAACCAACTACAAGTGAAGGTTCGGAGAATGTCTGCAATGATCCTTCTTCTCTTGGACCCAATTCAAGTCGAGAGGATAAGCCTACTGATGCTCACATATGTTCCTCTGATGGAAAGACGAGCATTGATACATATAGTATCTTCTTGAAGCTGCCACAATCTGATTTACGCAATCTGTGCAGCCTTCTTGGTCGTGATGGGTATTGTTTCAGCACTTGTGAATTTTAACTGTTTTGCTGTTTTTTTTCCCCTTTGTTTACCTGGCGTACTACATGGACTATTCCACCATTGTTGATCTGACCTTTTTTTCTATTATGCAATTATTCCTTTTCTGTGTCGTATCGTTTTCTTCATCAGTTATCTCTTGCCTAAGTAGACTGTCGGTTTCTAAGCTTCCCCATATCTTGTCCAGGTTATCCGATAAAGTGTATACACTAACCGGAGAAGTACTAAAGAAACTTGCCTCAGTTGCTGCAATTCACCGTATCTTCTTTATTGGGGAGCTCTCTGAATTGGCTAATGGTTTGAGCTGTTCAGCTGTTAATGAACTTGTTACGCTCAGAAATACGCACATGCTAGGTCTTAGCGCTGGTTCCATGGCGGGGGCAGCAATTCTACGCGTGCTACAGGCACTTAGCTCACTCATTTCATCTTGTCTAAATGAGAATAAAGGCACTGAGAGCAACGAGGAACCAGAAGAGCAAGATAACACGTGGAGCCTAAACATTGCACTTGAGCCATTATGGCGAGAACTGAGTGAATGTATAGGCTTGACTGAGACACAGCTGGGTCAGAATGCTTTGAGTCAAACTACATCTATAAATGTTGTTGAACATGTTCAAGGGACGTCATTATCTCCTCTTCCTCCCGGAACCCAGAGACTCCTTCCTTTCATTGAAGCTTTCTTTGTTTTATGTGAAAAGTTACAAGCAAATCAGTCAGTTATACAGCAAGATCATGCCAATGTCACTGCAACAGAAGTCAAAGAGTCTGCTGGAAGTTCTGACTCCTTGATCATGGGTAGTGGTGATTCACAGCGAAAACTGGATGGTGCTGTCACATTTGCCAGGTTTGCTGAGAAGCATCGTCGACTTTTGAATACTTTCATAAGACAGAATCCTGGTTTGTTGGAGAAATCACTTTGTATGATGCTTAAGGCACCAAGGCTTATTGATTTTGATAACAAGAGAGCATACTTCCGCACAAGAATAAGGCAGCAGCATGAACAACAGCTCTCTGGTCCTTTGCGGATAAGTGTTAGAAGGGCATATGTTTTGGAGGATTCCTATAATCAGTTGAGAATGCGATCTAGTCTGGATCTCAAAGGAAGGCTAAATGTACAATTTCAAGGTGAAGAGGGTATTGATGCTGGGGGTCTAACCAGAGAATGGTATCAATTACTTTCAAGGGTTATATTTGACAAGGGAGCACTGCTTTTCACCACTGTGGGGAATAATGCAACTTTCCAGCCAAACCCTAATTCTGTCTACCAGACTGAACATCTTTCTTATTTCAAGTTTGTGGGCCGAGTGGTAAATCTCTCAACTACACTTTTTTGGGCTGTGTTTATTATTGTGTGGTTTTGGTCAATTGATCAACATGACATTGTCTTGTTCACAGGTGGCTAAAGCACTGTATGATGGACAACTGTTGGATGTTTATTTTACTCGGTCTTTCTACAAGCATATTCTCGGTGTAAAGGTTACATATCACGACATAGAAGCCGTTGATCCAGATTATTACAAGAATTTGAAATGGATGTTGGAGGTCAGAGACTCTTGATAAATTCTACAACTTAATATTTTTTTTTGTTATTCGGACACTTCCACGTGTTTTGATTCAGGTTATAACAAATTTTGTTTGTCTTTGTATTTTGCAGAATGACGTAAGTGATGTACCTGACTTGACTTTCAGTATGGATGCTGACGAGGAGAAGCACATCCTATATGAGAAAACTGAGGTACTTCTATTCCTAGAATGTATTATGCTTTATCTTTAACTGGTTAACTCAATTGAGAGATTTCAGCTTTCTGCGTCCTTACAATGTTTTGCTTGACAAAGGTTACTGATTATGAACTTAAACCCGGAGGAAGAAATATAAGGGTTACTGAAGAAACAAAGCACGAGTATGTGGATCTTGTTGCACACCACATTCTGACAAATGCAATCCACCCTCAAATCAATTCCTTCCTTGAAGGTTTTGAGGAATTGGTTCCACGACAACTTATATCCATTTTCAATGATAAAGAGCTTGAGCTTCTAATTAGTGGACTTCCAGAAATAGACTGTGAGTTGGCTTTCTGGTAAATTTGTTTGAAAATTTACTTGGCTTGATTTCTTGTTAAGCGTTTGTCTTTTTCTGTTCTTTGCAGTGGATGATCTAAAGGCCAACACCGAGTACACAGGCTATACTGCAGCATCTGGTGTTGTTCAATGGTTTTGGGAGGCTGTTAAAGGTTTCAGCAAGGAAGACATGGCAAGGTTGCTGCAGTTTGTAACTGGGACATCAAAGGTTATCTGTCAAATTTCCATATTCCTTTGCTACTAATGAAATATAGTTAACATGATTCATCAAAGTTGCTTTATGCAATATTTCCACCGTGTGAAATGCCCTAGATGACTATATTTAATACATCAATTGGCAATATGTTGGTGGTTCAGGTTCCACTGGAGGGTTTCAAAGCCCTGCAAGGCATCTCTGGTCCTCAAAGATTTCAGATTCACAAGGCGTATGGGTCTCCTGAACGGTTGCCCTCAGCTCACACATGGTTAGTTTAGATCAGAAGATGGTTAGGACGTTGGACAAATGTTCTTCTGCTTGTGGGATCTAATTTATCTTCTTTTTGGTTTTCAGCTTCAATCAGCTGGACCTTCCTGAGTATACCTCTAAGCAGCAGCTTCAAGAACGGTTACTGCTGGCCATACATGAAGCGAGTGAAGGCTTTGGCTTTGGTTAACGAGAGAGATTAGCTTGATGATGTTTTCCGGGTGATCGCCGACAATCTGCATTCCGGTTCTTGTACATGTGAGTTCCTATTTTTGCATAATTTTTAGCCTTTCATATATCAAAGTCTGATAACTAACTAAATTTTATGCAGATAGTGGAGAATTGATTTTGGTGGGAACAGGAATTAGAATAATTGGAGGAAAATTGGGAAGCAAGCATTTGTTTCGGCAACGTTCTGCAAGAATATTTCAACGGGCTAGGAAATGTACATCAATTTTGGTCTTTTGCCAAAAATGAAGCTTGTATCTAAGGAAAACCAACCAACCGCCATTTGCTACAATGTTAATATCTAAACATCATTTTCATTTGTTATATATATATATGAAGTAACTCCATTTTCATTTGTTATATATATATGTGAAGTGTGTCCTTCAAGGCGCAGTTGTTTTTTTTTTTTTTTTTTTGCATTGCATTAAGGTAAGATCCGAAGTATCCAAAAACGTTTGCTTGTATCTTTCAAGAAAACAGAAGACAAAAGGGAGGGGTTGTGGACCTTGTGGTGTTTTTTAAGTAGTGTCGTATCCAAATTATAATAAATTAGAACCACGCCTGGATATTTGGGTCCTTTTCCATTTTGTCCTTTTCTCCGTATATGTATACAGAGCAACAGCTATCTTCCAATCACGCCGTCTGCCAGCTCATCCCTTCCAAGCACTTGCCACGTCACTGGGGTTGAAGGACATCTTTCCGTCGCCGTTTTAGATTATTCTATTTCTATACGTTTAGTTCTCCAACACGAAAAGGCCCATTTTTGGCCCAGCCACTCCTCTCGCTCACTCTCTCTCTCTTCCCCTCTCATTTACCAGTATCTCCCCCTCTCTCTAGATTTCATGTCGGTATGTTAGTGCTCTCCTTTCGTCTGTGTTTTTGATGTGTATCTGTTGGGCTTTGATAAATTCTTTTAGCTTGTCCTGTGATATGTTTTCGAGTGTTTTTCGGTGCTTTCTGTCTTTATTGATTTGTTGTTTTGATGATTCTCCTAATGTGATTTTCTTTTGTCTTGTATTTCATTGATTTCATCTTCGAGTTGTCCACGTCTATCTTTTACTGGGTATAGTTTGATCAGCGTTGCTTACCACTAGTTCCGTCTGGTTCCTGTGTTGTCTTCATTCTCCTTTTTTCTCGTCGCTGTTACTGCTTAAATTTTCGTATTAGAGCTTCCCTTCAGAATTATATCAGATCTTAAGGAAGGCGGGACTGCATGAATACAAGTACATCTTTTGGAAAGCAGAAAAAAATAAGTAGCCGCTTGTTGGGATGCCAGGGAGCTTTGGAACTGCTTTGTGTCTATGTTTATTATTCTGATAAAAGGAGGACGTTTTTGTTTTTTAAGGGAACGCTGCAAGAGTTGTGGAGAACATATAGGAGGATAATGAATGTAGATTGTTATGAAGGTTTGGGTTGTCTTTATAATGTTGCCTGTTAAAATTGTTTTGTATGTTTATGTTTATTCCCTGCAGTTCCTGATTATTCGTAGATTATCAGCCATCTTTCCTTTTGGGTTGAGATTTTCTTTTTCTTTTTTTAGCTCATTGGGGGCAGTTGGCGTGCTAAAGTGTGCTAAAGTGATCTTTTAGTTGTTATTTAATTGATTATATGTTCTATTCCAGAGCTCTGCTTGTACTTTATTAAGTTCTGGGCGGTTTCTCTTAATTCTGGTTTGCAAATTTAATCATAAGCATGTACTCCATTCTCTTTAATCAGCTTTTTAAAGATCTGGGTGTTTTTTCTTTATATGTTTGTTTCAAAGATTAAATAGAAGATCACGCAGGGATGGTGTGTATCGGCGATGTGCTATGAACAGTGCACTTAAATCCGAAAGAGTTCCCTGCTATACTAAATTTGTGGGAAGATGGACAGTTTTGATTCATCTTCCACCGTTGAATTCTTTCAACAATCATCTTCCCAATACTCCAAAAATAACAACTTTTCTTCACATTTCTCAAAAAAAAAAAAAAATCATAAGCATGTACTTCAACATGAGATTGTGTACTATTTCAATAGGTGGCTTTTGTTGGCTATACATACGTCAGGGTTTCTCAAGGGGAGCTCTTATTTATATTCCTAACAGGACACAGGCAGGCCTTTGCCAAAATTTGGTGAATGGGATGTTAATGATCCTGCTTCAGCTGAGGGATTTACTGTGATATTCAACAAGGCAAGAGATGAGAAAAAGACAGGTGGCAAACCAGAGTCACCAGGGAAAGCTGATCATCATATGAAATCTGCAGCAGATGCTGGCAAGCCTCAGACTGTAAGTTAACACACTATTTTCTTGTTCTTTATTATTTTCGTGAAAACAGGACTCATGCACTTACAGCATTTAAAAGGACATATGATTAGATTTTGTTTCCATTTAGTTAAAGTAGCTTGCTTGTCGTGTTTTATTCTTCATATGTTTTTGTACACTGTCATGGTGAAGATATTGGACAAGCGTATGAGTGACAAGCACTAAAATCTGCATGTCATGTTAGTAGTTCAGGTGAGGACCTTGAAGAATGAAATCTTTACATTGACAATGATGTGTGAATGTAATCTTTACATTCTAAATGGTGTGCAATTTGTCTGATGATTATGATCCTAATAAGGCTTTAGATTTAGAATTTCCTGTAATATTCGTGCAATGATAAGCTACTAATTTTATGTTAACCATCTGATGAATAATAAGGAATTGTGTTGGACCTGATGGGGACATGAAAATCTATGGTATGTTATCTTCTCTGACTTGGTCATGATTCTTCTACAGAAAAAATGGTTCTGCTGCATTCAAACTCCACATGCAGAATCTTGATAAGGACCTTGTCCGATTCAATGGGGAGATTATGTTCAACTGTCTTTTACTCCGTTACATATTTACTAAAGAAGACAGATGGTGTAGATCCGTGATTGTGACCTGCTGAAGTTTGCTTTTTGGTTTTTTGTATTGTAAAACTGAGCTGTGGTGAGAAAAGAGCAAATACACATCTATAGTATCTATGAAGAATCCTTGATCTGTTCTTGTCTTTACTTTGTATGGTATTGCTTTGTATGGTATAAGCTGTAGAGCTTTTGTGACATTCTTTTCTTTCATATTGCACTTGTTAATGGGCTTTTCTTGTGGAATGTATTTCATCTTCATGGTAATACTGGAAAAGTTGTAACGGGTTCCAATTGATCTAAAGGCTAGATTTTCCTTGCGCCTTTGCTTGTCTCAAGCTTCTGGTTTGTGATTGATGTTAGAAAAAGCACATATCATTGCTGTTAGGTGGCTACTATTGATTTTTAACTTAGTTTCATATGCCAGATTATAGTACACATGGACGGGGATTTTCTGTGGAAGTAAGAACACTTGGTTAAATTCGACCGAAAATTTCTGTATAACTGAATGCTCTAAACTTGCACGTGTACATATTCCTTTTACACAGCTACCAAACAGAGACGAGTCTAACAAAAAGTTTGATTCGTCCAACAAGTATTACACAGCAGTCACCTAACTAAACTCTGGAAATCCCAAGCTTACGCTCAAATAGGCGACGCAGAAGGTAAACTTGGAGAACGCTAGCACCTATGAGTGCTGCGGATTCATAGAAGGCCTTGTGCATTGCCCTACGGCTCATCGCTTCATTCACTGCATTAACAATAGAAACTATTAGAAAATAACAGCTTGGATAAAGATAGTGAATTGATGCTCATTCGTGTACAAACAATGGCTCATGTAATGCCAAGGAGCTGGGTTTCTACTATTGATTAGTTCCTTCAACAAAATGGAGGGCAGAATTTGGCTTTTATGATAGAAAGGCAATGAGGCCATTGTCATTCTAGTTGATTGTCTCAGAAACTGGATCCAGCATAGTCCACCAAGTAACCTCTTTATTATGAATCCACGAGTCCAGGACATATACTCATGATGAAATATTACGTGTACATGTGATGCCACATGTTGTCCACGAAGAACTTTTGTGGTCTGCCATCGTTGCAGTGCAGGTCAAAGTTAGGTGGTATTTGTAAACCGCAAATGTTAAGGAAGAGGGGTTATTGTGAAATCTTGGAACAAAAAAGTCCATGATGAAAAGTTGGAGATGCAATCTTCCGAAACATACCTAATGCCTGGCGTTCAGTCTGAGCCTCTAGCCAATGCTGTTCAAATTGGACATTGTAGAGAGCCTGCTCTAGCTTCAATATCTGGTCTAACACAGGTTTGAAATGCTCTGTAAATGTACAAGACAAGTGCGTCAATTCTCAGTTCTCTAGAACTGAGGCGCCAAAGAATATGCGAAGCATAAACGTCACACTTACCATCTTTTGCATGCTCATCATGGTATGTGAAATGCTTGACTTGTACATCGAAGTCAATTGTTTCATGATAAGGAGATTTGTTAGTGAAACAAAAACGATGAACTCCTTTCTGATGAGCTACAAATTCGAATTTTTCACTGATCTTGTCACGGAAATCATGGATCTGAGCACCAGAAGGTCCATTTATCTGACAATATTAAAAAATGAACTAAATACATGTCAATAAGTCATGCTTCTACATCCCCATTAGAAGATAAATCCATGATTACATTTTTAAGTCATAAATGACTACAAAAGAACAAATATTCAAAAACTTAATACCTTTTACTATTAAAATAACCTGAATGCAATACATTAGTTCACAAAACCCTCCTCCAAATGTTGCATGACTATTATTCATGTTATAGAATGCTCCATAATGTATAGCTCATAATATCACCTACAGTCGATTCTTTCTATCTCATAGTTAAAAATTACTGCATATTTTAATGTGGAAGCCCCTTGCGACTCAAGGATAGTAATGAAACTTGAATGTAAAGCAGCATAGCTAAATGCATATTTGCGAAAGAGAAGTACAATGAATATAAGGCATACAAATGGTCTCAATCTAAAACCAGCTGTCAGCATCCCACTATTGTGCCATTTGATTACTTAATTTACCGCAAAACTATTTCTAAAGCCCTTTCATAATGTTCTGAAGGCTTAACAGAGAAGCAAACAATAACAACTAGGCTAAAGGAGTGAGTAAATATTCTGTGTTCAAGATCTAGTCAATTGCAAGACAAGAAATAGCTCCAATAGTTACCTATCTCAGTTCTCTAGAAATGCAATGGTAAATGCCATCAGAGTAAAAAGAGTACTTCTAATAAACTACAATGAATTAAACTTACCACAAGATCAACACCTTCATGGCTGTAATGCCAAGATGAGTCAACCTTAATTACAACAAAGGAAACATGAACAGTGTCTCCTTCATATTTAACTTCAAGAGAGAGACAATCTTCCCTATCAATCACAAATCTAATCCCAAACACAGCATTTGGGGTCAAACAAAAGGCCAGCAACACAAGAATAACTCCTTTTAGTCCGATTCCCATCTGTGGATACAAAATTCAGATCCATTAATTCCAATATCAAATTATCAATGAAACACAATGAAGATTTTTTTTTTCAACACTGCAGTTTTTAAGAATTCCCAACAAATGAAAATAAATGAAAATAAAGAGCACGAAAGTCCGACCTAGTAAAACTGTCCAATAAGTTCACAACCATAATCTGATTATGTTTGAAACCTAAGAAACGCGAACAAAAGACAGGGGATCGTCAATTTCAACCCATCAACTTTCCATCATATCCAAAGGGTTCTCTCTTCCATACGTCAAATCACAATAACCATTGAAATCATTCGATCTTTCCAACAGATTGTTCATAGGGACACTCCCAATAATTGAATCCACGAAACTATATGAAGGCCAAAAAAGATGGATCCATGTAACACAGATAAATTTGGTAAAAGGAAGAAACTACCTTTAGAAGATGGATTTGAAAGATCTGTTATTCTTAGCTCCTTCCTTCAAAGCCTCAATAAAGTAATAGATAAATGCAACCTGACAAGAAGACTTGCAAAGAACTCAGTACTTGACAATACCGTAATACTGGTTTTGTGTCCTGTCGGGATGATCTGGGTCACTTACGCTAACGCGTCTTCAATACGCACAGAACAGAAATTTGAAGAAGAAACAGTAGAGACCTCAATGTTTGGTTGCGAATCTCTGTTTTGAAAACTGGACCGAATTGGTCGGTCCGACCGGTGATCGGTCGGTTATTCGATCCGGTTAACCTTTAAAAATCAATTTTTAAAAACTGGACCGGATATTGAATCGGTCAAAGGAAAGGTTTAAGGTTTAGAGGTTCAACCGGTAGTGAATCGCTATCAAACCGGAATATAATAAATAAGATAAAAATTTTATAAGAATAAATAAAAATAAAATATTTAAATGAAAAATACACCAATGTTTATTATTATATAAATGAACTAAAAATAAATAAATATGAGTCCAATATAAAACTTAAAATAACAATAAAAATCAAAATTGTATTTCTGAA
>JANZLX010000005.1:20407022-20435025 GCA_025531955.1 Erythroxylum orinocense
AATTATGGTTTGAGAATGATTCCTTCTCTTATATAAAGAAAATTATACTAGCTAATTCTGGGATCTTTTCAAATAAGTATTGTAGAGATATATCAAGGTATACATACCCAAAAGTTTTATGGTTTAACTTGGTGTGGTTTCCATAAGTTATCCTAAAAAATCCTGAATTCTTTAGTTAGTCATCTACGATAAACTCTCTACTAGGGATAGAATGTTTATATATTTAACCAGTAATAAATGTATTATTTGTTTTTCTACCTTTAAATAATCTAATCATATGTTTTCCTAATGTTAATACTCTAATTACTTATAGAGAGAGTGCTCACTACTTCTTATTAGAGCATCATAGGCTAGATTGTAAAAAGGAGATGGAGCTGTAAGTAGTGTCTAGGGCTTTTTAAGCTTCTTTTTGGAAGATTAATGTATGAAATCTGGAGGGAAAGGAACTATTGTTTATTTTAGGATAAAAGCAGATAGTAGGAACATCTTTTCAATGAACTACTTTCCTAGATGGGAAAGTACAACTTAATTCTCAATCATTAATCATTTGATAGAACACCTTATTAGAGTAGTGAGTTAATGTTTAGTATCAATTGATTGTAATGTTTAGTTGCACAAGGTTCCTCTGGGAGTTTAGCTCTTAGTTTTCTTGATTGTTTTCCTTATAATCCTTGTCTTTCTATTTAGTCATCAATACATTTAATTTACTCAAATTATTGCTATATCCATTCATCATTATTGTTATAGTTTGAAACCAACTATAACAATGTCACTTTATTTAACAACATTATTTTTTATCTTAATAAAAAGGCAACAATAATTATAGTTTCAACTATGTGCTTTCTTATTATCTAATGCCATTTTTATTATAGTGTCATCTAGAATTTAAGAGCTTTGTTGGCAATGGAAAGGATACATGGTTTTAGTATAAAAATTGATGCAATCTATGATCATTGCACATTAGATATAAACTAAGCTCTTTGAGGCTAGGATTACTTTGAAATGCTAAAGTGAAAGAAATTTTGTAAATCCATATATCTTTTTGATGCTTTTAATGCAGTTTTACACTCTAACAAATGATTTTAGACCATGAGTTAGGAGATTGACACAAATGATATAGCTGAATTATGAGGTTCTAGATATATTTACTAAAATGGCATTGGAAGTATAATGGTCTATGTTTTCAACGGAGGATTTACATAAACAACACCAATTAGTGAAGTAGGTGTAATAAGTTATCATGTCCAAAGTTGTTAACTTGTTCCTGATTGACAGACGTGTAATGAATGAGTTGCAAGGAGAAATATATTTGAATTAGATTAGCTTGCACCAAGAAACTTGCAAGTTGAAGCCTCTGAATAGATTCTAAAAAGGTGAATTAGTAAATTTTCCTTAAGATGTAGGCAACCAATTCATCTCGTCCTATGTAGAGGAATCAAGAATAACAAAAGAAAGAAATGAAGCCACTGTTGATGAATTGTTAGACAATGAGCCATTCAACAGATCCAATGCATCTGCAACTTTGATGTTGGTGTGTAAAGTGATAATAAAAAAGCTAAAGTCCAGGATTAAGGAGAGAGGAACAAATAGAGTCCAAGGATTATGTTAGAAGTACGTGAATTTGCCATTATGAATTGTGTGTTTGTATTAATAACTTCTCTAAATTTTAACAAATTGTTGAAAAGAACAGAAGACTTGGATGGTATTCTAATACTCCACAAGCTTTGGTCCTTAATGCAGTAAGTGTGGATCCATATAACCCTGATTAATGCATATTTGATTATATTTATAGACACATATTTAATGTATTTTTTATATTTTGTAATTTTATTGTATATTTGGTACTTAATTCAGTCCAAGTGCATTTATAGGTTATAATTGCCTTTATGGATTAAAAGGAGAAGAACTCAGATGAAAATGTTGTATAAAACAAAGATTTGAAGTAAAGAAGGTTACACGATCATGTCTATGCCTGTGTAATTCTCTCAGCCATGTAGATTCCTAAATTCTAGAGATTTTAGAATATACATAGTAGTACACGCTCGCGTATCAGACCTTGTATCTTCTAGAAATCCTAAATTTTGTTATAAAAGGACGTGAGTGGAGGCAATAAGAGAGCAGACATTTAAAGGTGATTCCAAATATGAAAAACATTCAAAAGGGATTATATTGATCCAAAGAAGTGGAAAATGCAAAGCAATCATCAATATATCCAATAAAATACAACATCAGGCTTTAAACTTGCAAGAACATTCGATAAAAATGAAGGGAAATTTAGAGCTATAAACTCTTTATTTTCTGCTTATTTTTCTTATAGTTTATCTTTGATTTCATTTTATGTCATAAGTATCTAAACGCCTTTTAGTGTCTAGGTGTTATGAACCCTAGTTGGAGCTACAATATGTTTTGATTCTTTTATTTAATGTAATTATTTTAATTGATTTATTGTGATTTGATTATGTGTTTTATATATGTTTTAATAGATCTGGAATATTAGTACAAATCCTGTGTATGAATAGATCCATCATTATTTAAATATTTGATTCTAAACCTAAAGATAGGTTGACATAAATCCTTCTCTATTAATGAAGATTAAGTAAGTGGGGGAAGAGACTCATCGCTTTACTAAGTTCATAAATTTACTTAGGAATCCCCATACTTTTATAATTATAAACAAAGAGCTCCACTTAATTTATAGGTTTATAATTTAATAATCTATTTACCTTGAATTGGATTTATAATGTCTTTAAAAATAAATTTTAATCTAAAGACCAATAACTTATTAAAAATTTTGCAAATCACATTACAAATAGAAATAGGCCTATAATTTGATAATCTAAATGAGTTAGGAATCTTTAGCATTAAGAAAATATAAGTTTTATTGGACTTATTCAAAATCTTCCCACCTGTCAATAATTCTTTAATAGTGTTTATGATCATTGAAGTTATTAAAACCTAGAGCCTTATCTAGCATAAGGTTGAATAAAGCCTCTTTTTGTATGAGCATTAGAGAATTGCATAATGAGGGATTCCGCTAGATTTCTTAGAATGTTTAAAGTTATAAAATGTTAGAATGCAACAACCTCTATGCATGTACTTTAGAAGGAAGAAAAAACATAGGATAAAGGGGGATCAAAGCCTATCACTTGCTATTATAAATGCCTTAAAGTATGACAAGTCTTAGATGACATGGAAGGTTAAGAGAAAATTAAGCAGCCATTATAGAGATATGCACTCACCCATGATTTGTTCCATTATTCCCTATTTTAACACTTTCTCTTTTTACAGTAGCATAAATAGTAATAGTAAGATTAATTTATTAGAAAGGGTATTTGAAAGATATTCATTATATTTAGAGTTAGTCCACTTTATAAAGATAGATAATTTATTTGGAATTTTAATGTTGAGATTCTTGCATTTGAGTTTCAAATTCTTTTCTCCTTGTTTTCTTGTTTTTTATGCCTATCATTTTGGTACCAGAGCAAGTTTCTGATATAACAAAATGCCCACCCAAGCCTTTTCTACATAAAATGATCCAGCAAATGCCTCTCTAATTTCCCCAACCAATTTAAACCTCAACACTATGACACAATAATTATCATCTATTGCATCCTGACTATAAGTTCTTAACATCTTGGCAACTAATGTAGCCATACTCAAAGCCTATACTGGTTGTGCTCATTATGCATAAAAGAGTCCAGGGGGATCCAGCCAAGGCAAAGTAAAGGAAATTAACCTTGATTCTTAAGAAAGAAGTAAACCTCAGTGGATAAAGGAAGCAGCTGATGATGTGGGAAACCTATAAGGGTACTAGACTTTTACAAAGCGACTTTATATTAAAATGGGCTTTCTCAAATTTGAAGGAGGTGACCCTCGTGGATGGTTTTTGAAAGCAAAAGAAATATTTTTGGCACTACCAAATTTCAGATGATCTTAAGGTTGAAATTGCATCCTTGAATCTTAGACATGATGCATTCTTTTTTTTTTTTGCATGGATTAATATAGAAAATGCAATCCTCTAATGGGAAAAGTTAGTGATTTTTTAAAAATTAAATAATTAAGTTAGTGAGGATGTTGTAAGAACATTATCAATCAATAGAGTTTCAAAATCCATATGAAAATTTATGTTCCATAAGATAAATTGAATCTATTTAGGAATATAGGAAAAATTTTGTTAGATATGTTGGCAAGAAAGAAAAACTGAAGTCAGACATGAGAATCTATAAGCTAAGAAGTTTTTATAAGGCTATGAGTTTAGTCCTTAAGTTTAAGCAAAATTAGGCCTAAAAGGGCCTACCCCCTACCTTAAGCAAATCCAAACTACCTTTACCTTCATTTTAAAGTTCTAGAGAAATTCAACTAGCGCTCTCTCCATCCATTGCTGAAGGATAGCTCATATATGATAAGAAACTTTGCTATCTTTTAAATGAGAAATTTGCACCATGTCATTAATGAATATAACCCACCTTATTACTGCTTGAACATAGATGAGAATGAATATGATGTGAAAGGAGGAGGCACTAACACTATAATGGTAATTTATAGTAGAGAAGAAATAAAGGCAACACTTTTGAATAGGCAATTCCTAATTTTAATTGATAATGGTTCCAATAATAATGTTACTACAACTCCACGTGTAAAGAAGTTAGGTTTAGCAGTGGAAGTAGGACTAACTTCTAAAGTGGAGATAAGGAATGGGGACATAATTTGATGTAATAAGGTTTGTCGTAATATTTTATACAATTATTAGGATTAGTAATCACCCAAGACTATTTTCCGTCTTCAATTCGAGGAGCGAATTTTATTCTAAGTATCAAATGGTTAACCTCACTCAATACTATGTAAGTCAATTGGAAGGAGATGCTCATGATTTTGTATCTGGGTGACATAAGGTGTAAGTTGCAAAGTATTCCTCTAATAACTAATATGGAAACCTCTCTCCAATCCTACTCTAAGATGGCAGCACTCCCAAGTAACTAAAATTCCTCTCTGGCCATTGAATCGATTTTATCAAATTATCAGCATGTGTTTACAAAGGTCACCACATTAATACCTATCCAATCCCACACCCATACCATTCCACTATTTCTAACTCAACTCTATCGAATATCACCCTACCGTTATCCTTATACCTAAAAGTATATATTAAAAATTATGTCGAAACACTTATAGCCTTAGATTTCATTCACCCTAACTCTATCCCCTTTGCCAATTATGTCATGTTAGTTAAGAAAAAAGATAATTTTTGAAGGTTTTGTGTTGATTACTGAAAGTTAAAGTAGCTCATTATTCTCAATAGATACCTTATCCATATTATAATGAACTCCCAGATAAACTTCATGAGCAACTATAATTTTAAATTTTGACCTTAAATCTGGATACCAACAAATATGAATGCACCCTTCAAATATATATAAAATAGGCTTCCAAAGCCATTATGGACGTTTGAGCTGCTTGTAATGCCTTATGGCCTTACCAATGCCTCTTTAACCTTTTAATCAGCCATGAATGATATGTTTTGAGTTTTGACCCTGTTTTCATGAATTTATTATGATATTTTACAATATATAGTTGCAACTTGGAGGATCACTTACATTACCTACAAATTACTCTTAATCTCCCACACACTAATGTATTCCTTGCTAATGAAAATATGTTTATTTGGTTATAAGCATATTTAATTTTTTGGGCATGTGGTTTCTTAAGATGCAGTGGCATTTGATTTTGAAAAATTCAAGTTATACTTGATTAATCTTTATCACGTGACATTATGAGTTACAAGGATTTCTTAGATTGATATGTTATTACCACCATTTTGTCAAAGATTAAAGGATAATTACATAAACTTTTATGGGTTTAACCAAAAATAAGGATGTGAAGTAATATTTTTTCCAATAATATGAATATATTTTCAAAGTGATCTCTTTACTCTGAGTTTCTATCTTAACATTTACATAACCACCTTACACTTTTTGTTTAACAAGCTCTTTAAACTCATGCATTTCAAAATTTTCATTAGTAGGTAACCAAGTCTTGGCTTGGTCATTTTTCTTTGTTCTATATTGATAGCTTAGAAAAATTGAATCCTTTATAAGCTTCCCCTTATCATTCAATTTCATAATCCTCAAGTTTTTATGAAAATCTTTGTTTATAACTATCTTTACATAAATTCTTGCATATATGATTCTCTTTAGGTTAGTAATTTGTTCATCCAAGCAAAGGGTTCTTTTCAGTGAGCTAGCTAAATTGTTAAGCCTGTCCATAGATCAATATTAAGTGGCATGTTATGACAATTAACCTATATAAGGATGTTTTCCATCTTGGCTTTAGTCATTTTCATAACTGGTCTCTATTTTTAAAGCATTAGGGGCTATCAATTAACATTCCATTACCCTAATTCCAATCTATTCCATATTTTCTTCCCCACAAAATCTAAAAATGGACATTTCTTTTTTATTTATAAGTGTGTTCTTAAGTCTTATCTTCCTTTATGTTTCTATGGCTCCTTATTGAACTTAGGGGAAGGGGTCTCTTCTCTACAAAAAGCCCACCAATGTTGTTTTACATTTTTTAGCTTTAGTATTAAGAATTTTAGCTAAAAGAAATATCATGGTAGAGCCATTTTTTATTTTATGATAGAATGTACCTAAGTTTATCAAATATTGAGAAATATCTTACAACTTTGCTAAAAATAACTTTTTAACCAGTGAGTCTAGGTAAACACTAAAAGGAGAATCTTTTCTTTTGCCATCTTAAGATTTAATCAAAGCCTAGCTATAGATGAATTTGATGGGGCTTTTGGTCTCTAAAGTTTAAGGGATGGCATACTATTACGTAGAACAGAAAGAGAAAAGGGTGCAAGAGATGTAAAGGAAGCGAGGGAAAGTTGGTAGTATCCTTAAAGGCTATTTTGATTAAAACATATGATTTTAGGTTATACCGATTAACTAGTATATAGTAATGGTCAATAGTATCTTTAAGATTTCTTAAACCAAAGTGTAGAATGAGTTTAGATGATTAGTCGATCGAGTGGTCGACCAATACTATATATTGACAAACAATGTCCTTTAATGGTCAAACAATATAGCAATTTTTGAGAAATTTTTGTATAGGACATATGTTTTGCATTTAGTCAATTATATTGGTCAAACAATATGTTACATTGGTCAAATAATGTAAGTGTATAGTCGACCAATATAAACAAAATTTAGAATTCAGCCCCCTCCCCTTCGTTTGTTTAAACAGAAAACTTACCCCTTTTCTTTTCCTCTAAAAATATTATAAAAAACTCATGATTGCAATATAGTAAGTATGTTTTGAATTTGGTCAATTATATTGGTAAACCAACATGTTAGATTCGCTAAATAATGTAATTGTGTGGTCAATCAATATATATATAAAATAAAATTCAGCTTTCTCTTCTTCATTTGTTTAACCAAAAAACTTACCCCTTTTCTTTTTTCTTTAAAAATCAACAAATAAAACTCCTTGTTGCATATCAATCTCCTCCATTTCAATTGGATCCTTATTTCACTCAACCTTCTTGAAACTTTCTTGAAAAGTGGCATTTTTATAGTCCTCTTACACAACAACTCTGTCATCTTTAGCTGATCCTCACTTATCTTACGTCTCTCTCACATATTTATTCCTCTTAGGAAACTTTTGAAATATTTTTTGATCAACTTTTAGTTTTAAAAAATATGATCTGATCTTTGAAAGAACTTAAAAATCTTTGTAAACATGTTGTAGATCAATACATAAGTGTGGTCAACTAATGTGTTGTTTATAGAGATATTGATCAACCAACGTCTTAGATGTGGTCAACCAATATGCCAGGAACTTCAGAAAAAATTATGTACAAAGATTTTGTATATGACTTTGTTCAACATATTAGTTGATCAATATGGCAGCTAGATTAGTTGACAAATGTCACTATTATTAGCCATTTTAATGGTTACTTTGTGTATCTACCAATATTTTGGAACTAGTATAACATTCGGGAGTTACAATAACACATTTACCAAAGTTTTTAAGCATAAACATTCATTTATTCAAGAAATAATGAGGCCTCTCTTTATCCTTCAAGTAGAATTATACAAGAGTTCCTCTTTGTCAATCAAAGATTATTGTAAGAAGTTTTCTCTTGACCTAACTAAAAGAAGAGATTAGTGAAATTCTAAAAGAGACTTAAAGAGTAGACATAGGTAAGGTTTATTTATCAAACAACTATAAAATTCGTTTACAACTCTCTTCTATATATATTTTGCTTTTCACATGATTGATTGATAGAGCTTATTTAAATTGCCATTGTATTTTATTATTCAATTTAAAATATTTTAAATATCTTTATTAAGTTACAAAAGTTTTCTTAAAATTCACTAATGCCTAATTCATTCCCAAAATGCTAGTAGAAACTAACAATTTATACATTGCAAAGAGTTAAAATTAAATGTTACAATATTAGAATTTAAGAAGCGAGAAAATAGGTCTTACATAGCAAAACTACAATCAATTAGCTCATTATAATTGTAAATAGGTCTTATATAGCAAAACTACAATCAATTAGCTCATTATAATTGTTTTAATATAAGAGAAAATATAGCACAAAAGGACATTATTGCATTTTCTAAGTTTAGAGCAATGTTTTAATATATTATTTTTATTATCACCTATGCATACTTCATAAAGTCAATCTTTTCTTATTTTTTACGTTATTCAACTATAACTTTGTATTTCAACAGAAATTTACACACGCCGAACTTTTTTATGGCAAGTGACTTTGTGTCTCTCGTAATTTTTTTAACATAAAGAGATTATTGATATTAGAATTAAGAAAAAATATAGCACAAAAGGACATTATTGTAATTTTCCAAGTTTAGAGCAATGTTTTAATATATGTGGCACCCATGAGACTTTCTATTTGATTGTATCGAAAGGCTCAATGAATTGAAATTTTCCTATTAGGTCAGGTTATTTTTGTACAAATGGATCATTTATGATAAAAAAAAGATGAGCTTCAAGAGAATGATTCAGAGTTCTTGGAGCAAGGCTTTCTTCAAATAAGCTAATTTATTTAGGACCCTCATATATATTAATTAACATGGTTGATATAGTTGAAGGATCTTCATAGATATTGTATTTAACAATAATAATAATTTAGTAAAAATTTCACTAATATACAAAGTCTTATAAGGTTCAGTAATACAAAATCTTATCCCTAATCATTAGAGATACTTGATAGATATTATATGAAAAAGATATTATTTGTGACTCTATCCTAAGATGTGGCCCTAAAACAATTTATCTTTCTTGTACGAAACATAAACCTGAGGAAAATTAGCAGACTTCAATGGAAGATATAGTCATAAGTGAATTTTTTTCCATTAAAAAAAAAAAAGAGAGCGAGAGAGGGATTGAATGGGCAATAACTTCTATCTTGATGAGCAAATTTCAGAATTTTCTTCATTTATGTGTATTTGTATTTGTGATGATGCAAGAGAGAGAGTTGTGACTTGGTGCGTAAAGACCCTGCTGAAGCTAAAGCTGGATGAAGCCCTGTCTCTTTCTTGGACATTTTCTCTTCTTTCTGGACACCAACCTTCCACTCCATGTTCATGGTCAGTCATTGCCAAAATTAAGACTTTGGAAAGTGGGCCCTTGAAAAAGCCGTTATTCTTTTACAGTTTGATCCAATTCTTCGTTGTGAATGCTATAATGTATTGGCTTATATGACAAGATTGCCCTTCCATTCAATTTCAGAGCTTTGACAAATATCTCTGTCTAAAAGGGCAAATGACGATAGGGGTCCCACGCCAACGTTGATTATCAAAAATAGTACAAAACTTGTCCTGATTGAGATCAATTATAGACAATTGTTGTTGGCTTACACATCGGATTGGAAAGGCACTGCCCCAACACAAGGAAGAATCGTCAGAAGCCAACACCACAATCTATGTCTCCCTGTATATTAATACTTGCTTGTTGAACGCTTCGTTTCTTGAAACAGCTTTTCGAAGTTTGAAAACCTCCACAGCCCCATTCTGTCTGTCCCTAGACCCTGGGACTGTTCTGTGGCAGATTCCCCAAAAGTCACGCCTTTTTAAATTTTGATTCAAAACCCACAAGTTTTCTTCGAAAGAGGTGCTTTCTTGGCCAATAAAATCATTGGTGAATTTTCCTTAGGGCAAAAGCTTGAAAGTTTCTTGGTGGGTTTTGTTGTTCTTGTCAAAAGAGTAGAAGTGTTTTCGACTTTCGGATAGATCGAGAAGAAAATGATCAAGAATCAGTATTGATCATGGGACTGAAAGACGGTTACCAAGATTGTTGATTTCACCTTTTGGCTTTGTTTATGTGCAAGAGGTCATTAGGGTTTTGCTCTGGTGAGCAGTTTTGCATTATCTTTTACCGTTGTTCGTAGTTTTCAGTTCTTACCAGTTTTCGTTTGGTTTCCCTTTCTATTTTTGTTCCAATTTTCATTTTATTTGTTTGCTGAACGTGAAAGCATGTGCATGATTTCCAACTCTAGTAACTGTACAAGTCTTTCCCTTTCTCTTGGTTGCGATCTTTTGACGTTTTGGTTCCCGTGGAGATTTGATCTAAAAATTTAAACGCACTTCTTATTACGAGTATTTATCAATAGAGATGGTATGGTTTAGTTGCGAGGATCCGACTTTCAAAACGGAGTTGGAAAATGGAAATATAACTTTGACATTGATCAAGCTGATGGTTTATCATCTTAAGAATTTTTAGGAAGATTTTCATTTGAAGGAATGATTCAATCGAAGTGACTGGTACGCTGAAGGTTTACAAGCTTAAAAGCTTAATGCAAGTATGATTTGGTTCTTTGTGAATGATTTTTGTTTAAATATTGTTGGAAGAATTATGATATAGCTAGGAATGTTGACATGAATTATAAGAATGAATTAGTAGACAACAAGAGAATAATAATAATGATTCTGAACCTTTTCCTGATCCTTTATATAGCTGTATTTGGGCTCTGCAGTCCTGTAAGTTTTATATCTTGATTCTGGATGTAACTGCTATGACTTATATGAAATATCCATTTAATATGGGTTATATTCGCCCAAGGTTACTTGAGATTTACAGTTCCATTTCAACTTTGGAATGAATTTTTTTAATTGCTTTTGACAGGAAATAATTGCGGAAAATATACATAGGAGCAAATCAGCCGCTATGGTTGCAAAAGAACGTAAAAGTGCTACAGACTCTCCAAAAATAGAGGTGGGAGAGATAGACACCAGGGCACCATTTCAATCAGTTAAAGATGCTGTGAACCTCTTTGGAGAAGGTGCTTTCTCTGGAGACAAGCCAGCCATCAGGAAAACAAAACCTCATGCAACTGAGGTACTTCTGAGTTTCTTGTAATTTGGTACTTTGGTCCTTTTGGTGTGACTTGTCTTGGCTCTGCAAAATAAACCTCCTTTGAACTGCAACATCATTGATTGTTTTTGAATTTCCTATTGATTATCATTATTGCCAGATGAACATGTGAATCACGAGCTATTATTGTCCTTCAGTCAACAATTACCTGGGCAATGCAATTTTTGTCGTTCAGAGTAGCATAATTTGTCAGTAGAGAGTTAAAACTTGGGTTTGAATAAGCAAGAGTTTCTTAGCTTTCCATCATCATACTCGAAGCATGTCAAACTACTTACTTTTGATAAATCATTAACATATTTAACTAACGTTAATGAAATGCATACTATCTGTAGTGATTTCCATGTGTTGTATAAAGAGTGGACTTTCTTTAGGCTTTGATCTGAGCCTGAACTTATATCTTGATAGTGCTGATGCTGATAATTCTGTTTTGAATCTTATTTTTCCTCTTAATGTAGAGAGTCTTGGCCAAAGAGACACAACTTCACCTGGCCCAGAAGGAGTTGAATAGGTTAAAGGATCAACTAAAGAATGCTGAAACTACAAAGGCCCAAGCACTTGCAGAGCTGGAGAAGGCTAAAACAACTGTTGATGATCTGTCACAGAAACTCGAAGCTGTTACTGAATCAAAAAATTCAGCAATTAAGTCAACAGAAGCGGCAAAGAATCAGGCAAAGCAAATTGAACTAACAAAAGATGGCAACCTTGATTCTGATGGTTCTAGGAAGCAGGACCTGGAATCCACAAGAGAACAGTACATGACTGTCTTCACTGGACTTGATGTTGCAAAGCAAGAGCTAAGGAAAATTCGTCGGGAATATGATGCATCCTTGGAAGCAAAGCTTGCTGCCTTCAACCAAGTTACAGAAGCAGAGCATGCTGCCAAAGCAAATATGGAAAAAGTTGGTGAAATCTCAAAGGAAATCTCAGCACTACAGGAATCAATTGGGCAAGTGAAGCTTGCAGCTTTGCAAGCACAGCAAGAGCAGTCGAAGATATTTGCTGGAAAAGATGTTCAGAGGCAGTCCTATAAAGCTACTTTGGAAGCTTCTGCTGATAAACTGCATGCATTGAAGAAGGAGTTTGATCCTGAACTTGCCCAAAGTCTTGAAAAGCAGCTGGCTGAAGCAATGAATGAAATTGGGTCTCTGCAAAACCAGATGGAAAGTGCCAAGGCTTCTGATCTGGATTCTGTGAAAACTGTCACTTCAGAACTAGATGGTGCTAAGGAGTCACTGCAGAAAGTTGCAGAAGAGGAAAGCTCTTTGCGAAGCTTGGTGGAATCTCTTAAGCTGGAGCTAGAGAGTGTGAAAAAGGAGCATTCTGCATTGAAGGAGAAAGAGGCAGAAACAGAATCCTTGGCGGGGAACCTGCATGTCAAGCTTCGCAAAAGCAAGTCTGAGCTTGAAGCAGCCCTTGCAGAGGAGTCAAAAGCAAGAGGGGCTTCTGAAGAAATGATCTCGACATTCAGCCAACTGTCACTGGAAGCAGAGAAAGCAAGGCTAGAAGCAGAAGAGATGAAGGAGAAAGCAGAAATCTTGAAGAAGGAAGCTCAAGCTACCAGGAAATCCCTTGATGAAGTGGAGAAGAAGTTGAGAGTTGCTCTAGAAGAAGCCGAAGAAGCAAAAACAGCAGAGGCAAGAGCACTTGATCAGATTAAGACATTATCTGAAAAAACTAATGCTGCACGAGCCTCAACATCTGAATCTGATGCTAATATCACAATCTCAAGGGAAGAGTTTGAGTCTTTGAGCCGGAAAGTTGAAGAATCTGACACATTGGCAGACATGAAAGTTGCAGCTGCCATGGCTCAGGTAGAAGCTGTGAAGGCTGGTGAAAATGAATCCCGCAAGAGATTAGATACAATGCAGAAGGAAATGGAGGATATGAAGGCTGCAACTGAGGAGGCTTTGAGGAAGGCAGAGATGGCTGAAGCAGCTAAGAAAGCAGTAGAGGGAGAACTTAGAAGGTGGCGAGAACGAGAGCAAAAGAAGGCAGCTGAAACTGCAACTCGGATCCTGGCTGAAACAGAGATGTCTTCAGAATCATCTCCACATAATTACAGGATTCAAAAACAGAACCAAGCGCCACAGAAAGTTATTGAGGTTCGGAAGTTAGGAAAAGAGAAAAGTTCTGTTTCAAAAAAAGTCCTTATGCCTAATCTCAGTAGCATCTTTCAACGAAAGAAGAACCAGGTTGACGGTGGCTCTCCTTCTTTCCTACCTGGTGAGAAGCCTGTGTGACATGGTGGATCCTAAAACCGTATGTGATTATGTTAGAGATAAACATGTTTATGGTTTTGGTTGTGTACATCTCAAACTAGTGGAATTAATTTCGTATAGTTGAAGGGGGAAATATTGCATAACAAGACATAAGCATGGAAGCTGGTTTGATGGGTGGATTTTGTGCATGGGACAATTCGACTAGAAAAATGTTCGAAAGAGATGTAGCGTAGTGAGGATTTTCCAAAAAAATGATGCATGTATAACTAAATACGGGGCAATCAAAAGATACTCATTTGCAGCTGGGCACGGTAGTCTTAAAAGGAATAATGAGAGGCATTCAACGTCTGCTGTCTAGGCCTCTAAATGCCTATCATTTTGATTTGAGACCCCGCTTACATGAACTGCGTTCTTGTTACCAAAGAGCACAATACTGAAGATTGGTGACGAGTGCGGCATTGGTCTAAAAGCAAGTTGTTGGTTGGTACTCTTTGTCAGGTGTGGTTAGGACCACCTTCATAAACAGTAGCACAAGTATATTCAACAAAGATCCTAAGAGGTGCCCCGGTTCCATTATTTATTAGAATAAATTATGTGAACACTTACAAAATATAGATTAAATCTTTTGTAAATTTTAAATAATTATTTTAATAAGGTATGGCAATTTATTTTTAAAAAATGACTCAAAATTTTCTTGTTTTATGACATTTATGCTAACATTATATGTCATAGTTAGACCTAATGTTGTGAATAATGTATCAGATTTGGTATTGGTTTTGATTTTGATTTTGGTACAGTATAATACAATACTGGTACAGATCAATATCAAATATTATTTTAAATAATTTTTAAAATTTAAAAATAATTTATCAATTTTATAAAATTACAAAATGGTCTTTTGATATACTGTGTTATATAATTTTTTACTTCACTTCAACCAATATCTCAAAAAATCATAATAAAATTAATTTATTATAACAAATCTTCACACTCATATTGATAAATATTATTCATATTTAGTATTTAATAATAACTACAATTAAATAACAAAAAGATCATTTAATTCTTATACAATTAGAATACTAAGAATAAAATATAGTACATAAAAAATTATAACTGATTACAGCAAAATATCATATAATAAGAGTACCATAGTTCCATAATAACAAGAGTTAGTGATTACAAACACATCAAAATGGAAGTGAACCCTGAAACAAAAATACTTATGATTATAATTTTCATATTTATCCATATTTAGAATTGATATATGCATCAAATATAGATGAAACTAAAAGTCAAGAGAAAAAAAATGAAAAATTTAAAATGTCATGATATATCCACTTGTAATCATAGTGGGCCAAACTTTCATTTGATATAAAATTGTCTTCATTAAAGGTAGTTTCATCATCATCATTATAATCATTTATATTTAATGCACTAAATGATATGTCAATATTTTCACATCTAAAATCATCTTCTAATTTACTTTCATTTATAAAATTTGGTTGCTCTAAAGCCTAATTCGCTTAGAGATCAATGTGATCAAAACAAATTAAATCAACAGAACCACATGTTCTTTTAAGAATCTTAATGAATAGATAAAATTATTTATTTAAATTATTATTAAAGTATAAGAAATAATTTTTCAAATTAATAATGATACTAAAATACAATTCTTGAAGCTTCAATTTGTATAGGAAAAATATCATCATTCAATATCTTATGCTCTAATCTATTTTATTGTTTAAATGGATGAACCTAAATATGATCCAATTCTTTTCACACCCAGATGCACTCGCTTATTGGCTAAGAATTCGAGTTATAAAGATTTGGAGTTATGAAACATCACTTCTAAATTAGTTGCATTAAGCAACTATAAGATAATAAAAGTAATCACATAAATAGAATGAAGTGATGATTAATTTTAATTAAGTAACACAATTAAGTAAATGTATACCTGAATTAAGCTCATTATTGTAATGGGAATCCTAAAATCACCACTTGCATCATTATGTTCCTCCACTTATGAGTTAAGGAGGTCTTGTATCATGTTATTTGAAACAAATATTATGATGGTTAAAAGCATTCTCCTATTAACTTTAGTTTTCTTTTTGAAACTTTGTCTAAAATAGACATTCAAATTAAGAAATGTACTAGCAACAAACAATGAAGAGTAAAGATATTTTTCTCACTACATTAATGACTATAATATAAAGTCTGTATAAAGAAAAACTATTTTCTAAATTACCCTTAATTGTTTCCTTTAGCATTATAAAATAAATCTATTATCGAATTATCATCACTATCAACTAAATGAAATCCTCTCACAAAAGGATCATAAACTGACATTGCTTCTAGAATCTATGATCTTCAAAAATAATCTTTAGAAACCTCTATTCTGACATTAGAACTAGCATAATAAGATAAACTTTTTATCGCTTAGAAACATTTATATCAACTCCATTATTTAAATAAAGCACTAAAGTAATAAGAAAGTAGTTGAAAATCTTGTAGTAGGAGGATTATATAATTTTTTATTTATAAAATCTTTTCTTATCAAATTCAATATCTATGAATGATTATAAATGACCTTAGTTGCTTCCTACAAGATTTCATTAATGATACAAAATTATCTTCCAGCTCCTCGGTCAATATAATATATAGCAAAAAGAATACAATAGAAAGAACTATACTTATTTTGTAACCTCTTCCCATTTATTTTATAAGTTGCATCATTGTCAATAATAAATTGAACAATATTTTTAGGCCCAATTTAATTCATAACTTTATCAAATATCTCTAATAAAGTATTAGCATTCTTTATGGTATTAATGCCTTTAAAAACACCGTCTCCTTAGTAAAATAAACTAAAAAGTTTATAATGACTCATGTCTTTTTTTTTCATCCATCATACGAATACCCATAAGTTGTCTAGGTTCTTCTTCTTTCACTCAACTAACTTTTTATTTCAATAAAGAGTTTCTCAATAGATTACTTCTATAGTCATCAATTAAAGGAGTTTTAAATCCTACACAATAAAAGTCAATAACATCTATTATAGGCTAATAATAGTAAGATTGAGCAGCATTGGACGACACACATCATATCAATATCTAGCTATTATCATTTTCATATTATGAGTTACTTCTTTAGATTATAATGCACTTCATAATATCAGTTACAACAATCTCTTATTCTTAGGTAGGAATACTAATTTCAGTATTGTGAATATTATCCTAGCTTATGCAAAATGAACTTTCACTTGCAATTTTATAATTAAATCTTTGCTTTCTTTCTTTTTTATTCGTATACTCTTCATATAAAGTTCATTTAGCTTTCTATATATCATGACTAACTTTCTTGGAAGTTTTCACATCATCTTTGATCCTAGTTAAATGTTTCTTTAATCTAGTGATTCTCTCACTTTTTTACATGTTTGTCCCAATACAAACATATATTATGGGCTTAGATACTAAGAACTAATCTTATGTAAGTTTAAGTTAGATCATTAAATCTTTTTAAAGAAATTTGATTATTAAGAGTACTTAAAGTTTCCTCCATTTGACTGTAACAACAAGTGCAGACATATGTATAAAAAAAGAATAATAACTTCATATCAAAATAAAGTTTTTATAGATGAAAGTAAATTTACTCAAAACATATTGATAAAGCTAACATAAATTACTTATAGGAATTCTCATTCAAACTTGAACTAAAAGCATTCAAGATGCCTAAAGAGTCTCCAAAAACCACCATTTAAGCAAATTTTAAAACCTTTAAAATTAACCTAAAAGTATTAAACTATGAGAAATCTAACTTATTTGGTCCCATCTTAAAATAGCAAAGTTTAAGAAATATGAAATACCATGAAACACGTATTACGAGGGAAAATAATAAAAACAAAAGTCAATAACATAAAAATTTGGTTTATCGAAGATTTAAAGCCATGCAAGACAGGAGTAGGACAATTCGTGAGCAGACGATCATAAGATTGGTTCTTGATAATTTTTAAAATTTTTACCCAACTCAACAATGAAATGAGCCTTATTTCAAATTCAAATCCAACCGATTGTAAAAAATTTAAATTAAACCTCGCTCATAAGTTCATATCTTTCGAAATTTTTAACAATTATATATATATATAAATAAAATTGTGACACACTATCCTTGATTTGTATCTTAACATATGAAATCATATTAAATTTGAATAAAATATCCAATCATTTGTCAAATAAAAATGAGCATAAACTTGTTACAAATTAAAAATATAATTTCTTACAAAATATATAATAAAAACTAAATTCATTAAGTAAATAAAAATGTATAATTGTGATAATTTTCAAGTTAAAGATTCTTCAGTATCTTCGTCGTTTTCTCTATCATCCTCGATAAATTATCTTCATCTTTATTGTAATAAAATATTTAAAAATGTAAACAAAATAAATTATAACTATTTATATGTAATAAATTACTTAGCATAAATCCTTTAGCAGTCTTCGAACTCTCAAAAGAGGGATCTTATTGTATTTGGATTGAGTGAACTATAAGACAGATTTACCATTTTTTAGCTAAAATAAATGCATATTTTGAAGGCACTGGAGAAATAGAAATAGTTAAAAGATATTTAGTTGATATACCTAAATTAGAAAATTATTTAGAAATCACATTATGGTATTTTAGTATGTCAATGTCACCATAACATAATCTCTCAAATAAATATCTTAATTTAATTATATTTTAGTAACATAATCACCAATAATTTTTAGTCTTGATTGCACAATAAAATTCATAATACGACAAAAACATCTTACTTAAAAAATTGCTCACTGCAAAATAAACCTTATTGTCAATTATAAGAACATTGTCTAATAAAATCAGTAAAATCTTTCTTAAAAAAAAAAAAATAAAATCAGTAAAATCTCTTTATCAACATTAATTCCATTGGTAGGGACAAGGACACATGTAAATAATGAACTGGTTTCTATATATATTTTTTAATACCACATATCTAGGGGAAGAAGAAAAATACGAAATGCTTAAAGAGAGGATGATCAATCAAAATTTAAAATGATTACATTTAATTTTGTTTTAAAATCTCAACTTTTAATTTTTATTTAATAAGAAATTTCTACTAATTTTTTAAAAAATGAATAAAAATAAAAAGGTAACTAAATAAATCCTTGGTTTATTGTGCATCTCAAATTCTTATCCTTCAATTGGAATTCATAGTTTTAATACAACTATTCAAACATTCAATCTGAAAATCGAACTGAATTTAACTAAAATAAGTTTGTAAATATAAATTGCTAAGTCCAACACAGTGCACCGATACCCATCAACAACAATAATGTCACAATGCCATCGCAAGTAGACGCATTTGACTCGTCATTGACTGGACTATCCGCCGTCTCCGGTGCTGAGTTCGTCGGAGATGAAGTTGGGGGGCTGCTACTTGACGGGAAGACCAATGGAGTTCCTGCCGGAGTTGCAGAATTAGAAGGAATGTTTGGGAATGCCATCGGCGTGGCAGCAGCGCCAGTGGGGCCCTCGGACGCAACCGGAGCGGTTTCCGGAGCAATCACTGGACTTGCCGTAGGAATGGAAAGAGTCACCGGAGGCAAAACTGACGGTGAGCCATTAGGAGACGTGGTAGAAGCCGAATGAGGAGGCAATGCCGTCGGCGGGAGGGTGTTTGTTGGTGTGGGAGAAGCGACCTGTGGAGTAAGTGCCCGAGAGGTTTTTGGAGATAGCACAAGAGCAATGCTTTTCGTCGGAGACAGAAACGGCGGTGGCCCACCAGGCGATTTTGGAGGCAAAGTCGTCGGCAGAAAGGTGGTTGTTGGTGTGGGAGAAGAAAAGGGAGTCACCGGACTTATTGCCGGAGAGGTTTGGGGAGATAGCACGGGAGTGTTACTTTTAGCCGAGACGCTGCGGGCCTTAGAAAAGTCTGCAGCTTGAAAACAGCCTTAATAAAGGAACATATTATTTCAATGCTCAGATGGTAAAGTCTGCCGCTTGAAAGCATCCTTAATAAAAGAAGATACTATTTCAATGCTCAGCCTCAGATGGTACTTCTCCTCTCTTAGTGAGTTGACAAGTTTCTACATCTGTAGTTACTAGACCGACACCATGTCTTAATTATCTACACTGTTCTCTTACCGATAGAGTGGACTACGGGCTACCTAATTACTAGAGGTCAAATCACTCTGAGCAATACAGTACAGTGGCTACTTGGTGTCAATCCCACAAACTCGATTTTGTTCCACAGAAATTTAGTGCTCGTATTACTTTATTAATATTTTATTAACTATCTCTTAGAAATCAATTATTTATATTTCTTTAATGGATAAATGATTTACACCATATCTGAAAAATTAAAAAGGCTATTTCCTTCCCCTTTTAAATAAAATTGAATAAGAAAATTTGAGTAAATAATATTATTATTAAAATTAAATATACGTAAATAATATTTTATTTATGTATATTTAATTTTAATAATAATAATAATAATTAATTTAAAAATATAATGTATTATATTATAATTATTAGTATAATTAAAAACAATAAAATAGAATCATAAATATTTTTTTATTAGAAATCTCAACCAAACAGGTTTTTGTTTTCAGTTTTTATATTACAAATCTCAACCAAACAGGTTTTCGTTTTTTTAAGGAAAAAAACAGAAACCAAAAACAGGAAACAGAAACCAAAAACAACAACAGAAAAACGGAAGTAGAACCAAACGGCCCCTAAGGTTTCAAGTAGACATGACTTTGGGCATAATCGTGGACTAGGCTATATTGCTTATGAACTTATTAATGTCAGTAGGCATGATTTAGGGTAAAATCATGTTTTAAGGTGGGTCTCTCTACAACTTACAAAATTAGACACGACTTGGGACAACCTGTAGCTGAGACCATAGATCCTCTTGTAACTTTATAAAGTTAAGCACCATCTAAAACACACTCATATTTGAGGTTAAAGATTTTTCTATAACTTTAAGAAATAAGACACATTAAAGGCTATACCCATATTAAAGACCGTGTTAAGTCAAAGATGAGTGTTCAACCAAGGTCTTCCTAAAAAATTACAACTATAACATCATTGAAAACTATGTAATTTGCAAAAAGATCATTAGTTAAGTTGAACACACAAATCATGTAGACTTTTAAATAAAATTATAACACGCTCATATGACTCAATTCTATAGTCTAACCATGTTAGTTGAGATAATAAGGGAACTATCTTACTGATGTGCTCAATCATCAAAGTGAAATTTGATATTTAAAAAGCATGAAAAAATTTTCTTAAAAAAATTTCATTATAGGTGACGACTTTGCATAGATTTATAAGATGATCTCATTTCTATTTTGCTATTTTTTCCTCCTATATGCCTAATAAAACTTCATAAGTAAAGATAGATGATTTTTTTTTTTGAAAATTAAAAATTTCACTAATAGACCCAAGCAAAGGCATCATTACAATGAGTCTTTGTTTAGACAAGTGAATGCAACATTAAACACAAAGAAATTGATCACTTAGAGAACAAATCACATAAATGGATATACTTTTCCCGTCCTTGGTTAAGAACTAGTGTCATAATTGGCATCCCTTTATAGGTTCTACCTTCGCTTAATTCCACAACAAAAAGTATTTTCATTGAACTTCTTAATCTTAGTTTTAGTTGTCATTACTTTTATTCCAAACAACTTTGAGATGAGAGAAATAGCTTCCACCATCTTAAGTAAATAATAATTGTATACATGAATATTATACCTTTAAATATTGAATAATATCTATTTTTTATATAAAGGATTCGTTCACAGTGACAATCAATGAGCATATGATAATAAATAGATATATACATTCTAATTATACTTTGATACCATTTATTGAAATGATTACAGTGATAGAAAAAGATCATAGCTCAATTAAGATTGAAAGGAAACAATTATTACAAGTAAAAACAAGACTTACAATGCAAAAACTCATTAATTATATTTGCAGATATTATGCTTAATTTTTTGAAGATAGTTGGATGCTTAAATTTGTTTTTCCATAAATGAAATAAGAAAATGAATACCCATATATTTCAATTTATTTAAATTACTACATATTTTAATATTTATTTTTGTACTATTTATTATTTAATATCTAAATTCTTCTTAAGAGCCGTGTTACAATCACACGGAAGCTTCTTTACTTAAATCATATGCTAATGATAATTCAACTTTCTACCCTCAGTGCATGGCTGATGATCTTGGGACATAGTAACTTCTTAAAGTTGGTCAACTACAATAGGGTACTTGTTTCTTGGCATTTGCACGAGAGTTGGCTGGACAGACTCATCTTTCTCCGGGGCTCTCCACCTGTTATACAAGGATGAATGTCAGGTGAACTTTGTTTTCTACTTGACAAAGACTAGAGAAAGAGTAATTATTCAGTATGCGGGAAGGAAAATCATCCAGGGTTTTATTTTGTTTTTGATTTTTTTAATTATAATTTGAACTTACTTGTATCTGGTGACTAGATGATGGACGAACACACAGATTTCAATTCTGGCCAGGTTCATCCCGGGGCACATGCGCGGTCCGCTACCAAATCCAAGAAAGGTGAATGGCTTTACCGTTGCCTGAAAATTGATTGTAAGGATAATACTTTCATTAGATAAAATAAGATGGCAGCTACGGCAGTGCAGTAGGAAGTGCTCAAGTTACATCAAATCTGGAAGGGTCAAACTTTTGTGGCTGAGAAAAGATTTCTGGGTCATGGTGAATCGAACCAACATCCAAGTTAATCGACCAGCCTTTCTTGATTTTGTATCCTGCAATATCAACAGTTGCCACCATAACATTATGCATGTTTCTAAAAGACGTGTCAAGTAGTGATGAATGATGATTTTTTTGTTTATCTCATACCATCAATCTCAAAATCCTGGACAGCTTTTCTTGAGAGCCATGGGAGTACTGGGGATTGCCGAAGAGTTTCATTGATTACCTGAATCTCATCGAAAACAACAATGAAAACAATACGCTGACGTCAAACCAAATAGATAGTTTTTTAATTTGTATCTCACTTTGTTTGTAAAATGCATGCTATTAACTTCAGACCACGTGAGGTTTGTTTCGCCATCTGTTCTCTTCGACTGTATCTGCGCGTGTTCCTCCTGTAACCTAAAACGTTCAAGATTCGGATAGAAGTGGGACGAGTGAACCAATTACAGTTTGCTGTTTGGTTTATGAATATAACATTACCCTGAGTTGTTCCAGGACATTGGGATTCTCTTCTAGGAACTTGATGACCCATGTTAGGGTAGCACAGGTAGTATCATGACCTGCAATTAACAAAGTTAGGATATTATCCTTCAGTTGACTGTCTGTCAATTTGTCTTCAGTATTCTCTCCATCGCCTTCTGTGCTATGTTTCATTATCAGGGATTCTAAGAAATCTTGTTGGAAGCTTTGCCCACTTCTTCTTCTGGAAATTATCGAGTCCAGCATAGAGTACATTCTGTCTCGAGCCTGACCAAGGAACAATGTGCATTACTTGAATTTCAAAGAAGCTTGTTTCTTCGCATTTTAACAAACAGCTCTATCTTAAACAACGCCGACATTATATTTTTCAATTGGCGAGTTTGAGGTACATATTATGAGTAATACCTTAATACCATCGTAGAAAGCTGTCCCAGGGATTTTGAGTGGCACGGATGCAAAAGAGGAAGAAATGAGTTTGAAATTGGATCTGAACTTTTCCTGCTCTTCTCCTTCGGGTTCTAAACTCATTATCATGTTCCCTATCACTTTCAGGGTGAACTGCAGAAATATGACCGCTTAATTTGATATCCTAAAGGAATAAAATACAACAAATATAGATGAAAAACACGTAAGGGCCTCACTGTAGAAGCTTCTTCAAGAACAAAAACTGTTCGGCCAAGCCAGTTGTCTAATGTTTGGATTGCTTGATTATTAATGAAATGGAAGTACTTTTTCAGGCCATCCACTGACAAGGGTTCTGCAATTAGTCTCCGAACCTTCTTGTGTGCTTCTCCAGTTGTGTGGAGTAAACTGTTTGGGCCTAACACTTGCCTCCCAGTATAAAAAAGGTTCAAGCTCACAATCCCATCTTTCCCTGTTAGCAAGATTTTGCTAGCTTCTCTTCCTGTCATGAAGACGGTGAACCTTCCCAGGACAAATGTCTTGAACACCTTTCCGTACCTAAGAGTATGCATACAAAGATTAAATAGCCTTTGTATACACAATATAGAGCATCACAACAAATGTTGCAAATGAATGGTTACCTGTGCTGCCTCTTCTTCATGAAGCCAGCTATACCAGATGGGCTCGCAAAATCTGAGAGGAATGAGAAGCTTTCACCTACAATAGGCCAACCTAAGCTACCAGGAATTTTATCCATTGTCTTCGGTGAAGTCCATGATTGAAGAAAGAAAAGAGCTGCAAACACAACCAAGCTTAAGAGAATCAATATCAGTAAGATGCTCAAATCCATTCCTTGCTAGTTGTTTAAACAAATAGATAAGACCAAACATTAATTATGATTGCAAAAGGTCATAGCAGGTGCTATTTATTCCACGTGTCAGCTCCGACTTCTCCGCATAAATGGCTGACCTTCGTATTTGTCCTTTCTCGGAAGTTTCATGTATAGACATGGAACGTCGCACCTTATTGCGATTCTTGTTATGTTTAGTGGCTGCTACTGCCGTAGTTGGTATGAAATGGCCGGCCTTGTTTAATTTCAGATTCTGTTTAACTTTGTTTGGTCGCACTAATTTGTTGTTTCTGCTCTATTACTCCCTTGATGGTATCAGCCAAAGATTTGTTCTTGTTTTCTCCGTATGAAGGCATTGTTTGCGTCCTATAGTATGTTATCGATCACATTGTAAATTGAATTTCTATGAATTCATACGCCCTCATTATTTGTAATTATTGAACCAACCAAATTTGAAAGTCAGCTTTTGCCTTAGTGAATTGTAGTTGTCAACAGTGTTCTTTTGCCGTCCCTCGAAATAGTTGCTCCATATTAATGTGGATATGAGATCACTGGTTGATGCTTCAGAAGTTAAAACCTTCCAAGGTGCCTCAATTCTCACACTTGTCTAGCGTTTTTCAAAGGTTAATTTACCAGATCTTCAGAGAAATTTGGAGATTATAGAACTCAACCTGTCATCGTCCCAGTCAGCTGCTGATGGAAGTTAAGCTTCAGGAAAAATATTTTCTTTGCTTCTTTGTGTCAGAATTGGAAGTACTTCAGATAAAAAAGGAAAGGGTATCAAGACAATCCTGCACTTGCCTTTTGGCGTCAACATGGGTGTAGCTAGAGAGAAATACCTTTCACCGGGCCTCTTCATCAGTTGTAAAATTAAAGTAGCTATTGGGTTTCTATATGTACCGTTATTTTTCAGAAAAGAAAAGATATTTATAAATTTTAAAGGCCTCAATTTTTTTTTTCTTTTTGAAAAGTTAACAAAAATTGAAACCCCTAGAAAAGGGCAAAAACAAGTTACAATACACAAAGACAAAAAAGAGGAGATGAGTCCTAGAACAGGCAGCTTACAAACAAAGGTAACTAACCATGGTGTATCGGATATTAATTGAAACTAACAAATACCTCCCTGTCACTTTTGGAGAAGTTTTTCTCCTTCTGTAGCCGAACTCCAAGTAGTTAAGGTTGTACTTATTCAGGTGACATAAGTCCAATGCTTCTCTCCAAATGGCAAAGTTGAATATGCACTTGAAGAAGTGCATAAGTGATTCTGAATTTTCCTTACATACGTAACACCTGTTAGTGAGGTTAAGAAAGCTTATCTAAAGTTGTTACTTTATTCATAACTATCAATCATAAGAAAAAAGCAATTTTATGTAATAGGTTCTTGCCGAAAAAGCGAGGATACGCAACGCGACACGACACGACACGGATATGAACACGGGGATACTCCAACTTTTAAAATTTGGTGGACGTGGACATGACATATATATATAAGAAAATTTAGAATTAAGAAAAAATTCAGAATTCATAATATGATATATTAATTGATGTGTTTCAAGAATTCCAACGTTTTAATAGTTCATACATATTTGGTACTTTATAAGCCCCTCTAAAAAAACATGGAGCATATATACCCCTGTAAATGCCTAATTCTACTTTTGGTATATATATATATATATAATAAAATTTAGAATTAAGAAAAAATTCAGAATTCATAATATGATATATATTGATTGATGTGTCTCATGATTTCCAACATCTTGACAGTTCACACATATTTGGTACTTTATAAGCCCCTCTAAAAAAACATCGAGTATATATTCCATTAAGCAATTTGTCTACAATCTTCTATCCAAAAGTAGAATTAGTCATTCACAGGGGTATTGACAACTAAAAAATCTAACAAAAGTATCTACCCTCTAATCACTTTACTCTCAAACATTGGCATTGCTTTCATCAGCAAAGATCACACTCTCCAACTTTGGTTCATCAAGTGAAAGATCGGCAACTTCAAGGATTCCATGATCATCATTAATTGATGAAAACTCATCTCCTGCAATATCCCACATCATTATTTCTTCTTGTTTGTATTGTGAAGATTTTCTTGAAAGGAGTCGCAAATTAGTATGCATATAATAGAAATTATTTTTAAATTTTGACACGTACGAACACGTGTCCACCGCACGTCAGGTGAGTGTCCGACACAGACACGTGTCTGACACGACTCCATTTTGCCATGCCTATGCCACATAGGTTCTTGCTCCATACCAGTTTACGTAATAGGCCTCATAACTTAATATTTCAGAAAAATTCAAAAATTGTGAATAGAAATGTTAAATCCAATTCTACCTTATGCTCCTACACAAAAAGGTTAAAAGAACAATATTGTTGAGAAAAGGTAGAAAAAGTGAGTGATAAATGGCTTGCTAATCAATATGGAGGTAGAGTGTTATCTCAAAGAAAGACAATATATGCGAAGATACTTATGTTTATTATAACTAATATTATCTAAAATACCCTTGGACACTAGCAATTAATTTATGATAGATAAAGGTAATTTAAATCATATTAATTATGATAACTATACTGATTGTCAAAATAATAGCTCCTTAACTTACTTTTTATTGAAAATTAGATGAGGCAATTAAGCTATGATTAGATAAAAAAAATAATTTCAATATTCCAATAATTTAGGATAAAAAATATTCATTTTCTTTAATTCCACTCCAAATACATACATACATGTTAAATAAAATGAAGGGGACGAAAAGAATAAATAAAAAAAATGAGATGATAGACTCACTCTTTGTCATAAAGTTATGAATTTCTTTTAATTTTTTTAAAGCTGAGAAGTTTTATTTAAAGCGTTCATAGAGGTACTATTCATGTGAAAAGTTGCAATTTTTTTAAATATAAAATGAATGAATTTTGATTAACTTTAGCAAAGCTAGTTCAATATTACAACATTACAATGATTGCCAGTTAGCTAGAATATTACAACATGATTGGAAGTACCATTATTGTAGCACCCCACTCCCGCAAGACCCGAACCCGACATCGATGGTGATATCCGAGTCCGTGCCCCACGAGGGTGGCGTGCTAAAGCACTAATTCAATCAGAAATCGGTAGATATATTTTTTTGTTTTTGACAAACACAACAATATATGCAGAAGTCGATACTCAAATAGGGCATAAGCCCTTTCAAGTCATACAATGAATTTACAAAATTCCCGTATGGCCCATTGGGCCCTTTCACAAATACAAACACTTTCGTCATTTCTAACTATGAATTTAGTCAACAGTTGCGGAATATATAGTTCCATACAGAATTAAAGACATGAAATCGAACTGATCCCGACCTCTAGCCTTCACTTATATGCTGTAAGTATACTCCCGTTGGTCTAACGGGGTATTCTTCTGATCCTGAAAAATACAAGCAAATTTTGGGTGAGTTTCGCGAACTCAGTAAGTTACCATCATCGATGGTTCACTCATCACATAACATATGCAATTCACATCAGTTTAATGATAAACCTAATGAATCACATGCACTTAATTAGTCATTTCACATATTACATTTAGTTAGCATTGCCTTCAGAAATCATTCATTCAAAACGCACTTATCAATTATAATTGCAAGGCACGTGAGACTCACTTTCATTTATTATTGTCGTTATAACCGAGTGCCCTTTTTATTCGCTCATATCTCTTGGTGGATACCGAGCTGTAGCATATAACATCCCAAATCCCTTAGTGGATACCGGGACAGTCGCATTCGAGCCCGAGGCTCTAATCACACTCTGAGCTTTTAGCTCTTTTCCACATAACAAATAATTCACATATCATACTGTATTTCACATTTCACATTCTTTCCCATTCA
>JANZLX010000005.1:20435125-20451346 GCA_025531955.1 Erythroxylum orinocense
AAAGAGTCACATGTGCATTGCATACATACTGGACTGAATACCTGAAATGGTTTTTGTTGTATATGACTGTATGATTTTTGTGACTGTCTTCTTACCGTGACTGCTGAGGACATGATACTGTTGACTGTGTTATTACTGTGCCTGGCTTATTAGTACTGTGACTGTATTATTACTGTAATTTTTTATGTGATGTATGAATTGGGAGAACTATCGATGATGGTTCCTCATTGAGTTCACAAAAACTCATCAAAATTTTGCACCTATTTTTCAGGCTTTGAAAAGTACCTCGTTCGACACGGAAGTATGTCTACTATAGGCAAGTGATGGATAGAGGTCGGGATCAGTTCGTGTCTGCATTAATGTTGCATAATTGTATTCTGAAATTTCTGTAAAGGATGCTTGTAATTGTAATGAGCCCAATTTGGTTATGGTTTTTTTGTTCATTAAATGATTGTTGAAGGATTGTAATAACTGAAAATGTTTAATTCTGAAACTGAGACTGTTTATTTCTGAGCGTGGGCTCGATTGTTTACTGTCTTTTCCACTCACATGAGAGTATTGAAAAAGAAAAAAAAACAATTTATACCGAGACTCGTCTGACTGACTGATGTAGTACGCCACCCTCGCGGGGTACGAACTCGGATATCACCAATAATATCGAGTTCGGGTCATGTGAGAGTGGGGTGTTACATGTTCACCTCGCAAGTAGGGAGGACATAGTCTCATCACTTCCAAATTGCTAAATCAAATAATGATTTCTAAGAAAGCGTGCAGATTCATCCAAGACAGACAATCCTTGTGGGTTAAATGGGTTAATGGCTATTACATAATAGGGAAATCCATTTGGTGCGTCAAAATTCTCAAGAATGCTTCCACTTTAATTAAATACGTAGTTAAGATTTGTGAGAAGATCAAAATTCATTGCAATTATCAGCCTGGCAATGGGGAAACACTAAAGTTTTGGGATCCATGGCTCAATCAAAATATATCCTACAACCTTCCTCAATTTCATGTGCTCAAAGGATTTATTTTTGAAAATGCTAATATAGCTTAAGGCTTAACCATTTATCAACAACTCCAACACAAAAGTCCTTTCATAAGTCTCCTTACTTCTCATCAATCTCACTCTTAGCAGGTAATTGATAGTATTTAGTGGAGGTTAACAAATTCTTGTCAGTTCTCTACTTCTTCAGCTAAAAGCATATATAGAGCAGATTATCCCCAGGTACACTAGTTTCATGTAGTCTAAAACAAGAACTTTAATCTTAAACTTGCTCACCTTCTCTGGTAAGCTTTCAAAACTAAACTTGTGACCTGGACATAATTGGTAGCTTTCTATTGGTGTTCCTTGTGCAAAAACAATTTTGAATCTCCCAATCATCTCTTTTTTTTCATACAACTACTTGATTCAGATTCGGAAATACGTAAAGGAGAAATGTGGAATTCACAACCCCTTATAATCTGGTCTGACATCATGGAATGGAGTATTCAACTTAAACTACCCCAAGAAGGATGTATATGGTTAACAATCACAACTATAGCCTATCTTATATCAAGCATCTGAAATGAGAGGAACGACATAATCTTCAGGTCCATTGCTAGCACATTACAGTAACAATCAGTAATCATTCAAGATCAAATCAGGAGGTACATATTCCTCTATAAGCACAAGCATATAGTCAGCCACAAAATGACCTTACAGTGGAATCTAGACTAGCAAATCTGATGCAATATCAATTGAAGACCTAATTATTAAAGCTCATACTTACTAACTTGCTTTGAATCTGTTACAAGATGATGCACACTCTTGCTTAGTTAGGTTCTCTCTAGGGGTTAGTCCCCTTGAATTGTATTCCAGTTTGTACACTTTCTTTAATTGAATATGTAACATTTTATTTAAAAAATTAATCAGAAAATCATTTATAATTTAATTAGAAATTATTTTTCTTAATTAGAAAACTATTTTCTATTATTAAAGAAAACTACTTTCAAAATTAAATAAAACACTTTTAATTTAATTGATAAAATCTTTTTATTATGTATTTAGAGTTTAATTAATTTTAATTAAGGTTCAATTTAATTATTAATCTTAATCACATTAAGAAAAATAATTAACATAATTATGGAATTGTTTTGAGATTTAAAAACAAAATCTTGTTTGAAAATAAGTCTTGGAATACTCTATTCCAGACTAAGAATAACTTTATTTAGTTTTAAATTACTTTAATTTAATAACTAAACATGTTTTATTCTAACTTTAGAATAGGATTATTCTTATACCCAAATAGCCCTTGTTTCAGTTAAGAATTCTCTATTCCTAGCCTATGGCTGGTCCTTGTTCAAATATAGCCTATCTTATACCTATTTCAAAACAACACCTTTCATTCTACTTTGAGAAACCCTACCCTCTAACTAAGAAGCCTAGTTGCCGCCTTCGCCAAGGTTGTTGCCACCCACAACCTATTGATGTTTCCTCTATGAGTGTCATTGCAGCTCGAAGCTATTGTGTCGCAGCTAGCCATATGGTGCCATCTTACGTTCACTGCGTTTGCTGCCTCCACAGACATGTCACATATTGTTCTTCTCCAATTATTAACTTGTCGACTTCTCTACTATATACGCCTTTTTGGGCCAATTGTTGCTTGCATCTAATGCATGCAGTTTGTGGCGTCTCTTTCTCTAATTTTCATCTCGCCATCAATAATTTAGAAAACATAAAATCAACACCCAGAACCAATGTTTTAAAAATTGGACCGGTGATTGAACCGGAGACGTAACTGATTCAAGGATTAATGGTTCAACCGGATTTTAACCGTGGTTGAACGGGTAATTAATAAATATAAAATTTTTTATTTTATATATTATATATATAAGATAATTTTTAAACATATTATTTAATTAATTATTTATTTATTTAGTTGTAAACTTAAACGTTTAAACTTCAAAATATACATTTAAAAAAAAATTAGCCAAACATAACACAAAATAAGATAACAAAGTTCACTAGTCATATTTCATCAAAAAGATTTAAAAAAGATCACTAATCATAATATTCATTCAAGTTGAAATCATCAAAATCAAGGCATTTTAAATAGATCGGCCGGTTCTTTCTTTCATCGGTTCAACGGTTTTTACCGATCCGACCGTAAAATGAACGGGTCAATCACTCACAAAAAATGCGGGCTAAACCGAACCGATTCATGCTCCGATTCACCGATTTTTCGTCCCGACCGATCGATTCGATCCAATTTTTAAAACACTGCCCAAAACCCTCAACCATATAGTGCCAATGACTTTAAAGCACAATAATCTCAATAAGAGATTAACAAACACTAACGATGATATGGAATGGAACTAGTGTATGGATTTCTAAAAGCCTAACATCGGAACTAGTGTATGGGTTTCTAAAAACCTAACTTAATAAGCAACTATTGAATTCCACAATTATGGGTTTCTGAAGGTTTCAGCCTAAACTTTTCATACTATTGTTCAAATCTAATTTGATTTTATAATGTATAGTTTATAACTTTAATATGGACTTTTCATAAAATTTAGATTTTCCAATAATTGCAAGCAATTGGTTTGAATTTTTTAAATTTTAATTTCTCAAGGTTTGCAACTTTTAATTCCAAAATTCAAACTTAATAACAATCAAATATTTTAATCACATTATAGAATTAAAATTGGCTCTAATACTAATGTTAGAAAATCGAGGTGAGATCATAATAGAATAAATATGAAATTTTTTTGTATGATTTTCCAAAAGTCAAGATCATATAAAAAGCTATAACATAATTAACATATAAAATACAATAAAGTATAAATTATAATACATACCTTATTTCGAAACTTGACTAAATTCTTATTGTATCTCTTGAATCATTTCTTAAATTGATTCATCTTAATCATCATAATTGTAAAGTGTCTGATCTTTAATAGTACATACAGAACGAGTTGAGAGAACTCTATAACTATTATAGAGAAGATTATGCAAGACTAAGCCTATTTATAATAGGTTTTAAACATTTTAGTAATTTAATTAAAATAAATTTCTAATTTTAATTAAATTTTAATTAGAGTTACAATTAATTCTAATTAAAAATTAATTATATCTAAATAAGATTCAATATCTCATATTGATCCTTATTTATTAATATCTCATATTTAATCATAAGTTTCTTAATCTTTTACAATCATATTCAACTCGATTAAAAACACCTTTTGTCTCTTTAATATGTTCTTTATGTGTGACTCATTAGGCTTCTAAATATGTTAGTAATAGATATAAATTATATCCCTCAATCATATTTAAGGTTAGATAGATTAAAATATTTTAATTTATCTTTAATTTTTAATTAAATAATTGATATCTTTATATCAAGGTTGACTGTTTAGTAATGCATTATGGCCACAAAATATTTAGAATGTCAAAGTAGTTTTGATTATCTTTCTATTTCATAATTTTTTTTGTATAATATAATCCTTTTATCATACAATATTTCAATTAGATTTAAAGCATGAAAATAATGTCTATTATTATTTAAGCCCAATTATGCTAGTTCTCCACTATTAGTAATTGATTCAATTAATAAATTAGCTAAAGAATTTTCAAATTAATACTAATCAAGAACAAATGAAATATTCTCCTTAATTACTTTTGGGTGATAAATCTGACATTAATTACTCAACCACATCCATATAGTTATATCTAATAATTATCGACTGAGCTACCATTGACTAGAATTTGTCATAAATAGTATCAAAATATAATAATCCCCATATTAGATACTTTGGCTCAAGTTAAAATATCAGTTATATAGTCATCACAATGAGAACTTTCATACACATGCAAATAATGTTCCAAATGTATTTATCATATGAAGTCAATTAAGTGAATTTTGATTTCTAACTATGTACTCGTACATTTGTTTAAGTATCTTTATACTTTAGTCAATAAAATTGACTACTTTTTTCAAAAATAAGAAATATAATATATACTAATCTTTTTACGCATTGTTTAAATACCTTTATACTTTAATTTATATGATAAACTAATTCTTTCTAAGTAAGAAACATAACATATACTAATCTTTTTATGTTCTATTAATTTATACTATTAAGATAATACATATATGTGATATAAATTTTATAATTATAATTTTATCATAAATTAATTTACAATATAGTTTCATCTCATTAACGTTATCACAAATTTAAATATGCATAAAATAAAAATATCTTTAAATAATTATACACGCTTAAACTCAACCCCCAAATTAAAGTTTGATTATAATATAAACAACTATCCGGGACTCAGACTGGGACTGGGCCCGCCAAAACTACCTCCCGACCCATATCCCCTCCTTAAACCAACATGATTATAATATATATATAAAAAAAACCTATATGGGACTCGGACTGGAACTGGGCCCGCCAAAACTACCTCCCGACCCATATCCCCTCCTTAAACCAACACCAGCCATTTGATTTTGATCGTAAAACCCACCAACAGATCCGTGGAGGAACTCACCAGTTACCCCGTCCTTTTCACGCGCTCCAACCATCTTTTCGCCTTCCATCTCTCTGAACCTTTGCAAGTAAACTTTCAGGGGGTCTACGTAGTTCTCGAATCCAAGGGTGGTCATGGCCCACAAGAGATCGTCACCGTTGATTGTCTTCCTCTTCTCTCTCTGACACTTATCGGACGCCTCTCCGGTGATGAAGCTGATGAACTCCGACACGCATTCTTGAACTGTTTCTTTCGCGTCTTTGGATATCTTTGCGTTCGCTGGAACTGCCCTTTTCATGATTCTGCTAACGTTGGCTATTGGTAGTAATCTGTCATGCTCTCTAGCCGATGAGAGCTCGTTGGTGGCCGGGGTTGTCGCGGTAGTCATCGGAGTTCCGCCGGAGTCGTTGTCGTCTGAATCTGCCATTGAGATTATTGAAGACTGATCAGAAGGTTCTTGATGATTATGGTCAAATGGATGATACGACTATCGACGTTCTGAAACTTGATTATCTGGTTGAAGAGCACCGTTATCTTCTGTGTTCTGCAATGAAAAAACGTCAAGACTTCGTCTTTAGCTCCAGAAGTTGCTAAAATAATTACACGAGAAAGAAAGGTGTTGGTTTTTTAAGGTCGTAAGCGAGTTATGAATGCTAGGAAGTAATAAATGGAGGAAAGCATTGGCGAATGGCCATTAAGTGTTTAAATGGAGTAGAATATTTTAGGTTGTCGACATTGTTTTGTGAGCAAGGAGTGAACTTGATTCAAGTTTAGACAAAGAACGAGATGATCCAAGAAAGAGTAGAAAGACACCAATTTAAGAAGAAACTATCTGACCTTTTCTTTTACGAAGAACAATTAAGGAATTCGAAAAGAATCATCTATGAAGCTAGGGCCCATGTCACAAGGGAGTTTAACGCCATTAATGCCATGCAGAGCTCACATGAAGAGTTACAAAGAAACGAACCAATCTGTGACCGACCCTTTTCAGCTCAGAAAATTTGGAAGAAAATTAAGAACTCTGATGTCTAAAGCCTTAAACTTTGGGCGAGAGAGAAATAGAGAAGAGGATGGTGTCTCGTCTGTTTTTTTTTGTTAGTTAGATGGGATGGATAGGCTAATAACGACTATCATTGGTTACATATGGGTGACTCTGGGCCGTTCTTTATCGATAAGTCTGGATGCTGATATGGACGGGCTCGGGGTCGTATGAGCTACGCTCAGTGACCTTCAACGTTCATCGTGCCAACTACCTGACGTGGATTTTCAATCGGATTCCAAGAACCTAAAACTTTTTTTTTTATAAAGGGAAAAGAAAATTAAACAGAGTACAAGATAAGGCTAGGGAGTAGGGACAGCTGCCGGAACAATCCTCTAGAAGGACCTGATGGCACCCAATGAGTGAAAAATCTAAAAAGTGGATGCTAAAATAAAAATGAACTGCAAAGTTGGCGAGTCACCTAGCGCTTTTATTGTTCTCTCTCAAGATGTATCGATAAACAATAGTTCAATTGTGAATAAGAAGCCCAGTAATGCTCAGTATAAGTAAGTTGAGGGCTTGAGAACGTTGAGCGGGGGAAGAGAGAAGGTTAAAAATTGCGACGGAGTCCACTTCAAGCTCGACTTAACGATAACTAAGATTCTACGCAAGCTGTAGTCCGATAAGAACACCCCAGAATTATGTGGACATTGCTGAGCACCAGCTAAGATTGTGTGTGAAGTCGTCAAGCCATCTGCCTACATTGTCGCGGAGCAGTCCACCTGCTGTGGCGCTGTATGATGAGCGTTTACTTGCGCCATCAATGTTTAATCTTACCCAGCTTGGGGGAGGTGGTTGCCATCCTAAGTGTGGGTCCAGTCGAGAGCGATGTTCGACAACAACTCTACTTTAGCGTACACTGGATTAGTGGATTAGATCTGCATCAGACAAAATAAAGACAACCTTTTTCGACGGGTATATTCAAAATTTTTGCTTAGATCGCTCTATCGTTTGAACTGAGGGAGTACACGAGAGTTGGTCAAGAAACCAAAATTGAGGTGTGGTCTTTTGTCCACTTAGTAGTTGGCTTGAAGTAATGCATGATGCTAAGCCTGAGTGTAGATGACTGTGACCTTAGGACAGCTACAAATATTTCACGACAGAGAACCATATTCTGTCACGCTTTAATTAAGTGATAATGAAACAGAAACACTGCCTAAAGATCAAAGTAGGTTTATATTAGTTTTGGATGAAATGATTAGTATATCCAAAAGTCTTCAGTGCTCTGTTAAGTGGAACCATTTCTCCTTACTTCGTGGACTTTAACCCTCTGATATTTATTTTTACTGTAACCTTGTATCTTGCTCCCTGTCACTACCAAATTGATTTCTTTTCTTTCATTTTTCAATATTATGATACTATAAGGTAATCTAGGTTACCCAGAAGTAGAAATCCTAAAACATGTTATTTAATTTGAGTGCATGAGCTTGATTATAGTTAAGGGAACCTTAGCCTTAGTGATGGCATCTTGAAGAAGATAGTAACCTATCCTGTGCTTGGATTCTACAGCACATTCAACACCACGAACCATGAAAAGGACATTGCATATTTTCTGCATTAGGTGGTATGCATTGTATCTAATTGATGATAAATGAAGAAAGGTTAAACGGCTTGAGGTTTTTCCATATTAAAAAAGTTCTCTAATTTTTAATTTCTTGAATTTTTTTTATAATTTTTAGATTTTATTCGAGCTAATAATATAAGATAATTATAATAAATTATTAATTTAAATTAATTTAATTAATTTGAATTAATTTTAAAAACTAAGTTAACTTTTCATGTTAACACATTACTAATGCATATATGATATCCATATTAAACATATTTTATTGTTATTTTTAATAAAAATTCAAGAGTTTTTTAAATTACTAAAACAGATTAAATTTAAAAAAAGAACAATTTTTTTAAAATTTACTTAAAATCACATTGAGAATCTTGTGTTTTTACCCATGCAAAAATCAGTCTTGTCGCTGATTTTGTATCACTATTTGTATCCATATTTCAACAACTAGCTTGTGGCCTTCCTAGACCCCACGTTGAAGCTGTCCAATTCAGACTTGAAAAGCAAAGACCAACAAGTTTATATCGTCTGACAAGAGTTTTCTTAAAATTGCCACTCTAGTGATTAGATTCCTTGATTAACTGGTCTTGACCAACTTATCTAGCAATGCCAACAAAATCAAAACGTCAAAAAAGTTGCTGCGAGATTGCATTCAACTGAAACTAACTCGAGTCTCAAGCATCATAGAGCCAACATTTAAGTGCCATGTTGTTACCTACAAATAAACAACTATTGGTGCAATAAGCCAATATCAACTTCCAGTCAGACATGCCGTACTCATTACAAAATACGTACGAATGAACCCTTGTCTAAATAAAAGGGTCTAACTACAAATGTACTTGGTTATGATCAGTCAGTTGTACATCGTTAATCCATTTTTATAGTCAAGAAAGCAACAATAACAACCCAGGCGCCCTACCTTTTCGTGCTTTGTATGGAACGTCTGGGACACTCCATTAATCATGCGGTTACTCAAGGTCGTTGGAGGCCGACCATACTCAGTCGTTCAGGGCCCCCTCTTACCCACCTATTCTTTGCGGATGACCTCATTCTCTTTGCCGAAGCGTCGCACGATCAAGTAGTGGTCATTCATGACACCCTCCAACAGTTTTGTGTCGCGTCTGGTCAACGAGTCAATTTAGCTAAATCCAGGTATTACTTCTCTAAAAATGTGTCGACTTCTGTTACCACCGCTCTCAGCAACGCTCTACAAGTGCAACCTACCACCAACCTAGGCCACTACCTTGGGGTGCCTCTGCTGCACGAACGCGCTAATAAGCGAACCTATCAACACATTCTTGATGCTGTGCAACGACGACTATTTGGGTGGTCGGCTAACCTTCTAGCCCTGGCAGGTCACATCACCCTGACGCAAATTGTTATTTCAGGCTCCCTAGCTATACTATGCAGACGGTTCGCCTCCCCTGCAGTCTTTGTGATGTGCTGGAAAAACTAATGCATCGGTTTCTCTGGGGGACCTCCAATGGCCCCAAACGCGTCCATCTGGTCAATTGGGAGGAAGTCTGTCGACCTAAAGAGTCGGGAGGACTTGACATCCGTAAAATCCAAGCCAACAATGACGCTTTCTTGGCAAAACTAGGTTGGGCCTTGCTTACCAAGCCACATGCTTTGTGGGTACGTATTCTTTCCGCGAAGTACAACTTTGACGCCAACAATCCACCCTCTGAACTGGCTAGCACCGGTGGGTCGATGATATGGAACAGTATTAAGGCTACCTGGCACATAGTTCTTCAGGGCCTTCAATGGTCAATCAGGGACGGTTCTCGTATCCGCTTCTGGGTTGATCCTTGGATCCCGCGCTTAGGCCCACTGCTTTACCACTCTACTTTTCCTATTCCGGAGGCCCTCCTCCCTTCCACTATCCACCATATGGTCATTGCAGATGGACATTGGAACTGAGCCGTTATTCAACAGTACCTCCCTCCCTCAATATGTGGGATTCTAGCTGGTACGTTTCCCCCTAACCCCCACATGGGTCCAGATAAATGGCTATGGGGCTATTCCGCCACAGGGGAATTCACAGTCGCGTCTGCTTACTCTCTTCAGCTCGACCACAATAGTAACCGGCCCCAGATTCTTTGGAAGGCCATTTGGCAATGGCTAGGTCCCCAACGTATACGCTCTTTCCTTTGGCTTCTGGCTCACGATCGACTTCTCACTAAGCAAACTCTTGTCCTTCGACATATATCCTTCGATGACTCTTGCCCCCATTGCCACACAACTGAATCCTCCCTTCATGTCATGCGGGACTGCAGTCAAGCACAGCGCGTTTGGTCCAATTTTCCTTCCCATATAATGCCCTATGGATTCTTCACCAGGCCCACCCGAGAGTGGCTTCTGACCAACCTCCAGCACCATAGCAGGGTTTATGAACACGATTGGGCGACCCTCGTTGGCATCACGTGTTGGTTCCTGTGGACTTGGCGCAACCGGACTTTATTTGAGGCTACCTTTACTTGGCCTTCCTCACTTATTTCTTGTATTTTGTCTTATGCAGGTATTATCTGCCAGGCAGCATACTGGCAGTTTCCCGCGGCCTTCGGCCCCTGACTTAGCCAACAGCATAGTATCAGATGGCGACCACCTTCCACGGACTGGGTCAAACTAAATACTGATGGCACTAGCAACTGCTCGACGCTCTCAGCCACAGCTGGAGGACTACTACGGGATGACACAGGCACTTGGCTCGGCGGATTCACTTATAATCTCGGCTAGTGTCCCACGATCTCGGCGGAACTTTGGGGAATTTTTACTGGGCTCTCATTAGCCTGGTCACTCGGATACCGCCAACTTGTTTTGGAAGTGGATTCCACCACTGCGCTACACTTACTTTCCTCAGCTACTGCTAGAGCCTAGGCTCTCAACCCCATCATTCAGGGTATCAACGAGCTGCTCTCCTGTAACTAGACCGTTACCCATCGCCACACTTATCGTGAGGGCAACCGATGTGCAAACTGGCTAGCGCACTACATTGCCCATTTTGATCTGGGAGTCACTTATTTGGAAGCTCCACCTATAGGGTGTCATATTCTCTTAGCTGAGGATCAGTCGAGAACCTGTTTTCCCCAACCCATTTTGTAACTGTCTCTTCTTTCCCTTTATGTAAAAAAAAAAAAACAACCCAGGTCTAAAAGTACAGTTGATAAAAATGTTACTTTATGCTCTAAAGTCAATCGTTTTGATTGTAGTTTAGCAACAAATTATTTAAAGACATTTTTTATCTTGTACATATATAGATATGTATGATAATGTTCATCAGAAAAATTGTACATTGCAAATAAAATTATAATGAGATTATAATTATAAGATTCATATTATATTTATGTATTATTCCTAAATATTCCTAGTCATTGTTTTATTAAGATTGGACATTAATAGAACGTAAAAAGACTAGCATGCCTTTTTTTTCCTTATAAAGAAAGTAGCCAATCTTATAGGTTAAAGTATAAAGATACTTAAATAAACGTGTGGGTGCTTGTTAGAGAACAAGTTCACTAAACAGACCCAATATGAGAAATCTATTTGGAACATTACTTGTATGTCTAAGGAGTTCTCATTGTTATGATTGTATACACGATCCTTTGACTTGAGGTCATCAAAATTATCTTGCATGGGGATTGCTATATTTTGATACTACTTATGACCTATTTAATCATAGGTTGTTTAATCAGTAGTCAATAGATATAGCATGAACTATAAGGAGATAGTTGAGTGATCAAGATAGGATTCATCACCCTAAAGTATATTAGGGAGAATGTTTCGTTGTTCTCGATTAGTATTAATTCAAGAAATCCTTGGTCTAGGTGGAATGGTAATTTGTATATAATTTATAAATGTTATTAATTGAATCGATAGCTAAGGGCAGATAACTAATATGATTAGACTCAAAATAGGGTAGACATTAATTTCATACTTTATGTCTAATCGAAAAATTGTATGATGAAAGGATTGAATTATACGGAAAAATTATGCATGGAAAGGTTGGTCAAAACCACTTTGACATTCCTAAATATTTGTGTGGTCATGATGCGTTGCTAGACACCAATCTTAATCTATAATTATAAATTGTTTAATTGAAGAATTAAAGAAAAATTAAAAGGAGTTTTAATTTATCTAATTTTAATTATAAATTAAAATTAGATTTTATAATCATTGCCAACATATTTGGAAACCTAATGGGTCTTACATATAGAATGAGTTGAAAGAGAGCAAAGTTAATTTAATCAAGTTGGAGTTGATTGTAAAGTTTGAGAAACCTTTTGATTAAATATGAGATATTTAATAAATAAGCATCAATATGAGTTATTGAATCTTACATAGGGATAATTGGTATTTAATTAGAATTACTTGTAATTCTAATTAAAGTTTAATTGAAATTAGAATTTAATTTCAATTAAATTACTAAAACTTCCAAAGCTTAGTATAAATAGACTTATGCTCCATGGAGCTAGCACTTCTTGCTTAACCCTCTTTGTAAGAGTTACATAATTCTCTCAACCTGTTCTGTGGACACCGTTAAAGGCCGGTCATTTGTGTGACTATAGTGGTTCAGACGGACCGGTTTCAAAAATGGTTCAAGGGATGCAACAAGAAAAAGATCAAGCTTCGGAATAAGATACGGATTAATTTTTCACTTTATTATGATTTGTGTTAATCATTTTATAAAATTAAATAGATCTTGATTTTAGGTAATCAAAAGTCACGAAAAGTTTCATGATTATTCCGCTGCGGTCAGGATCGGATCTTAACCCTATTTTCCAATAGTGGTATCAACAAAGACTTTATTTCTATAATTTGATTAAATTATTTGCTTACAATTGATCTCATAATTTTGGAATTGAAATATATGAAGAGTTATATTATAAACCCAGAAATCTGAAAAATTCAGATTAGAGTCATAAAAATCCATAAACATTTTTTGTTTGGTCTCGTTAAAGGCTATTTCGTTCGTGCGAGACGAAGAAGAAAACCTAGCACACAAAAATAGCAGAAACAAAATTAACCTAGAAAATGCTTTGTAGTAGATACGCTTTCTTAGCGGAGACAAGCTTGAAGGTATTTGCTGTAAATCACAGCTTAGCAATTGGGTGGCTGTGATTACCTTGAAACGAGGCATTGAAAATCTCTTGGAAGGGTTGAATATGTTGTGTCTCCAGGCATATGAACTCTCTTGGCGGCCGCAACATTCCCTAAATTCATAAAAATATTGGAATAAGGTTTTCTAAACCTAGTTTTGGATTTGTTTGGTTTTTAATTAAGTGTAATTTGGTTCTAAAATAGCCTATAACTAAACAATTTTTAAAGAATTTTTTATTAAAAAATTCAATTTCAAAATTAAGATAATTATGTTTCTTAATTTGATTAAGATTAATAATTATATTGATTCCTAATTAATTTTAAAAATGTAGTTCCTAAAATTAAAATTAATTAGTTTCAATTAGATTGAAATTAATTAATTAGAAAAATCATTTCTAAAACTATAATTATTTTTTTTCAATTAGATTGCAATTAATTAATTAGACTTCTTGAAATTAAGAAAAATGTTTTCCTAAGTTATTGAGAAGGTTGTTTCATAATTAAATTTATTTATTTCAACTAGAATGAGATAAATTAAATTTATAATTTTATTTGTTTAGAAAAATATTATTTAATTTATTTAAAAATTGTTTCTTTATTTATGAATAATAAGTTTCCTGATTTTTAGATGCAGTATTTTTCTTGATTAAAATTTAAAAAGTGTTTTCATTTATTAAAAAAAGTGTTTTCTTTAATATTTTAAAAATAGTTTTCTAACTTATTAAAAAAAGATTTTCTAATTAGTCAAGAAATAAATCTGTAAATAAACTTTCTTAATTAAATTTTAAAGTGTTTTATTTAATTTTGAAAGTAGTTTCCTTTTAATATTAGAAAATAGTTTTCTAATTAAAGAAAAACAATTTCTAATGAGATTAGAAATAGTAATTTCTAATTAGATTAGAAATAGTTTTCTAATTGGATCCGATTGTGTTACTTATATAATTTTGAAAAAGAAGTTTTTCTAAATTATAATAAGTAAGAAGCAAAATTTTTTGAAAATTGTTTTCAATTAAATTTTATCAAAAGAGTCAAGCTAATTGGAAATAGTTTTCAATTAGATTTGAAAATTGTTTTCAAGTTAAATTAAATTTCTATTTAGAATAGGAATTTAATTTATTTAGAAATTAATGGTTTTAATCTAATTTAAGTTTTCCAAGGAGTTGGAAATGTTATTTTAGATTATTAAGATCAATAATTAGAATCAAACGAAGCTTGATATTTTATGCATATAATTTGATTATGAGTACATAAGTTGCATACTTTATTTATATGGTTGATATCTATATTGGATGTATGATAAATTCTATGTTTTATATGTGTGATATTTTACATGCAATTTGTGTTTGATGAGACAAATGAAGTTAAATCCCTTGTTAAAATTTAAGTACACGTTAAGAACTTGATTGTTGTCTTCCATTGTTATAAGAATAAACCAGTGTTCTATTTATTCTAAGCTTGATAAGCAAACTCAAGGCCTCTTTAACCGAACATGTTTAATCTTATGATAGTGGGTTCTACTTAACTAAATTTGTGTGATTTGAATGAGCAAACTCATGATCACATAAATTTAGAAGCAAACTTGAGAATAATATATAAGATATATTTTGGCAAGAGTTGTCACCTAACGGATCTAGGAGTCACATGAGATGTGATTGATAAAGTTGTTTTCTACCTAATTTAAGTATAGTTGGTCTGTTGAGCAAACTCAAGGTCAACTATATTTGAATGAGATCCTAGCCCACTAGACATATTAGAGTAATCTTTCCAAATAGTAGTGAGGGCTATTATTTCGAATAAAATAGTAAGAGTAACCAAATGCATGATTAAAGTCCTAATCTTATTTGGTAGTCATGGCATATAATTGATTACTTGCTTTTTTTACATTTAAATTTTGTTCTTAGTGAAACTTACCTTGTTTAGTATATTTGATGCTAAGTTAGTGAACCCAAGTTCTTGAACATAGGATATGTTCATTATGCAATTTTGCTATAATCTCTATTGAGGATATGATGACAAAGTTGTAGAGATGTGTCAAAATCATATAGATGACAAAATGTATTGACATTTTGAGTTGACTAATGTCTCTTAAACTTTGACGATGACAAGTAAGATGCATGTCAACACCATGATAATTCGTTAATTTAATTATGAGCATATTTATATTATAGGCAGCGCCGGCCCTGGGCAATGGTCAGTAGGGCACTTACCCAAGGCCTATGATTAGAGGGGGGTCCTTAATTCATATTTGGACTTTTGACCCCTATAGTATATAACTAATTCACCCAAAATTAATTTAATGTTGGTGATGTTTCGAAGAGTAAACATTAGGCAAGCTCCAAAATTACAGATAGTAGGTACTTCAAGATTGCAAATTTCAAGATTGCAGGTTACGTAGACTGCAGGTAGAGGTAGTAATAAATAATTTTAACGTTGGTGATTTTTTACGTTATAAGTTAACGTTAAGCAAGTTTATTTAACGTTATAAATTAACGTTATAAGTTAACATCTTATGCTTATAAATAATCTTGAAATATTTAAGTGTACTTTTGCTTTCTAATTTTTTTTAAAGTACTTTCTAATTTTTTTATTTTCATCAATATATGTAATTAAAGTATTCTAACTCAAAAATTAGCAGCAAAAAGATTTACAATTCTGTCTTTTGAGTTCTGAGTATAATTTAAATGTAAAGTTTATAATTTTTTAATATATTTTTGCTCTTTATTTTTTTATTTTTAATATTAGATATTAAAAGTTACTATTTATTTTTTTCCTCTATCACAAATATAATATCATTTATATATCTTTGTGATATATTGTGAAGTTGTTGTAGTTTGGTTGTACCTACATACTTCTTCCAGTTTCAAACATATAAAGTTAATTATATTGTTGATTTATTAGGGCCTTTTTTTTTATTTCGCCCAGGGCCTATAAAATGATAAGAACAGCCCTGATTATAGGATGAACAAATATTCAGTGAAAACAACATCCTATTGAACGAATAAAAAAAATTAATGT
>JANZLX010000005.1:20464026-20478934 GCA_025531955.1 Erythroxylum orinocense
GGATTGCCTTTAGGGCACTACTCTAACAATCTATCGGTACTGTACACACACAAGTCGACTTACATGGGTACACAAGTTGACTTGTTAGCACCGAACTGGCATAAGGCGACTTACATCTCTATACAAGTCGACTTATCCCTACAATGTTGAGAACTAGGAATAGTTCTTGGAGAAAAATAAGAATCTATGTCAATAGTAACTTTCTTTTTTCCTTTATCTAATACTTGTGGTGCTTCATCATCTCCAAAAGATATATCATAAGCCTCTTTATTTTTCTTTTTCTTTTTTATTTGTTACTGCAAATATTTTCCAATTGTATCACACAGATCAAGTGGTACTTTTTTGCAAGAAGCAATATTACCCTTAACACTAGCAAGATGTTCTTTCATTCTATAAATTCCTCTCCCTTTAAATATTCTACCGCAAAACATACAACTATAGTGTGGATATTCCCATTAGATGCTTGAAAAAATGAAAAATAATTCCATGCTGGATCGGACTTACCACGAGTAGAGGATGATTCCATTTTCTCCATTATAATTTAACTTAAAAAGTATTTGAAAAAATAATTAGGTATACTATTGTCAAGGAAAAAGTCTCTTATTTAAATAATTCTAATTAGAATGACAATCACAAGCATAAAATTGCGCTTTAAGATACCATTTTCAGCAATTTATGAACCTTGTCCTATTGACTAAACTATATCATAAATATAGGTCGAAAAGCAAAGAAAAAAGCTTATGTTATTAGTGTTTTAATTTCTCCATTAACTCCGAGAAGTTGAGACTTAAGAAGGTGTGGTGTGAAGAGCTACTAACAAGGCAAGCTCTTCAGTAATCGAAGGCTAACCAATAATGAGACAAATCATTATTTCCTTGATTTAGTCACAACAGCAAGAAGAGTGCCTTTGTCCTTTGAGGGTTTTGCACAACTTTGGATTGAGTTGAGGTTTTAGGGGATTTTGCTGCCCACTTAACCTTGGAATTCAACCAAGGATTCCACTCTAAAAGAAACAAGGAGATATAACTATATTTGTAACCAAATTAAGTACTTAGGATCAAACAACCAAATTAAGTGGAAACAGAGGATCCCCACTCACTTCAACAAAGCCTAGAAGATGTTTCCTATCACACAAACCAGTAATCTTTGTCTCTTCAAGAATGAAACTTTCCCAATTCCCACTTGGATTTTCTAAGGATATTGACAAGTTCATTAATAAATATGTAAAGTTCACAGGTTTGGTTCAACCTTTACATGTGGAATCAATAAGGAATATGATTCTTAAATAAATCAAGTTGATATAGGAAGCTATTGTCATCCAAAGTTGCTTCTCCAACACCAACAAAGAAAGGAACAGGAGAGGAAAATGCAAACACAACACAATGGAGCATACATATACATACATATATAGTTATACAAAGAAGATCAACAGTAGTAGAATGGATACACATATGACAGAATAGATGTTACTCACTTATTAAAACTTTGCCCCAGCAATTGTTCCACTTCAAAGTTTAAATAGCCTTACCAAAATATTGCTAGTAGATCAACAAATTGAATACTTGAAAGAGTATATATAACCCAGCTATTAAAATAAGAGATTGATATGAAATGGAGTTCTAACTATTACAGAAAACTAATTAATCAATACTAGTGGATCCTTATCTGTTAACATATTGAAACAATAACACGCAACAAATTAAAATTCAAAGAGTATATATAACAACTGATAATAGAGTATATAATAAAGTTGTATTCTAACTATTATAGAAAACACAGTAGCAATGAAACTTGAATAAAACAAAATATTGAAACTATCACTGCCTTATCCTTATCTCTTAACAGAAACTTGAATGAAACGGTACAAATTGGAACTCTAGACAAATTGAAGCTCTACATGATATGTTCTTTTGTCCTCCTCTCTAGTAAGAAAAGCGCAATAGCATCAAGCAAACGAGTAGTACCCCTTCGAAATAAAAAAATCAGAGCCCAAATTTAAGAGAAAATACAATAACAATGACAAATCCCAAATAGAAAAAACATAAACATTTCATGGTTGAATAAACCAAAACCTAAGCATGAGGAACATGGGATGGAGGTAGACACAATCCCTTCCATCACGGTACTTAGTCGCTAAGGAAGGAGTTTGAAGTTGCTTCAACAAGCTCTTTATCTTAGACCAGCTATGAGAGATTTGAGAATAAAAGATTAACTTCACAGTAGCCGCTCAAGGAGATAACGAATAGAAATTGATTTCTGCATCTATGATTACCCCTAAGTATCATATTTACCTACATGTATGGAGGCAGTGAGAGATGGTTAAGAGAAGATGGAGAAGAGGCGAGAGGTCTGAATGAAATCTGAAAGTTTAGTAGCATTAGGTATCTGAATGGTGAGTATTTGACAAACTAGTTGGACCGGTTGCTGAAAAATAGGCCAGTTCTCCCATAAAAATGGCCGGTTTTTTTACTTAAAGGTTATTACATAAAATTGAACCGAACAACTGGCTGGTCGGTTCAAACTTTTCCGATTGGACTGACGAGTATAGTCCGTTTTTAAAACCTTGGGAAAAACAGTTTTAAAAAATTATAAACTTGCAGATGGATGTAATGCCAACTTCAACTGGGTTGGTCTAGAAAGAGTCCCAAGGAGAAGACTTGAAGAACGTGTATCAGTCAAGATGATATATCTCTCTCTTTGTCCATAAGTGGTTTTTTTCAAAGTTGGGACTTGAAATTCAGATTTAATAAAGAAGTTTAATACAACAACAGACAGAAGTTGGAGTGTGGATTCTATTATTAGGAGAATCTCTGAATTAGCAGTTGTAAAATAATCTTATATCATCAAAAGTAAAACTCAAGTTATAAGTCAAACTCATATGCCTATTTCATCCCAGATTAGCATTGGCATCTTGGATCCCAAACAAGTGAAATTTCGTATTAAATGATTATTATACATTATGTTAAAATATATTTTCAGATTCTGAATTCTATTAATTTGATTTTAGTCTTAATCATTAATTAACAAAGATTGGGTGTGCAACAATAATGACGCCATCCCTAGAGTAATCTTTTATACCTTAATCACTCCTATTTTACTTCTTTGCTGCAATGGGTAAGCTAGTCTTATATATTACAGTATTGAAAAATGAAAATTACCCACTTTAATCACAAGAGAGAATTTTTGTTTTACATTAAAAACAACTTATGATTACAAAAAAAAAAACTTTATTAATTACTCCGATGCTCGCCATCAGATTTTTTATATTCTCCATCTTTAATCAAAACTAATCCATACACTGTGCAGGTAAGCTAACGTGGACATTAAATTATTGTAACTGGTAAAAATCAAGTAGGCTTTTCCTCTTTAATCATTTCATAGGGTTTAGACTAAATAATTTAAGGAACACTTTTTCTATACTAAATTGGAGGAGCACTCAAGTTTCATAATATCGGAGTTAGGGGAGGTAAGATACTTCTGTTTTTCCAGTTATCATACTTTGACAATTAATATATGTGTCTGGAGCAAGAAAGTCGCTGGTCATTGCTGCAATTTTATTAATAGATGGTAAGCAACTATATGCTATTAATATTAGCTAACAAGACCAGTGATTAGGGAACAAGTAATTCAAGGCCGATAGAGTGATATAAGATATGCATATTTGATCCTGTTCTGTTATGAACCGCTTTGGTCTGCTTGCTTGTAAGAAACATGATAGAAATGGGGCCAAAGATTAGCTCTTCCGTGTCATGGGGATTCCATAGAAAGCAAGTGGACTATTATCATTATCATGATAATGGGTTTGATGGTCTAGCTAGTTGCAGACAATCCACAATGGGTCATTATTACTTACTGTTGTCGTCCAAATGGGGCTTGCTTACTTTTGACATCATCTTCATTTAGCTTTTCCTCCGTTCATTTCACCCCTTCGAAAAAGTCAGCCTTTTCAGCAGGTATGGCACTCGTTACTGGGTTTTAATTGATGTTGATCTTGAATCTTGAAAAAGCAGGATGGGAGCTATGGAAATTCGAATTTTTTGTGGATTTTTTATCAGTGTGTTTTTGTGTTGAGTGGGTTTCTTCCCTTGTGCCATGTGGAGAGCACGTACGGGTTGCATTGCACATGGATTTGGCAACTCCAAAGCTTCGAGCTTGCGAAAACCAACAGTTCTACTTGTCGTTTCGAGAGAATCAGCTTGCAGATAAGAACAGACAGTAGCTTGGTTTCTGATAGAAAACAATTTACTCTATAGTTTCGTTTTCCAAGTCTGAAGCTCTGCGAGTGCGAAAAAAGCATGGTTAGTACAGTACAAAAGATCAGTAAAAGGTGCTCTGTTTTCTCTATGCAACCGGTTCCTTATGTCTTTGAGGCTTCCCTACGGTAGATGCTTGTATGCTCTCTTCTATATGCGTCCCTCAAGCAGCTTCCACCATCTACTTCTGTTCTTTTGATTTGTTTGTTTAAGTAGAAACATTGAATAGCTGTTCTTTAACTCTCTCTGGACCAAATCTTTGAGATAGATCCACTTTCAAAGCTACTTTTGATTCTGGAAATGGTAAATGCAGCTGAGAACCAAGCCCCCACTTCCATGCATCCCTCCAAACTCTCACTGCTTTTGCTTTCTGTCTTAGTTTCTTGTATAGTTCTCGCTTGTTTCCTGACCTTTGGTTCGTCTCCTGTTCCTGTAACGATTCTTATTCTGCTTCTACCGTCAATGTTTGTCTTCATTTTCTCAAAGAAAAAGGCGATCCTTATTGAGGATACAAACCAAGAAGCAAAACCCAAATGCTGCCCAAAGACGCAATCGGAGACGGAAGTTGACAAGAACTTGAACGCAGATATGGACACTGTCAATCAATGCAATGGACACGGACATAGTGAAGCTTGCCTTGTGGATGAGTATCAAGTCGAATCAACTGAGTTTCCATCAGACGGTGAAAGCAGTGATGGGTTCGTAGCAAGCGAAAACTTTGATCTCGGCTGGATGTGCTCCAGAAATATCGGTGCGAGTAAAGAAACGTCTGAAAGGTCATGCTCAGATGAAGATGACGAGGATGATAACTTGATTGAAATAAGTCTTCCCAGGAAAAACTGTGTCAACATAAATGAAGAGTCGAAACAAATGTTGCAGTCCAGTCTGCCTGATTACTTTACCGAATCCATTTTCAGGCAGCAGGGTTTAGTGGAGATATTAGAAGAGATTCAAGACGTAATTGAGGAGGATAACTTGATAGAGATTGACCTTTCTATGGGCTTCATCAAATGAGCAGCCCTTGGCGTTGAAGCGTTAGTCTTGACACCTGTGTTCATGCTGTGAAACTTATAAATTCTCATCTGTCTATGACTGACGAGGCTAGTCTTAGGATTATTAACTTCTTGTTATGCTAATGTTTCTATACATTAAGCTGTTGTGAATATCATCAAATCTTGGATATGTATTCTTCGAAGTTTTAACACAGCCCAAGAACAAGATCAAAGCATTCTTTTATTTTTACCAATCACTAAACTAGCTTTCTTATGCAACCAGCATATGTCAATTCCCATACTGGAACCTATTCAAGGCTAAAAAAAATTCTCAAAATGAAGGATAATTACAGAGTTGAAACATCTGGTATTAAGCAGTATAAAATGATCAAAATAAAGAAACTGCAGACGTGTCTGATGCCCTAACCATTGTAATATATGCACGCTCAAAGGCACAAGTTGAAGATAAAGCAGAGCTTAAAACTTTTAAATCACTGAACGATCTCATTTCACATCTCAAGATTGGTTGTCAAGACAATAATTTGAAAGTTACGAAGAAATAGCCTTTTCCAGTCAACCAAATTATCAGAGATCCACTGTGTGCACAATTTACAACGGCCTAATCCTTACATATTTTTCTACTATTCTAATGTCACTGCTTCACCATCTTGCTACCTTCAAAAACTCAAATTAGAAGTTGGATACTACCTTTCAAAAATCTCTCCCGGTATTATGTTCTGAACCAGTATTAGAATTTGGAAGGCCCAACGTCACTTAAGGTCAAGAAACTCCAGTCCAGTTGCTGTGGGTGTCAAACCATGTTGAGACAAATAGTGAGCATCATAAAATTTGCTCAAATGCCTTATTCCACTATCACATAGAATGGTTACAATGGTGTGACCAGGACCAACTGATTGTGCCACTCTCACAGCTCCAACACAATTCATGGCTGATGAACTCCCCAGAAAGAGGCCATCATTCTTCAAAAGATACCTACAAAAAATTCCAACCGAAATATTAGTTTGAACTAAAATCAGAACCAAGTCTAGTTTTTCTATTGAAGTGTGAGATTAATCAGTGCTATTGTTTACATCCCATGATAAAAGTCTTAAGATTACATCTGAAGGGATATAACTACAAGATTATCCAGTTTAATTGAGTGAACAAGTTCAAAATTCTCAAAAAGACAAAAAGAAACATCCATTCCATATTCCTTCTAAACATTAATAACAAGATTTTGAAGGAAAAGAAAATATGTTAAGATTTGAGCAGAGATCATTATGTCATCTGAAGAGCAATGTTGACCTGGAAGTCGACTCAACTTTGGCCAATGATCATAATATCTTCACCTCTCAGCCACAAATTAAGCCTAACAAAGTAAGCGTAGAAAAGGAGAGCATAAACTGACCTCGACATTTCAACAGCCTCCTTATCTGTGCCTTGAAAAGCACCATCAAGTTCTGCCATTCCAAAATTTTTGGTTAACCTGTTGATTCCAATTCCTTCAGTTATTGTATCAAAGGGATTCTTTAACCTTTTCCCTTCAGCCTCCTCCTTTGTGTACATCACTCCTCTTGTTATCTTATTGAACAAACCAGAACCCGGAGGATCTATGAGAAAGCACTTGACATTTGGATTCTTATCCTGTAAAACATTAAAACAAGGACTTACTAGGCTTTTCTAGTACCAAATAAATAACACATTCATAAAAGAGTAACTTGACCTTGAGAAATTTGGAAACACCAGCAACAGTGCCACCTGTACCTGCAGCTGCCACAAATGCATCTAGGCTACCACCACTTTGTTCCCAAATCTCTGGACCAGTACCCTCATAGTGGCAACGAAAATTTGCCAAATTTTCAAACTGATCAGCAAAATAGCCACCACTAGAATAACTTGTAAGGACAGAATCATGTTTATCTCCATCATGTCTGTAACCATTACATAGATCTTGATCTTTACCCCCAGTTTGGTCAATTTTGTTAAGCTTGGATGCTAACTCATTGGCTTCCATTGCCCGTCTCCTAGCAATATTGACATAGTGGTCTCTATGTGTAATTGATACAGGCCTTACCCTTTCCACGGTAGCTCCCAGGACTTCAAGAATTTGAGACTAATAGTAGTTTGCAGAGAATCAATGTCAAGACAAAATAAAAATGAGATAGGTACAGCCAAAGTAATAATTTAACAGTGTCTCTCTCTATCTCTATCTCTCAAACAAACAGACATGCACATGTATGCATAGAGTGATACAGCCAATGTGGGGGTGGATATTATGGTAGTGGGCAGTTAACATTTTTACTATGAATGAGGTCAAAAGTCAATTTAGGAAGTACATTGTGATAGTTCAACTACTAATCCCATATATACCAAAGCAACTTACAAAAATACTAGGTCATTGCACCAACTCAACATAAAAGGTTAAAGTAAACTCAGAAAGAACTTTCAATATGTAACTTAATTTTCCACTAATTGATCTAGAATTACCAATAACTACTAATTACCTATTCTGGCATACCTGATGCATCCTTGGGCAAATCCTTTGAAAATAATATAACATTTATTCCAAACACCATAAAATTGCAAGGTTACAACAGAAAGCCAGAAAAGCATACAGTGCCCCACAAACCATAGAACAAAAACTGGGAATATTGTTGAGTGAGATTTTAAAGAAGAACAACCCAGGTCCTAAACTGCAACTAATTCATACCTTCTCAATAGCAGCATCATCAGGAATGACAACATGGCATTTGCATCCATAAGCAGGGGCCACCGTAGCAAGGCTGATAGCAGTGCTCCCTGCACTTCCCTCTGTGACAACCCCACCATAAGCTAGCTGGCCAGATTTTAAGGCCTGTAGAATAGAGCCATCAGCCATGTGTTAAGAGAACAAATTAAAAGAAAACAAATAGGCCATTGAGTGCAAAATCTGTAGAGTTCACTACAAGTTACAGCCTTGAATCAGATGACCTTGAACTAGTTTCAGCCCCGTTGGACAGAGAAAATATCAACCTTAGATGTCCTACATAACAAAGGTTACCTAGTTCAGATTCAACATAGTTTCAGAACTGGAATAGAAAACTTCAAAATTGGCTTGACAACCTTCTTCAGCTATGCAATTTTGCATAAGTTTTACAGTTATAACTCCACTATTTGGAACCTAGACGCCTCAGTGCTTGTAAGTTTTGTATTGGAATACTGCATCTTGAGTAATACAAACTTCAACTGTGTATCAGAAATCGCACACAGAAATTTCAGCCACAATTCCATCCTCAATAAATTAATCCTGAAACTCAAAATTATAGTGAAAGGTTTCATTATCTGTCAATAGCCTTTGTACCTTAACAATGGCCTTACATATAACTTAGCTGAAACAAAACTTTAAACTTCTCAGCGTTGTTTTCATTAATCCCTTTGTTGAAGATAAGGATGGCCTCAATAAGATATAACCATTAGCAGCAGAATTTCACAAATTGCACTTTGCAAAAATTCTTTATCAGCGCCCTTAACTACAAATAAATGCTAAAGTTATATCGAATTTTCATACCATTAAAAAACGCCTATATTGTTTTCTTAAGTACCAAGGGGAAAAACCACTCACAGATGTAAAAGTGTACCTCCTCAAATATTTTGGCAGCAACTCTGTCTTTCACACTGCCACCAGGATTCAAAAATTCGCACTTCGCAAGAATCTGCAGAAAGAACATAAGTTCAAATAAGAAGTATTAATGAATAAATAGTAATGATAAAAATAAAACATACTTTCAAATGGAAAACACCAACCAAAAGACCATATCTTGAAGGAAAACTGGGAAAGAAACTTACTTCACAACCGGTAGCTTCAGAGAGGCTATTGATTCTAATCAAGGGAGTATTGCCAATAGCATCAAGAAGCCCATATCTTGGTTGCTTTTTCTTGTTTGGAAGGACTGAAAGGTTCTTCCTTTGCGACTTGCACTTATTGCATAGAAAGAAAGAGAGCACTCCAATGGACACCGAGATCGCAGCTACAATAGCACCAGTGGTTCTCACAGGCGCCATCGTGGCGGCTCCCGACAAATGTGATGCCTCCTCCATAGTTCATACTTCGAGTCATTAATGGAACACAAACAAGAATTGGGCTGATGTAGTAAGAATGTTGGTTACGGACTCAGCCCATGATGTAGCTCAATCCAATCGCCTTCCAAAACCCTGTTCTTTTGCTTTTCTTCTATTTTGATACAATTTCATGGTTAGAATTGAATAAGTGGAACTGCCGATCTCATCTATTTACTCACAGGAATAAAGCACAAAACGACAGAAGTAATCAAATTATTTTTGGCGTAAAGCACAAATGTATCATTTTGACTTTTCACAAATTTTACTGTTAATTGTGATTTTGAATTGATTGAAGGACGTCTATTATGCAACACAAGTTGTTTCTCTCGTTACAGTCAGAGGAACAATTTGTTACATATCAAAACAAAACTATTTCCATGGGCACTTTAGGAACTGCAACACATTTTTCCAGACCTCAACAAAGACAGAATGACCAGAAACACCAAATCAGGAAAAGTTGTACAGTGAAAATTCACCCCTCAAAACAATCCAAGGAAAAGAGCCTGAAGCTGAAACACCCCATTTCTTCTTCCTCCTTGGAAAATCTAACTCACCGCCACCATGGAGATCCAAGAAAAGCTTGTCAAGTACAAGTACCATATCATTTTTACCCTCATAACCTCTCTCATTCTTGCGTCTCTCCTCTTTCTTGCTCCTAGTTTTTTCACCATCTTAGCCTACTTCTGGCCTCTCTTGCTGTCAACTGCTCTCTTTTTAGCTGCTGTCGTCATATTTGGCAACACCACCTCCACGTCGGGCGACAAGGCCGCCGGCGAGGGCCTCTTGGATTACGTTGCTGGGCAACCTGAACATGCTGTGGAAAGTTTCAAGCTTGAAGAAGAGGAGTTGAAAACCAAGTAGCTTCAAGCTTGAAGAAGAGGAGTTGAAAACCAAGTAACAATAGTCATATCTGTAGTTTCTCTTGACAGTATAATGGAAAGAAAGATCCAATCTTTTTCCGATTTTCTTCCCTTTAGCTTTGTAGTTGACGAAACCTGAACTGTAGAACCATGGGAAGATTAGTACTTTATCAGTCAATGAAAACGATATGGTTCTCTTCCTTTCCTTTTTATCTAATATTCTTTAGTTGTTTGATGGGTGGGAAGTTTGGGATTTGGTAAAAGATAAAATTCAGAATTCAGATTGGAATTTGGTATTCAATGGTTAAGATTCTGCAGACACAACTCAATCACTTGGGAAATGTTTACCTAAAACTAAAAGTGGGAAAATTTTAAAAAGAAAAACAACTTCTTTGGGTTGGGGCCGGATGTCTATCATTGTGACTTTCACGTGAGCAGTCAGATGAAGATAATCTCTTGTTTTTTTAATTGTGACTTTCACGTGAGCAGTCAGATGAAGATAATCTCTTGTTTTTTTTAAAAAAAAACAAGATTTAGATAAAAAGAAAATGTGGCTACGGAGTCTAGGAAGTACTTCGTCGAGAGAGGGAACTCGTACACTAGTGCTGTTCTTTGGATCACCGCCACAGCCATAGCTGCCTTTTGTTCCTTGTACCAAATCCTTATAATTATACATCTCAGTTCAAATTTTCAGCTTCAAATTGATAAAGCCTCCTTCGGCTTCGGCCTATTGTATTCAACCCAACAGATTTTTAAAAAGTTGTAGAATACCATTATTTTGGCTTTAGCTTCTTAAAATACAACTCTACTTTCGAGAAGAGGAACAAAACAAAACCCCTTTAAAACTGTTTGAATCTATTTATTATTGGACGATGAAAAATCGTCACAATATATGGCAGCAGGTCAAAGACCGTCGTGTGACTCGTTCAAAGTTGAAAGTGACCGAAAATTTGCAATTTTGTTCACTATTTTTTGAAAAAATACATTTTTTCCATTGGATTTTTTAAAGTCCCGAGCCAGTTACTTTCATCATAATTAAAAAATACATTTTTTCCATTGGATTTTTTAAAGTCCCGAGCCAGTTACTTTCATCATAATTATGATTGTGGCAATTACTTTGGTCTCTTGATAATTACGATTTTGCCATTTCTTTCTTCCAAGTTACATTTTTGTCTCTAGCTTTAAGAAAATCATAATTCTGTCACTAATTTTAAGATTTCAAATTTACAAATCTTGTAAATAATTATTCTACGACTGGCTTTAACACTACTTTTAAATTTATCTTAATGAACAAAGATATTTGCAAACGAAAATATGCCCCTCTCCTTTTAAATATTGCTCAATTGGTAGGAGAAATTTTTTAAAAGATTTTTGTAATTTAGCAATTCATAATTCATACAATGAAAAGCTTCACTTAAGGAAAGTATTTTAATTACATTTATTATATTTTTGCATTGTTGTTCTATAAGCAAGAGTTATTATTTATGCATAAATTTTGTACTTTTGTTTTTTAGTTACCAAAGCAATAAACTATGACGATGACATGCATAAATAAATAAAAGGTCAATTATTCCTATTATTTAACAAAATGTCAATGAGTAAAGTGATAGATTGTTATTACTACTTTATATTTCTAATATAATGTAAGAATTTCTTACGATTCAAATTATAAACTCAAATGAGAATTTTCCCTTTGTGAAAAATCATATGAAGGCTCCAATCAAAGCATAAGGCTTATCATTTAATCCTAAGTTTTGGTCATCAGCTAAATCTTTTAAAAATTCTTTATATACCTTCAATTTCTAGGAATCTAGTTTCCACTTTTAAAACTTGATGTTATTATGCTTAAAAGAGATTTTGGATAGATGTTTCAATTTATTTAAGAACACTTTATTTATTGCTTTTGGTGTTCTTATTGATGGATCGTAGAAATTGAAATTTGATAATGAATTTATTGATTATTTGTTTTTTTGTTTATGATAATGATAAAATTAAACATAGCAGATTAAATAAAAAATTTATTTACCTGTGGCATAAATACTTGGGTCATGTATTTAAAGAAAGATTAGTAAAGAATGAGATTATTTCAAATCTAGATTTTGTTAATCTAAGTATATATGTGTGGATTACATAAAAGGAAATCAAATTAAACATAATAAGAAAGGAATTATATGAAGTACTCAGCTTATTGAGATTATACAGGTTGATATTTGTGGACCTTTTGATATTTCATCTTTTAGTAGAGAAAAATATTTCATTACCGTTACCAATGATTTGTAGTTTGAAGGCTTGAATCTAAGCTATATAATAGACTTCTTTTTTTTTGCATCAATCATAGTCAATGGCATCCAGTCTTGATTGGATGTTAATTTTTGCACTCAATACTCTATTGAGTGTTTTTTCTACTTCACTGGTTTGATGGCTTTAAAATTATATGACTCAAATATTTCTCACGTTAAACTTTGGTCCTATTACAACTTTAAAAAGTCTTTTGATTCATGTTATGCATGTGAATCTTTAGTTGTAAAAAGATATACAGAGCTATGGAATATCTTAGTTATGAAAGGTGTTTGAGTGTACCTATATATTGATTTTATTTTTAAACATAACTTGTCAAAATCGTACCTATAAATTGCTAAATTTTTTAAGATAATGTTTGTTAATTTATATGAGTAAAAACATTGAACGATTGATTCATGTTGTGATTTTTAAAAGTTAGTCCTTTTTTCTTATGATTGTTTATCCTTAGGAAATATGGTTAAAGAGGAAGTGCTTTGATTTTGATTTTGATCTTTAGGTTTGCCATAGGATGGCCAAAGGGTAAATTTAGAAGAACTTTATAATTTCCTGTTTAATTATCAATTTATTAGCAAATGCATCGTGATTAATGTTTATGTTGTACCTAAGATACTTATTTTGGTTTAGGTACAAGTTAGAGGAATAAGAACCAAAATGAGATAAATTCACATCCTTGGTGTAATTCTATTGATGTTTGATCTTATTTGACTTTGTGGAGCAAAAAGGAGACGAGTTAGGGTGGGATAAAGAATGAAAGAATTAGAGTCAATGTAACGTATACAACTATGTATGTGAACATTTAACTTATTGAAAATGTGTACGAACTCGAAGACGTTGGTCCAACCATCTTTATAATCCACTCGCACAAGTGGAGACCTAAAAAACCATGTAAGTGAGTTACACGATCGTGTATCTTTATTGTGTATCAAACTGTGAATGTGTAATTTTGTAATTTCTAAAAAATTAATATACATAGTCACCTACATGCTTGTGTAGCTGACTCTGCATCAACATATAGTCTTAATTTTATAGTAAAAAAGGGCAATTAATAGGCCAATCATGGCATGAACATATTGGAGATATAAAGGAGGCAGATTCATATCCCTTTTGAGAGTTATGAGCAACTAATCTTCTTTTTTCCACTTCCAAAGGGATATCGAGATCAGATAACATGTTTTAACATTGATCAATCTTAGTGATATTGTTCTCACCCCTCTTTTGAAATTGAATATGTTATTCTGTTTTTAAAGTTTGGGATTTATATATGAATAATTTGATAGGCCTACTAGATTATTCATATATGGATTTACTACTAGAATCATGATTGCAGTCCGTAATTGTTGTAAATATAATTTATGTGTGGCCATGCATCATTAAGTATAATATAAGATAAGTTAAATGATCCAAGATTGTATGATTATTATTTAGATTAATCTATTTTCCTAACCTGTAATACGGAGATCTAATTAAAGAGCGTGCCATATTAGTTACAATATGAGGAAAAAAAACTAGGATTAACAGAGCCTGTTATTAATGTACGATCAATAGTTTCAAAGAAAGGTGTGAGAACAAGGTTACGATTGATTATGCACATTTATGTGAAGGTTGAGATTGGATTGAGAACTAAATCAAAGCTCATTGATTAACCATTGGAATTTTCTATTGTTTGATTTAATCTATCTTTCATAGTTTTATTTTATTTTATTGCATCAATTGAATTCATCCAAACCCCCTAATTGTTGGGCCCAAAACCCAACCGCTTAACAAAACATAAAATGAAAAACAAAAGTGGCGGAAGTGAAATCATAGTGACGAAATATGAAGACAATCAAATCGGATCAAAAGCGAAGGAACTCTTATACGGAATCATAAATCGAAAAACAAACAAGCTGGCGGAAACGAAAGAACGGATCATAAAGTGTGCGGAGACAAAGAAATCGAAAGGCTCGGAATCAATGAAGCGAAGACAAATCCAAAGCGGAATCGAAGGAACGGATTTACAAAATCTCAGAATCAAAGAAACCAAAACGATTCAATCAAACTTAAGGGCAAATTTCGACATCTGAGAACACAAACTTTTTTAAAAACAAACAAACGTGTCGCGTTGGAAACCATAAGACAATCGGTCTAAACCAATACAAAATGGTGTAAATTTTTTTTTATTCTTTAATCAAGCAAAAATAATTTCCACTTTTGAATTCATCAATTCCATAACTTCAATTTATTTTATCCCTCATATGCGAATCATAACCATTAATTTAAACAAAAACTTATTTTTGTTTTGCCATCAAGACGCACACATGTCAATAGAACACCAATTCAAACCATAAATAACCAAAGCACTTCTATAATTCTCAAACATCAGTATCATCGGACCTCCTGTCCGGAACCCATATCACATTCATCC
>JANZLX010000005.1:20514752-20533358 GCA_025531955.1 Erythroxylum orinocense
ACTAATTTAAATATTATTAATATTATTAATTTTTTATACCAAATTAATTATCTTATTATTATTATTATTAATTCTTAATTATTATTATAAATTTTGTACTTTTATTATTATTATTATTATTATTATTATTATTATTATTATTATTCGAGACAGAAAATAGGGATATGCTGTTTTTCTGTCGAAAAAAACTTGTTGTCAAAATTTAGAGAAATGATGTTTTCTGGTTTATGTGAAACTGTTGTGGTTTTTTTATTTTCAAAAATAAAAAATCACAACAGAGTAAACCAAACACGTTTTACTTACCTGTTTTTCTTTTTACAAAAATGACAACAAAAAACGGAAGAAAAAAACAGAAACAAACAACCCCTTAATTATAACCATAATCCAAAATTTTAAACATTTCTTCTTCTTCTTCTTCAATTTTTTAATTGTGAGAATTGATTTTCTTTCATCTAATGACAATGAATGGATTTAGTATTATGAAAAGTATTCATATATTAAAGTCTAAATATAAATAATATGAGGAATCTAAAATTAAGATATACAAAAATTAGCAATCTTACATTTGCAAACTTTTTATTTTAGTTAGTATTAAAAAAAAGAGTTTGGTTTAATTCAATTTTGTTTGAAGTTAATCAAAAGATTTTAATTTGATCTAACTAAGGTTTTAACCTAATACAAAAAAAAAATCAAGTTAAGAGTACCCAACGCAAACTCAAATTTTTTTCTATCTTCTTATCCAACATATTTAGAATTTTTAGATCAACTCGAAATTGCATCGAACTTGGATTTGAGCTAATGTTCTAACAAATTTTTAGCTTAAAATTTTAGTTTACTTATTATTGAATATCATTTTATTGCTCTATTTTTCATTTTTTGATACAATTTCTTTATGTATACAAAAAACATTAAGCACATACTAACAAATACTTAACATTTAATTCGAACAATTTAAACCTTTTTATATCAGTAATAGTAACCCTTCTCTTTGTAGTTTGTATGCCCTCCTAGCACTGAAAAGTTCGTCAAGAATGGGTAAGGCCCATACTTTGAGCACTCTCACCTCTGCTATACACTTCCTTCTCTTATTGCATCTCTTTCACTCAATCTCTCATACTTGAAGCAAGGTCAGCCTTATTTACTGCACTTCCAGATAACAAAAGACAGATGAGGTAAGAAAAGGGTGACATATATTTAAACTATCAATCTTATAAGCTTTGTCATTTTCTTTCAACTTCCCTTGGTTGGCATTATTTTGTAAAAATTCAATAATTGATATAATAATTTTGCACATAACATATGACTAGAGATGTGAAGTCCATGTTTGCACTATTTGTGAGAATCCAATCAAGAAGCCAAGGTTAAGATGATTTTTTGAGATTCAATGATGGGAAGATCAATGACAATGAGAGTTCCTCTATAGGAAACTGACCAATACTAGTCCAAAGAATCAATGTTGGTCATATTCTTCAATCTACAAGAGCAAGTTAAGGGACTAGATGTGATGTCTTGTTAGAAGCAGGAATCTTTCAAGCCAACAAAAGGAGTAACGACATCGTCAAGCTTTGGAATTTTCGATAAAAAGATGTCTTGAGGACTATAGAGGGACCATAACATATCAATTTTAGAAAAATACCAATGTGAGAAACTTCCTCATCATAAGGTCATTGAAGGAAGGACAAACAATTTCACCTACCAATGTCTAACAAGACAAGACTAGACCAACCTTAGATAACCTTTTCATACATGAGAATGTAAGTGAGCTATGCCTACCAAAATTTAAACTGCCTAAATGTAAGTGAGCTATGCCTACCAAAATTTAAACTGCCTAACTTTGAGATGATGGACTTGTAACTAGGTTTAAGACATTTTTTTAATCTTTTTGGGAGTTGCGAGAGATTGACATAAACCATACCAAAGAAGTCGGTTTTAAGCTTCAAACATCTCAAGTCTACATTTAAGGCTCATTTTGCTAGCAACAAAACTCATCTACTCTCCTTGATGTGCTGTAAATATAAGGTGACTTGTATGAAATATGCATATATTATATTAAGTATTTTGCTCGTTTTTAATACTGTATTACCTTCTTTTACTTAGTTTTTGTTATATTTTTACTTAATTATGCAAATTGAACATTTATATAATATTATTCAAGAATTCGAGGCAAGTCTAAGCAAAAATATTAAGAAATTATCAAATTCTTATATAAATTCATAATTCACAATTCTCGAGAGAAGCTAGTGAGTGGACCGTAGCTTATATAGAGGGGTTAAATGAGGTGCTTGTAGGGGATCTACGTTATCTTTCTAATGTTGGGGTGAAACCTTTTATGAGACTTTATAGAACTTAATGCATTCAAGAGGAGTTAGGTTAACCAATTCAAAAGTAAATGGTTATAGTTTAAAAGAGTGAAATTTTAGCGTCTAATAAGTCTTACTTGTCCAAAACATTTATATGTTCTGGGTTAATTGGAACATGAAATTAAAATAATTACTAGAGAAAGTAATCACCTAGATATAACCACTTTATTGCATTTTATTTTATTAGTTATCTTATCATTTATTCTATTGGCTATTGTCAGGTTTAGGTTTAGGTTTAGGTTTATTTTTTTAATGTTTTTTATTTAAAAACCATAAACTATCATTTATTTATTTCCTTTAAAATAGTTAATAGTATTAGAATTTTCTATGTATATGACTTCTTTATGAGATCAGTACTCTACTTACTATTATAGTTCTTACCAATGATATGTATACTTTCCTAGTTAGTGAGTGCATACACTCATCAAGTTTTTGGCATGCTAGGAAGCAACTAGTTTTGGGAACTTATTAACTATTTTCTAGTTTTATATAATTGCTTTCTTATTTTATTTTTATTAGATTCCTTTTTCTTGTTCATATTTTTATGTAAATTTTCTTTATATCTATCTTTTGTTTTTATTTAATGTAATTTAGGAGTATTTAGGACTTATAATGAGAAATTGACAGTTCATATTTCTAAAAAAATCCAAAACTTGAGAGAACCTTATAGTGAAATTAAAGAAAGCATACTAAGCAAGAACTTAGATATACACTGGGATTACAACCTGAAAGGATGGAAGAAGAAAAGAGAACTATGGTGGCGTATGCTAAACCAGCTCTGATAGGAGCATAATCGAGCATTGTGAGGTCGATGATAAATACTTACTATTTTGATACCAAACCTAACATAATCTTAATGCATTCAAAAAAATTGTACAATTTGATTGATTACTTGATGAGATCTTGATGCATACATCACCAACTTTTTGAAGATATGCAACACATTTAGAATCAATGATAAAATTGAAGAAATTATTAGGCTGAGACTATTCCCATTCTCACTAAGGGATTTAGTAAAGTAATGGGTGAGGACATAATTAACTGGATTAATCGATATTTGGGTGAGTATTATAAAGAAGTTCCTTGCCAAATGCTTTATCCCATTTAAGAAAACAAAGCTAAAAAAAGTGATGTCTCTTCTTTTCAATAATTTGATAATGATATCTTATATGAGACATGGGAAGAGATACAACAATTTACTAACGAAATATCCATACCATAGCCTTTCAATATAGATGTAAGTCTAAAGATTCTATAATGGTTTGCTAAATTCTACAAGATATATGATAGATGCTATAGTAAGTGGAATGTTAACTTTAGAGTGGAGGTTCCTGTAGAGATAATAGAAGAGATGGCCATAAATAACTACTATTGACAATTAAGAAGGAAAAAAGCTAACATATATTTTAGGATTTAGAACATAAATGTCATGACTACACTGATAGTTCAAATAAAGATGATAGCGAGATAAATAGACAACTTGAGCTTTCTATTAAGAACATATCAAGTTATATGTTGTGAATTATATGGGGGAGGACATCAAGGAACCAAGTGTCAAGTTAGGAATTCTTAACGAAATTAGGGGAGTTAGTTGATTTATGTGAAGTTTCAAGAGAAAAACAGATTTATATGAAGTTCCAAGAGAAAAACAACCCATACAATAAGGCATAATTTAAGATGAAGAAATCAATTTATTTTATCTTTAGTAATCATGATGTGAAATCAGCCTGTTTCATATCAAATCAACACCTTGCCTAATAACACCATTCCTAAACTTAGGAAGCACATGAAGGAGGTTTTCCTAAAGGGTGACAAGTAATCTAACAAGAAGAACGAAAAGGAGAGCAAGGAAAGGATACTGCTAAAGGAGTATAAGCCAAAAATTCCTTGCCCTACAAGATTATTTTCGGTAGTCAAGAAGAAAGAGATTAGTACTTATGAGGGGTATAGAGAAAATTCAAAAGAGTACCTTAAAAAAGGAAGCTGTAGATTCAAAATCAAATGAAGGCAATATCAAAGTCCTCCCAAACATCATACTAACAAAGATGCGTGGCCTATAGAGTTTTAATATTTTTTGCACAATAAGTTGTATTCACATTAATATGGCATTAGTAGATATAATAGAAAATATTAATATAACCTCTTATTATATGTTTAAAAAGATTAGGATTAGGAGAATCGAAACTAGTATAAGAGTGATGTACCTTAATAATAATTTAATAAAAAGTCCTAGAGGCATAAAGGAGAACGAATGGTCATCATTAATATATTCCTATTCCCAATAGATTTTTATATTCTAAGTATTAATGATGAAGAAGAAAATTGTTTATTTAAAAGTAAATCCTTTAGAGCTATAATAGCTATAATAATTTAGGTGAGAAAGGTGAATTGATACTTAGGATTAGAAATGAAGCATTTATGTTGTACAATGATACACCACTTATGCCTATTAGAGATTGCATTTATTTTTAGTGTTAAGGATAATAATTTAGTTAGCAATACAAGGGAATGCACCTATAAGTATAAAATGACTTTAAAGAAGATTAGAGATGAAAGAATAAAAAAACAGGCCAAGGAAAAGCTTACTCATCATGTATTTATTGAATTGTGGTATTGAACATGGCCTAGGATATACTTATGTCCTAGACAGTGTTGATTTATGAGTTTTATAGAAGGATCCATGTCTGGGTTGTACTAGTTCCCTAGGTTGTGTCTTTAAAAAGTTAAAGATAGTGGGAACTATAGTCTAGGGATATGCTCATACCCTAGATCATGCATTTAATAATTGAAGATGGTAGGATCTATAGTTTAAGGATACGCTCATGCCTTTGGTCATTGATTTAGAAAAAATTTTACAGAGCTCCTTAGTATTTGAGCTATACCTAAGCATTATAATTTGTATTCAAAATTTTCAATTCAAGAACTCCCCAAAATCTGTATTACAACTATGTCACAAACTATATTGCTAAAATTTTAAAAGTTTGAAGGTTATCCTAGACCCAATTTACACAACACTTTTCATCTTTCTTTCATTGTCTCTCAAGTTCTCTAAACAATCAATCCAAAAATTGCATTCCTAGGCCATTATTATTAGATTTTTGGCATTTTCCATAATTGTTCACCAAGATTCATCTATTTTTTCTTCTCTAAATCTCAACTTTATCACAACTCAGGGCTTTAAATGAAACATCTAGGATTTTTGTCCTTTTTTCTTATTCATTGATTATTGTAGCTTTTAAAAACTTAACATAACAAAAATGATGAGCTTGCAATTGTCTATACACAAGATGTCAAACGTTAGAGCCATTAGGGGTAAATTAAGCATTAGTAGACACTCGCAGGAGACAATCTTAAGCGAGCACCTAATGCTAGTTAGTATCTAGACTTAGAGATTTTGTTTTTGAAGAAATTGAATTGTACTAAGCCTTTAAGGCATGAAAAAGTACAAGAGAGATTTTATCATCAAGCTAAGCATACTCCTTCAAGTGGAGTTATCAAGATTAGTAACTAAAACTATAATACATAATGATTTTCCAGGCCATTACATAACTAAAACAAATTACAGGTTCCATGTATTATTGATGCAGCTTTCATCACCAATTTTGTTTTTGAAGGTGTTGATATGAAGAAAATTTTTGCATGAGTTATTTGTGAAATATCTCCTTATCATAATTAACATAACAGAAAATTCTCCTATTTCTCTCATCCTAAATGTTTGATACAATGTATGAAAATGCAACACAAAAGCACCATTTCAAAGTGTTGCTTTTATAGTTGATGGTAGAGCGCCTTTCAATTATCACATTCCAATCCTTTGGAGCATTAGGAATATGACATAAGTGAAGCAAGTAATTCTAACTATTCTTGATGAAGTCACACTAGAAAAATAGATATTGTATATTTTCCTCAACCCTCCTACAAAATGAGCACCAATTAGGAATTTCCAAGTACTTGGATAGTTTGTTTATTGGGAAGCTGCAGTTCATGGCCATCCATAGGAATGTGGAAGCTTGAGGATTGAAATGTTTATGCCATATAACTTTGTTCTATAGAATATGACTGAGTTGCCTCTTAAAAATTTCCTACATAAATGGTTTATGAATTCTCCTGACCTAGTGTGTTTCCATCTTGTGACATCTTCTTCATCACTAAGATAGGTATGCACAAGGTCTCTCTTCTAATATGGTTTGGTATAGGATAGTGATCAAACAATTGCCTATTGGATAATTCCACTACAACTGGGGCATCCTTATCAATCATTGTTTTCAACAAGTCCATGGAAACCAAATTTTACAGAGGTTTAGTAGACACTAGTTATCTTGGCAAAATTTGGTTGTCTTACCATTGCTTATAAGGTTGATTATCTATAATATGAATTTTCCTTTGTTTTTAGGAAAACTTGCATCAAATAGGATACATATGAGGAGAGGTTGTAGCTTTAAATGCTTTTGTCCTTAAGATAATATTCATGTATCCATTTGAACCATAAAGATTGTTTGTCCTTGCATAGTCTCCACGGCCTCTTAATCAACATGATCAAATTTAAGGTCCTAAGAGGAATAAGATTGAGGCCACTTTCATTTATTAGAGTGCACACTTGATTCCATTTGATCCTGAATTTACATATAGAAGTATTAGATCCTGACCATAAGAAATCTTTGAAAATCTTGTCTATGTGCTTAGAAATAGAAACTAGAAAAGTCGTGTGAGCATCCTAAAAAACATTTATAAAATTAAGAATAGAAGATATAAGCTACAGTCTAATATCTACAGATAAATTTTTGTTGCTTTAATTGGATATTCTAGAGTTAATTTTATCAATGAGGAACGAGAACTCCTTACAAACCATCCTTGAATTAGAAATAGGAACCCCAAGAAAAACCAGTGGGAGATGATGTAATTTGAAACCTATCATTGATATGATATTGAGTTCCAGGTAGTTAGCACTTTTAGAAAGATAAATGGACCTTTTGATGTAGTTAACTTCATGACATGAAATTTTGTTGAAGATTTTAAGTGCTATCATCAAGGTTTTGATGGTGTTTGCATCAACGTTGGACAAGGGAATTAAGTCATATACAAAACACATATTAGAAATCCTATAACTCTTGCAACTTAAATGATATTTGAATAGTCTAAACCTTTCTATCAATTTTTTAATACGTTTTTTGAAGACTTCCATAGCTAGTGTAAATAGATAAGGTGATAAGGATAAATTTTGCACAATTAGAAGAAATTAGTTATGTTTGATATGAATTTTTTTCATAAGGCCCCTTATATTTTAAACTCATTTTTATTGATATTTAATTAGTTAATATATGTTTTAATAATTTTTATTCAATTTTTTATGTTGTTTTCTAACATTTCAGTATATACTGATTGACCAATATCTTAGTGTAGTTAACCAATGTACCGAACAATTACGTCTCCCCCTTTTTTGAGAGTTTGTTAAAGGTCTTAATCGTTTATCTAATGGCCTAAATAGCCAAACTCTTTGACCAATACCCTTTAGATGTTCCTAATTTTATGACTTGTTTCTTTTTCAAGAGTTTGCGGAGAGTTTGGTTGCACTCATTGTTTAACCAAATACCTTCAGTGGTCGCCCAACATCACTCATTAGTTAACCAGTATCTTCTGATCCTCAAATTTTGTTTATTCCATCAAGTTTGTAAAAACACTATTAGCTATCCTTGCTCAATTAATAATCAACATTAGTTGACTAATAAAGTTGGGTTTCAAAACCAAACCAATTTTTTAAATTATGCCTCCACTATTCATTATTCCTTCTCTCTAAAACACCAACACTAGTCAACCAATCCTCCTATTTTTAATCTCTTCTCCGCCTCTTTTCTTCTATTCTTCTATGTTATGTTTTTATCTTTAAAATCCTAAACAATACACTCTTTTCCTTCATAAAACATCATCCCCCGTTTCATAAAAATTTATTAAATTATATTAAATTGAAATTTCATTATTTGTGGGTTTCAAATTTAGGGATTTTTAATCTTTTCTTAATTAAAATCTATCTTTTCTAATTGATGCCTTCATAGTTAAATTATAAAAGGAGTTAAGGTTGTTTCCCTTTCAATTAGATTGATATATCTTTAATTTTGTTCAATTATGATATTTTGGGAAATTTTTCATATTTATATTTTGAAATTTTAGGGCTTTATATATTATACATTCTTTTACAAACTTGATTGTTATATATTACAATTATGCTTTTCTTTATTACTATTTCAACCCCTTAATTTTGTCAAAACTTGCCCTTGATTATTTAATTAAATTTTTAACTTAAAAATAATACCAAAATTTGGAATTTTAAAATTAGAAACAATTAAGGATATTTCTATCAAAATTGACCTTTTGTTTTGACTCCTTAAATATTCAATAGTAGGCTTTAGGGAAAAGTTTGTCATTCTTAATCAGATATATTTTGATCATTTCTACTGAGTTAGTTTATAGCATGACACTTTACATTTGTGCATTTTTAGATAATGATTCTAAAAAATAGGAAGAAACATTGGTGATATTAAATTTAGGGGGAGGGATAACACTCAAGGGGAGTGATCATTTTGTTACTTTTGTATTTCTTGCATCTTATGTGACATGCTTGGTTAATTTCACTATATCTACATGTATGGATATTTATTTGATATTAAATATCTCTTTTGTTCTTGATATTGAATTATGTTCTTAATATTAAATTATGTTTTATGCATGAATTAAAAGGGAGCTAATCACCTTGATATTTATTTGTGAGCTTAATATTATTTTTCTCTAATATCATAACTGTTTTGTCATCATTAAAAAGGTGGAGATTGTTAAATCAAGAGAAATTCCATTTTGTGTTTTGATGATAACAAAACATATTTATTACTAACGAGTTTCTCATTTTGATGAAAAGCATTATAAGAACATATTGAAGTCATAAACTAAAGAAGATAACTTATGAAGTTGATAAACAGAACTTGAAGTTTACAATTGTCGAAATGAAGATTAAACTGATAACCAAAGAATATCAAGGTTTATCAAGGTCATTTAGTTTGTAATGTTAATTTTAATCTCACTTTGTTAATTTGATGCTCAACAAGTTCACAATACATAAACTTTTTGTTTCATTTTATTATACGAGTCTTTACATTCATCAAGAAGCATTAAAGCTTTTGATTTTAATAGAAAAACCTCTTTGTCTTTCAAGCCCTCTTTAAGAAACATTTTTGGAAGTGTTTAAATCATTATTGCATTAAACAAATTGAGTTTGATTATTTAAGTTGTTAAAATCATATCTTTAGGGTGATTAATTGACCTATATGGATTAATGGTTGACTAATATAGATGTGGTGTACTGTGAGTTTACTATAACATTGGTTGATGTAGTGGTTGCTTAATGTGCCATATTGGTTGACCAATATTTTGACGACTAGTGAATATAGTGCCTTTGATGCATATTGGTTGACCAAGTTGCCTATTGGTTGACTATTGTTCTGACAGCTAGTGAATATAGTGCCTTTGATGCAAATTGGTCAATCAGTGCTCGATATATAACTAATGTAACAACTAGTTCTTGGCTTGAATAGTTATGAAGGGTCTCAAAACTTTATAAATAGGTGTTTTCTTATTAGTTTTAGCATAAAGAAGATTTTGGGTGTCCTATACACACATTTCAAAGTATTTTCAATCATTTGAGCATCATTGTCTCATATTTGTGTTAGTGAATCAATTTTGGAGTTATCAAGTGATAAAATGAGGCACCGTGAGTTGTAATATTTGGTTTGAGGAATATATTATTATTCTTGGGGTTGATCCAGAGGCTCTTCTTCACCTTGAACAAAGATTGCAAAAGGGTTCCTCTTTACATCAAGAGTGGATGTAGGCAAGAGTTGTTTGATGAACCATTATAAATTGCTTTGCAGCTCTCTCTTCCCTATCCTCTTTAAACTATTGTTCAATTATTTAATTGATTTACATTAAGCAACTTCCTTATTCTTATTTACATTGATTTTTTGTTAATTGAGTATATTGATTTGAAAAGTTATCAAATTTTTTAAACACCCAATTTAACACTCTTCTAGACTACACACTTAAATCTTTTCCTTTGTGGTAAAAATACATTCATTAGGATGCAAATTTGGTATAAAAATAACATGCACTTAGAGATGTTCTAGCTTAAAGCAATAGACATTCACTAAGATATAGATACATTCTGCAACAATCGCACATTTAAGACGTTTTTGCTTAAGTGAAAACCTAGATTTGCTATACAATGATCATGCACTTAAGACATTTTAGCTTAAGATAAAACACATTGCTAAGACTTAGATATGTTATATCCATTAAACATATGTATACCTATATAATGATCACTTAAAACACTACCACATGTATATAATCTCAATCTCCCAAATGTATTAAAAATAAATTTTAAGATAAAAAAGAACGAAAATTTTGATAATGAAAGAAAAAAATATATACCTTTAGTTAATAGAGGAAGATATTAGAGGTATAAATAAAGGGTTAATGTAAAGAGCCTACTAGGGGATCTATGTTGGTATAAGGAAGATTGCTCTCAGATCTCTCAACATCATATTCCTTGCCTTAGTTCTTCACAATATTAAGAAAGTTATCTAGGGTGAATTTGGCCACAAATTACAGTTTAAGGCAAAATTTGGAGTAGTTAAATCATTAATGCTCAAGTCATTATTAGGTTAGGGTTAGGTGCTTAAACTTAATGAGCTTTTTACATTTTTTGATCCTCTTGATGAAACAAGTGGCCAAGTTATCATAATTCTATATCTGTAAAGACTTTTTCTTTAAAAAATTATGGCACGCGTCCTCTTATACTTTTTCCCCATAAGGTACTCGCTTTACTTATTAGGCTTATAGTCTAACTTTTTATAATCTATAGTATAACCATGAACCTTCCTATTAAAAGCCTTTATACCCTTGTTGTCACCCTCTAGTTCTTACTCTATTCCCTTTAGAGTCTTATTGTATAATAATTGACTATTTCCTTTTAAGTCCAAATAAACCTCTCTCTGTCTCTCTTATCCTTAAGCCTTTCTCTGTAGATCTTTAAAGTTGTTAAGACCTCTATAAATGATTATACACTTAAAACATTTTAGCTTAAGATAAAACACATTACTAAGACTTAGATATGTTATATCCATTAAACATATGTACACCTATGTAATGATCACTTAAAACACTACCACATGCATATAATCTCAATCTCCTAAGTGTATTAAAATTTTATTTTAAGATAAAAAAGAAATAAAATTTTGAAAAATAAAAGAATAAAAAATAATATACCTTTAATTAATAGAGGAAGATATTAGTAAAGAGCCTACTAAAGGATCTATATTGGTATAAGGAAGATTGCTCTGAGATTTCTCAACATCAGATTCCTTGCCTTAGTTCTTCCTAATATTAAGAAAGTTATCTAGGGCAAATTTGAAGTTTCAGGTAAAATTTGGAGTAGTCAAATCCTTAATGCTTTGGTCATTATTAGGCTAGGGTTAGGTGCTTAGACTTAACGAGCTTTTTACATTTTTTAATCCTCTTGATTAAGTAAGTGGCCAAGTTATCATAATTCTATATCTTTAAAGACTTTTCCTTTGAAAGATTATGGCACACATCCTCTTATACTCTTTCCCCAAGAGATACTCGCTTTGTTTATTAGACTTATAGTCTTAACTTTTCATAATCTACAGTCTAATTATAAACCTTACTATTGAGACCTTTTATACCTTTGTTGTCACCCTTTAGTTCTTACTCTAGTCCCTTTAGAGTCATGTTATAACAATTGACTATTTCCTTTTAAGTCCAAATGAGCCTCTCTCTCTATCACCTTTGGACCTTTCGCTATAGATCTTTAAAGTTGTAAAAACCTCTATAATAAATGGTAAGCTATAAGAAGTTTACATATATGATAAGAGAAATAGAAAAAGTGAACCAACTTCATAAGATTGACTTCAATTTATTTGCATTGCACATCCGTTACAAGAAAAAAAAATTTGCGACGAAAATTACCAATGGAAAATAAAGCTTATTCGTTGGGAAACAAATTTGGTGACAAAAATTACTAACGAAAAAAAGGTAAGAGAAATGACCATTGTTAAATTTAGCGACGTAAGCTTAAGTATCCATTGCCACGATTAGCAACAGAATTTTGGATTTCCGTCTGTAAGTTAAAGAAAATATACCGACAGATTTACAAAATTCCATCACTACTTTGTGAATGGAATTCCAATATTCCGTTGATGAATTTGTCGACAGTAAATTGTATGTCCATTACTAAAGTTAATGACAGATATATATGTTTTTGTCACTAAATTTACTGACGGAAACATTAACAGTCGCTAAACTTTTACTGACAGAGTGATATATTTCGTCGGTAAGCTAATTAGCGACGAAATATTGTAGTTTCATCGGGAAATTTAACTTCGATAAATTTCTACTCCCATTTTTCACTTCCTACATAGTTTTTTGTTTATAATCTTATGATTTTTTTGTATATTTAATTTCTGTAAATAATATAACATTGATTGATAAAGATAAAGTAAACATTATCTTGATTGTTAATATAATAAAAAATAAAAATACACAAATAAGTAATCATTGTAATTAATTGGAAATTAATAATTTTATACAAAATATTAGGTGAAGCAAAACATCAAATACATTAACTTATACAGGTGGTGAAGGCGGATGCTCTGATTGCTAAGATGAGGTATTGTCCCTCCCCTTCAATTGATCCATCTCATTACGGAGTTAGGCTATGTACTCCATCGACTATTACAACTGAGTTATCAACCTCTCTACTATGCTTTTAAGCTGGAGGACTCTCTCATTTGATGCGAATCGCCTACTAGATCCAGTTATAGTAGATGTGAAGGATTGTTAATAACATGTGTTTGCAAATAAACCTAAGCCAAAAATCATTCCACGGCAATCCCTACCACCTATTACATTAAGATATGCCTGACCCTCATCAATAGTTTCAGAGTTTTGAGACTATTGCTCAATACTTTCTTGTATTTGATCCTATCATTATAATTGTTTATGTTAATAAGTAATCCTTTTTAAGAAGTAATATTAAACTATAGATTTTACTTACATGAAATTGTCTGCATCAGGTATTGACGAAGGTCACATTATCAAGTTTTTTGGTGTGAGTGTGCAAAAAGAGCTGGCGTGGTGTAGGCTTCCTACCCATAGACTTTTCCTGCATCAGAATAAATTGTTATAAGAGAACTACAATTTACAAAAATTTTGGTAGAATTTTCTCTATTTTTATGATATATACCCCATGTTAGACAAAAAAATTTAACTAAATAACACAACCATTAATGACACTAGACAATTATAATATTATCATTCTCCATAAGGAGTTTACTTCATTATCCCTTGAGGTGTTATAAATTAACAGCTCCCCATGTTGTGTGCACTCAAAATAATTTGAAACAAACCCTTTTCTTAACGAATGGAGATTCACTTCATCAATATGAAGAAAATGAATATGTTTGGACTTTTTACATGGACATCTAATCTTTGGACCATCCATATATGCAGGTTAAGAACATCCATAGTGAATAAAAGCTTCAACTCCCTCAACAAACTCAGGATTAATGAAACTATTGGGTGTTAATCTTCTATACATCCAAGATCTATCAACATTCCTCATTTCTGCAAAAATCTTATTTAAAAAAGTGCTTTCAAAGTTAGTATCCTTCATTTCCCTTAAGTTTATAGAACATGTAGTCTAATTACTTTACAGAACATCCCCTATGTTTTTATAGGTCTCTGACCATTTCCCCTCTAATTTGAAACCAACTTAGCCCATCATATGAGTTCACAATTATACAAACTGAACATATATGAGTATCAATTAAATAAACAATATGCCAACCAAGCACTATGGTACGTGACATTGTTTACACCTATGAATCGAGAAAGCAAGTTCTCGTTGTAACTCCTAGGCTCGTAGAATTTTTCACTGATAAGTCTCATAGGAACTGCATCATGAGTTTTCAGCCTATATACTTTATTATGCCTCAAAACATCCATAATTATATAAACTCATTCAACATGTTTTTTTTATGGTTTTACTAAAGTTATATTTGAAGAGCTAGATGGCTCTGATACCAATTTGGTTCCAATATTTTTGTTATTAATTATTCTAGTTTTTCTTCTATTGGATAAACTATTTTAAATAATTTTTCATAGTATTTAATTAAAGATTCTAATATCTTATAAACTTCATTGATTTCATTAAATTGTTATGATTGATAGTTTTGATTTAATAGTTGTATTATTTCTTTTAATTGATTTTCAATACTAAGTTATTTGTCTAATAATTCAAATAATTGCTTAGTGACACTCATAATGTATTATGAAGATGACTTTTTAGTTCTTGAAGTTGTTTTTTAATACTAATGCTGGTAAGTTATTGTAAAGATTTTTTAATATACGTACGATTGCAGCGTCATCTTTTGTCCATATCCATTGGGTTTTTGTACTGCATTTAAGTTGTAACTTTTTACTTTCTTTAGCTAAATCTTTAAGAAATCCTTAATCAGAAATACAATTTAGGAATCCAAGGAATTTTTGAACTTCAGTTATGTTTTTTAAAGTGTCAGGAAAATAGTGTACTTTTTTAAGGATGTTAGTAAATACTTATGTAATAAATATATCTATCCATCAATCATTCTAACAATATTCCAAAACAACAACATACAAAACCAAGATAACTATGTTTTCATTAATCAACTTATATAAGTTGATTTCCAAAGTTTGATTTTAAACAAGCATTATGATACATGGCATTGTTACACTATAGGAATTGAGAAAGCAAGTTCTCGTTGTGACTCATAGGCTCGTGAAAATTTTCACAATAAGCCTTATAGGAGCTACATCACGAGTTTCTAGCTTATTTACCATCCTAGGGGTTTATTATGCAAAGAATTGTCATGTCAATTACGTCAATTTATTATGTTAATACTCAGTTTGAATTAATCACTTACAAGTTCAAGTCTTATGTTTCAATTTAAACAATACCCACACATAAACATGTAATCTATCAAACCCCAGCCTAAAATCTCGTTAATCATTATTATAGGTAAAATTGCAAAGAATAACACAAAATTGATTACATTGTAGACATTACTTAGTTAAACAACTTACCTTGATAGACGGACAATCACAAACTACAAAGAAGATGAATGAGGTTAGACAATTCTTGATGCTCTTTAACACAGAACACGGCCTGCAAGAAATACAATATTAATCCTTGTTAATGAGTGTATTATGTCATTTTGATAGCATTTTTTGCTGAACTCCGAAATGTAGTTCAACATTAATCCTTGTTAATGACTATTATCAAGTAAATTGACATAACTTGACGCATTTTATGTTTCAACAAAAGTAGGGACATGTGGACTTTTTTTTATTGCAATATAATTAACCTTATCTTGCTTTTTATATATGATATCTTTGTTCAAAATGATTTGTATTATATTTGATTGGTTGAGTGGAATATGGATCTTCATATTATAAATTAGAATTTGAATAGAAAAGATCTTTGGGATTTATTTGTTTTCTCTTTTGTCCCCTCTATGATATAAATTATAATTAGATGAAGTATTTTATTAGTTTCCTCAAATTTTAGCACTATGTTAATTATTTACTTTGTGATGTGTCCTTAACTTTATGGTGCATGTTATAATTGTATGTTGATAATTTCGTGGGCCTCTTATTAATGATACTATAAGTTTTAGTCCTTAATAATGAATTAGATGAAAATTTTGTCAAGACTTGATAGGTCATATTGTGTCACTTCTCTTTGTTTTTGGTTATTTGGCTTGATGTTTCTTAGTATAAAAGTTCATGAGGTTCTTTATTAGAAAATTGAGTTAGATTTTTATTGAGTGACATGATGACTATACTTACAATATTTTAAGAGTATACTTTTTGTGATATGCATTATAAAAAATTTAAAAATTCCATTTCTTTTATTTTATTTCTTATTTTTTCCAAAACTAAACATCTTTCTCTTTCTTCATATTCCAAACTCTGGCAAACTCACTTCTTTAATTAGGTCTAATTTTAAAAAATTTATATTTTAATTATAAAAGTTTTAGGTTAGTTTTCTATTCATTGTTTAAGTACATTAAAAAGATCTTAAAACATATATATTCAATTTCTCTAGTCTTTAAATTATTAGCTGGTCATAAATTATTATAACTAAAACACCATAGTTTTGCAAATCCTTCCCGAATCTTTTCTTCCTTAAATCAATCCCCTCAATTCACTATATTTGTTTCAAAACCTAAATAACAATTGTGGAATCTTTAACACCTTTCATCGAACATTTCGTCTTTAAATAACATTTCATCGAACATTTTCTAGGCAACTCAAAATCATCTCTAAATAATAGGAAAACCATTGTATTTTTCCATCATTCACCAACGTAAACACGTTCAAACACATTTAGTTTTAGAAAAAAAAGGCATGAATGGTAGACCTAAATTTCTGAAAGCACTTCCAAAATGTCAAATGGATGTACCAATTTTATCAAATGTACAGATTAAAATATGCCAGTTTAAAAAAAGAGAAAGTACTTTAGAAACTGATACATGGTACAAACCTTGTTGAAGAAATCAGATAAGCTTATTGAGATGAAGGGGTCCAACAAAGCTAATGCAATCAGTAAATGCCTATACAAAACAATTGAAATCAGAACATTGCAGGCAGACTTAAACTTGTCAAAAGAAAAATAATCATGGAAGTGAGTAAAGATGAATATAAACAACTAAGCATAGAAGTGAGTAAAGCGATATTATTCAAAACTTGGGTACTTAATAACTTGAATAAAACAGAACTCCTACTCAAGCAACGAAGATTCTGAGTTAAGTCAAATCTAATATTTCATTTCTATTTAACTATAACATTGTAAATAAATTTAAGTGCAATAACGATCACTCTAAGTATCTCACAAGATGTAAATGAACTTGTAATCTAGAAATCAATTTGATCAAAATTACAAGACACAAAGATAAAAAGTGTCTTATGAAAGATAAGGTATTACAAGAGATTTATTTAGAAAATTTCAATAGTTATTGCATATTTAACTAGGCTTAAGCATAAAAAATGTCAAATTTAATTAGAGTGATTGATATGAAGAAAGCTTTTAGAGGTTTAAATAAAGCCTTATTATTGTGACAATTTTATCCTTTCCTTCTAAAGATGAGTAGCTTGTACTATATTTTGGTGCTTCTTAAGTTGGTTTAAGGTATGTTTTGATGCAAAATGATAAAACATTACCTATTTATCAAGGTAACTTAAACGATAAAAATTAAACTATCTTGCTCATAGCCTTGAGATAGCAGTCATGAGCAAGATGTCAAATTAAAGCAAAATCTTCAGAAACTTTATTTGTGAAATATGAAGTATTACATGTTTCTAAAGCAATATAGTATAATTTATTGGAAAGGTACATCTAAGTATCAAAATAAGATTTGACAATATTATCTCTATAAAGTTACCTCTAAAGTATATATTGACTATAAGAGTTTTAAAATATATTTTATATATAAGTAGTTAACTAATTATCCAAATCAATATCAATGGACAGTAAAGAAAGCATAATACATTACAACTCTATTTAAAAATATCATAACCCTATGCAAAAAATATTAACACCTTAAATAAGGTATATTACCACTTTTTAGAAAAGTTCCAATACTCCAACAAAGTTAACATCATTTATATTAAAAAAAATACCACCATAATATGAAAAAAAAATACTACCACATTGTATAAAAAATATCATTACTTAATTTTGCAAATACCATATGCGTAGATTGAAAATACCCTTATCCTATTTAAACAAACACCAATATTCTTAACAAAAGTTGCTACTACTCCTTACAAAATATAAGACTATTTTTTGCAAAGAAAATTTTTAGTTAGACTTAAAATAAATTTAGTATATTACTTAAGAAGATATATTGATTTTAAAATAGTTGCTAATTGGATTATGTTCATATGTTTTATACAATCATATAAGAAAGATATAGGCAAGTACTAAATCATGTTTGTAGATCATTTTCTTAATGAACTTGGTTTAGTGCATGCCTGTGTACCAAACAATGTTCATGAAATATTTTCTTAAGGAACATGGATGGAAAACACCCATTTGTTAAACTATGTTCATGAATGATTTTCTTAAGGACACAATTTAGTA
>JANZLX010000005.1:20583565-20595693 GCA_025531955.1 Erythroxylum orinocense
TATCTTGAGTTATAGAATTCCGATTGAAGCGATTCTTGCCCCAAATTAAACAAGAGACTTAGGACTATGATTTATATGAAGGAATCAAATGGAAATTTTGATTTAAATGTTCCCATATTCTATTCACAAACAGAGGAATTGAGATCCAGCATAGTGACGGTGATGTAGGATCACACCTTTGAGTAAGTGGTGAGCAAATTTTGGGATGTTTTGGAACAATTAAAAAAAATACATATATTTAGTAATGAATATGAATTGATCATTGTCCAATAAGGGTTCAATGAATGAACCATTTGGGTAACAACGACGCCTAGGGTTCCATGTTTCAGAAAAGGGTTGGGCTCCGGAAACGGTGTCCAACATTGAAAGATTTGATGATCCAACTTGGGCTTATACTAGATTAGTTCCTAGAATGAAGAGTCATGTAATTTGTTTGTATTGCAACAAACATTTGAATGGTGAAGGAATCACTAGATTAAAGAAGCATTTGACTGGGATCAAAGGTGTTGTAGAGCCTTGTAAGAATATAAGTCATGACTTGAAATGGCAACTGAAAATGTTGCTTAAAGAGTATCAGCAAGAGAAAGATAGAAGGTAAATACTAACTTATAAAATTGGTAGTTGAAGTTCTTTTTCTGGTGGTTTGGATGATAGTAGGGATGTTAAACGCAGTTTTCATTCCTAATAAGAAGGGAATGTTTTACCTCATGTAAGGAAAAGAAGAAGATAGGTGTCTAATATTTTTGCACTATGAACAACTCTCAAAGCTCAACCTTCAATTTATAGTGCCTTACAATCTAAAGGAGCAACTTATAATGTGGACATCGTAATGTCTAGATGGCGGTATGATTCAAGTATATTATTCAATCTACTCAATCTTTTTATTACCAACCTATGGTAGATGTTATAACCTCTTATGGTCTAAGATATAAAACTCGTTTAATTAATAACTATAGAGGTAAACCTCAAAGCAACTCTGTTTATGAAATAAAAATTTATTTAGATGAAAGACGAATGACTTATGCAACTTATGGGTGTTCAATCATATGTGATGGTTAGAAAAATATAATACGAGAGCCTAATATCAATTTTTTGGTTTATTTTGCTAAGGGGAAAATGTTTTGAAATTTACTGATGCATCTGATCTTGTTAGAAATGATGATACTATGTTTCGAATATTTCATGAAGTTGTGAATGAAGTTGGGTCAGAAGACATTGTTCAGTTCATTACTGACAATGATTTTGCTTATAAAGTAGTTGAGAAAAGATTGTAAAGTAAGTATAATTCCTTTAATTGGATTCCTTATGCTCCATATTGCATTCACCTAATGTTGGAAAATATAGGAGATGCTAGATACTTTCCTGTTATTGATGAAACTACCAAAAAGTGAGAAAAGTGACCAAGTTCATCTATAATCATACATGGATCCTGAATTTAATGAGGAAGGATTTCACTAATAGTAGGAATTTATGTTGTCCTACTATTACAAGATTTAACTAATTTGTTATCACCTTGGTGTTTTTTAAATGAAAAAGGAGCTAAGGCAAATGTTTACAAGTGATAAATAAGTCGCATCTTAGTATGTCAGGTCTAATACAAGAGTGGAGGTTTCTAGAATTATACTTGAAAATCAAGAATTTTGGTCCTAATATCAATTTGTAATTTGAGTTTGTGAGCTTTTGGTGATAGTAATTCATTTAGTTGATAGTGATTGGAAGGCAAAAATGAGTTATTTTTATGATGTCATAAAGAGGACAAAGGAAGTAATCAAGGCCAATACGAAAAATAAGCCTTCTTTGTACACATCTTATCTTGCAATCATTAATAAGAAATGAAAAAGGCAACTTTATTCTCTGTTTTTTGCAGCTAGGGCCTTTTTGAATCCTAATGTCTATTTTAGATCAAGTTTTACAAAGAAAACTAAAGTTAATAAGGAAATTTTATTAACTATTACAACAATTGTCGCCCATAAGATGATGTAAGATCTCTTAAGTTCACAAATAGAAGATTATAAGGATGTTCATAGTGATTTTAAGATGCCCATTGCTATTTATCAAAGAGACAAACTTAATCCAGGTATATATTTTTCACTTTTATTACTTATTAAAAATTAATTATCACTTTATTTTGTTTATGAGGTTACTTTTATTGTCTTACAGTTTGTTCAATGGGACTAATTCAGAAATGGTATTATAGGATTACAAAGGTTTGCAATTCAAATTCTGAGTCAATGTGTGAGTGCATTAGGGTGTGAAAGAAATTAAAACACATTTGTACATTCTAAGAAAAGAATAGATTGGAACAAAAAAAGATAAAGCAACTTGGCCTTAATTCAATACAATTAAAGCTTCAAGAAAGGTATATTATTATCGTTATTTAGTTGAATATAATTTTTGTAATTTATTAATAATTTAGTTTTATTTATTTACTAGGAATCTTAATAGAACAACTAATTCTATAAGTTCAATTTTTCTTAATCATATTGATCTTTTAGCATATTGAGATTCTAAAGAACCAAGTTTGATAGATAAGAGTGACCTAAAAGATAATCTTGGATAAGAAAGCATGGATATGTCATCTGGTGCAATGAATTTAAATGATGGCGATAATGAGGTTCCTTTTAATGATGATAACTTTGTATCAAATGAGAATTGAGGTTAATGTGATTTGAGTGGATATTCGATTGAATGAAGTTCCATATTTTTCATTTCTTCTTTTCTTTTAGTTTCACTTATAGTTGATGCATATGTTAAATTCTATATATGCAATATAAAACTTTTTACTCTAAAAATTTTTATTCCAAGCTTTGCTTCTAGTTGGTTATGTTCATCGACATGAACTCTTTTTGTAATACTTATAGAGTCATAAAACTTTATTATTTTATTTATTTGATATTTTGATGTAATTATTCTTTATTATAAAATGAAATTATGACATTTTAAATACTTTTATTATCCTTAATTTTATATTTGAATGATGATTAAATGATCTTTTTCTTATATTAATTGTGGTTATTGTTTATATATGAAAAGTAACATTAATAGAAATAAATAGATAGTTATTATTTTAAATTTCTCTTGTTTTGACTTTGAAGATATTGTTGATGTAAAATTAGAAATATGTAGCACAATATATTGGAGGATTATTTTGTAACTTTAAAAAAAATCAAAGACTATTTTATAATTTTTTAAAGGTTAGCTGAAATGGTACTTAGTATTGACTAGTATCGATATAATATCGTACCATAATCAAATATAGTACGTGTACCGATATGATATTCATAACATTAGTAGTAGGGACAAAAAGGTCAGGAAAGTTGTATGGGGAGAGATCAAGGTCTTGGTTTTCTAAAAATCAATAGTAGAGATATTATTATATATGTTATCATTATTTTAGGATAAAATAATTCCTTTACTTTCTTAACTTTGTATCTAGTGCATGTAGTATTATATTGCCATATTATGGAAGAATTATTATTACATCTAGTATTATACAGACCATATTGTGTCTCTTGTAAAATCATTTCAAAGAGCAATTTGTATAGGTATATGTTCAAAGTGAATATACTAAAACTGGAGTTCCAATGTGATCAAATTAACAAGCCTAAGAGTGACGTGTTTTAAGAGAATGAAAAACTTTAAGATTTTAGTCCATTCAATCAATTATAATGAGTTGGACATGGGTATCCTTGTATGTATATAATGCACATATGTGCACACTTGTATGTTAGTTTTGATTATTTATCTTAGTATATAGCACAGTAATCTAATGAAACAATAAATCCTTATTACAATGTATCTTTAATTTTGTTGAGAAAGATATTTATTCACTAGACCCTAGTGCTTCTATATGAATTTAGTGGTGGAACCAAAGAAATATTTTTGAATTATTGATCATCTATTAACTTGTTTAAATCGAATGGTTATAATGTCATCTATACTACCATACATGATATTGGATGATTTGAGACTTTATAGATGTGATATTCATTTATTACTATAACTTTTTATTTCATCTTGTGCTCCCATAATATATGTTTTTAGTGCTCCCATATTATATGTATTTAATATTCCTATATAAAGTCCATCAATAAGAAGTTAAAAGATATACAGTTCTTTGATTTACTTACATTAAAAGTGTGAGCATGTCTCTTACTTCCTCTCCTTGTTTATTCCCTTTAACCTCTATATTGGGCAAAGGTGTTTTAGATATTATAATACTAAAGGATTCTTGTTTAGAATTAAGAGTATTCCTTAATTATTCAAAGAAAATGGAAAATAGGAATATTAAGGTTATGGCATCATGTTCTATGGAGTAACTTCAAGCTCTTGTAGACTTATTTTTGCATTCAATGCCTGAGAAGCATTTCAAGATGAAGGTTCTTTTCCAAATGCTCTTTTATATTAATAGTCAAATGAATTTTGAGGATGTATATCTTAAATATCTTTTCTTTTTCCCCCTTCCTTTACCTTGCACTTTCTTAATTAATTCATTTTATTCTTATGAGTTAAAAATTTTATAAGAATATTGTTTATCCAATTATGACTATAGTTTATTCTTTACTTATTTATGTTGCATTGTCCTCTTTCAAGACTTCACCTCTCTTACTTAATTTTTTAAAAAAATCTTACTTAAATGGACTTAGAAATGATTTTTTTTAATATATTAAAAGTGTATTTCTAAATTCCAATATATAATCTAAATGTTTAAACATTTGATAAGGTAAAATTTACCATTTGGAGAATTTTGGACTAGGGATGACATTAGATTGAGTCAGACTGGGCCTACTCAGTTTCAAGGCAATCGAGCTCAAGCTTGAATTTGACCAGGTTCGAGCAATCCAAGGTCCCACTCAGCATTATTGGCTAGAGTTTTTTTAAGTTAAAAATAGAAAATGATTTTGTTTTTCTTATAGCTAATGGGCCTTGGGTCAAGTCGAGCATGAGCAGCCCAAGCTTGAGCCTAGTCTAGGACTCGTTTTAAAAAGAAATTGGATCTAAAGCTTGGCCTAAATTTTGATCAAATCGTCCTGGCATGTTGAATTGTAATGGGGTCGGATTAGTTTGTCAAGGAGGCACTTATTTATTAAAATTGAAAACTTTTATGGATATATTCATATCATTTTTTTTAGAGATTTAAAGGTAAATTCTATTTAAATTTATAATATTAATTAAAATTAATAAAATATATAAACCTTTAATTTATAATAAATTAGTCTAATGATGAATAATAAAATAATAAAAGATTTATAACTCGGGAATTTTATCAAAAATATAAAAATAAATTTATCTTTAATAGAAGAAGGGTTTCTTCTCACTTGTTAATTAATCATAATATTGGCTGATTCGTATGAACCTTTTTCAATAGAAAATTATGAAATTTGTCAAACAATTAGAAAACAAATAAGATGCTTCTGTGGGATTTAATGCAGAGGAGATGAGCAGACACACATTCGTACCTGAAGAAAAGATACTACAAAACCACTCGTCCGTTCAACATAAGAAAGCTATTGGGCTAACAAAATTTCTTCCTTTTACTGGTTCTAGCCGCGGTATCAAGGACTCTCTTTTGTGATTGATTGGTTTTAGAGCTCGTAATAATGGCTGGTATAGCTATAGTATTGGATCTGTTGAAGAAAAATCCAAACTTTTACTCACCACAGTTTTCTGCTTCCTCTGCCGTCTCCGTTGCTGCCGCCTCCATCGCCGCCGCAGCCAGCACCCCTTTTGCCTCTAGATTCTTACTGGGGTAATCTCTCTTTGCTCGTGTGCGGATTTTAACGGGGCTTACTTGGATGACATAATGTCGTGGGCATTTTTCTTTTACGTTTATGATTTTGGGCAGATTAAGCTGTTACTTTTAGCTGATTGAGTTAGCGAGCTATGTTATGGGTGCACAAGGCCTGTGGATAGATCGCTTTGATGGGGATCATATGGTGTTTTTGAGTTGTTGGTTTGGAAGCCAGATAGTTTGTTTGGACGTTTGTATGTTTACGCGATTGAACCAATTTTTTCTAAGCATGTTGCAAATGAGTGACTAACCAAGCCTTGCTACACTTGAGAAAATAGCTCGTAATTGGTGGGTTACGTGTGAGAATGTTCGAGATGCAGGCTGAGACTATATTGCAAACACTGTGAAGATGGTCTTCATGGTTGTATCTGATGTTGGAAGCTTATGTTTCTCCTGCATTTATGGTGGATTTTACCATTCATGTTTTAGTGCCATTAACAAGCATATGGATCGGTGATTTGGTTGAAACTGAAAGGGATGTCTGCTTTTTAAATTAGTTTACTTCGTCAATTTGTATGCTACCCATGAACCTCTTTTTGCTTAATTATGCTGAACATTTGAACTTGCTCCAGGAACGAATTGTGTCATATATTCGTACAATTTTAAAGGAAACAATTGGAGAAGGAAAGGAGCAGTTTATGTTGAGGAGAGTGGTTTGAAGGGGGTAGACTAGGATTATTGCCTTACATTGGACACTTGTGCAGATTCTTTCAAATTATCATTTCTTAACAAATTTCTGTTGGCTACTAAAATTTTGTAATCTTAAGTTTCAGACTTTACTGTTCAGATTCTTGTTACTGCTTATGTGAATTGTAGTGCATTAGTAGTTTGCTTTTTCCCGTGAGGTTGATTTTCTAGTTGTACTGCCAGTTATCCGAGGATACCAGTTGCTCATTGTGATGCCGGTGCAACAACTACTGATGATTACATTTCGAACATACAAAGAGTTTCTGGAGATATTTTTAAGTATAATTCTCTGAGACATACTACCAAGGAGTACCATATTGAGTTAAAACCTGTATTTTCAGCTTTTGAGTGGAAGCAACTAGCTATAACTTCCTTGAGATCGTTTGTGCTCCACTATTTACCTCTTTTGGAGCCTCGTATAATTTCAGACGAGGATGATGACGACTTCCTGCAGGATGTTCAAGAAGACCACCAAGTAGACTTGGTGGTCCCTTTTCAAAAATCGTTGAAACAAATTGTTCGGGAAGTGAGTTTTTCTTTCATTCATTTTTATGAAGTCTAGTCACTAATTTCTCATCTTGCCTCAATGCTGTCTTAAATTTTGCTATCGTGCAAATTATAACTGCATTATTTTGTACAGGCCCTTTATTAACTTCATAGCAGCCTTTTCTTATCAGGGATTTATCTTTCTTTGTTCTGTGTAATTACTGAAACATCAAAATTTTTCATTTGCTCTTCCTCACTTCTTAATCGGCTTATACTGCAGTATTCATGTTGAAGATAGTCAGCTATAAAACAAAGGGTCTAGTTCATTTGCAAAGCATCATCGTTCAAGGAACATTTCAAGGTTTAGTTTAACTAATCTATATGTTGCTGCTATTTCAGACAACTGTTGTAACTACGAGGAGGATTCTGGAAAGACTTGCTGTCCATTATGTCTCACAGCGAATAGCATGGAAACTTCTAAAAGGTAGTTTCTTTCTGTATATGGATCGTGATATTCTCATGATTCACCAAGGCATAGAACAAGAACAAATGACACGGGGCTTTGTTACAATTTAAAATTATTAGCAACATCTAATAATTTAGATTTTGCACACAACTGAGGGATCTGATCAATATTCACAGATGTTCCTAAATCAACCACACGAAAAGCCCAAAGAACACTCCCGACTGTGGTTTACATATTCAAAGTTAGCAGGACAACTTTCAGAGGTCAAAATTTGCCTTCTTTTGCTCTGTATCTTTGTGATGGTTTGTCACTTCGTCTATGCTCCTAAGTTAAGTCCATTTCTGTTTCTTTAAACAGGACACTTTTTAGGAGTTGCTGCATCATGGATTGTACAAGTTGGAATTGAAATTTACCGATTCTTTTCTCGTCTTTCAAAATCTGACGGAGAAAAAAGTCCAGTTAACAAATCAGAAGTTAGAATTCTTGGGAAGAAGATTACAGGAGTTACTATCAGGTGTAGTGCTTCATTAGTTTTTGCCTCCATTGGAGCTGGGATAGGTGCAACACTAATACGCCCCTCAACAGGTCAATGGATTGGTAAGCAAGTTTCCAATAAGCCAAATTTGTTTTCTGGTACCAGAATATCGCATACTTGTGATTAATTTTTGAAGGATTTTGGATTCCGAGGATCTGATACACAAAGCTCTCTGCAGGTTGTGCCGTTGGGGATTTGGCTGGGCCTATCATTGTATCAATTTGGCTCGATAAAGCATTTAATGGTGAACTTTAGAGCATTGGGAATGGGAAGGATATCGAGATGCGTTTGTTGCACCCTTTCCACAGCTGAATGCTTTTAATGATTTTAAAAGCATATGCTGTTATCCTTTTGTTGACACCCTTAGTTAGAAGGGGCTTCATTATAAAGGCACTTAATTTGTTGAATCCTTTTTTCTTTATATTTCAAGCAGAAACTGCTTCCTTCTTGTTGGGGATTATCTTTGTGAAGCCATTATCATTCACTTTATACCGACCGAATCCTATTATTGCCTCAACTGCTGATGAAGGGGAAGAATAATAGTATTTCAGTGCCTACTATCCGATGCTATCGAAATAACTTGTTGCGATTTCCAAGAACTTTGTCTTGCTATTGAAACATTGATATATTGACTTCTTCGGAATCCATAACTCTTGCACTTTCTATTTAAGGCAAGAACCATGCGATCCAAAACCTTCGATCATACAAGTGTATCAACTGTGTAAATACTCACAGAGCAAATAAGAGCAGTTCCAACAAAGCCTTGACCCAAAAGGAAAATCCAGGCAAAGATCCTCTCTATCTTCAGCTCAAGTGTCCCGTTTCATCTACAGCAATCACCCTAACACCCAATTGCACAGCCAAGTTGTGACGGGGAGTGTCAATGGATAGAAGATGGTCAATGGATCCTTGCATGTTAATCCCATTGATATATCAAATGTGCTGTAACATACTACTCCCATAGAGCATATACCTGTCATATCGAAGGATATTTGAGAACATAATCTACAAAAATGACACATAAAGACGGTTAAATCAATTTATTTTACATTTTAATCCATCACACGTAGCATAAAACATTCCAATAATCATGTTCCATTTTTATTCATAAACATATACAGTCTCAAATGTCATTACATTTCCAAAATTCACATGTAGAATATACAACAGTTGAAAGATACAATTCTTGATACAACATAATTAAGACATTTACAAGTACAACTGATCCTGACACTGACCCATATCCAAATGCAAAAGTTACTTCAACTAAACTAGCTAGATTTCTCCTGAACCTGAAAAAAAATGTTGCAATTTTAATGAATTTGCGAACTCAGTGAGTGAACCATCATCACACACTCACTTAAAACAAACATAAATATTGCAAGAATATAGCACAGTTCAATCAGTATCTCACATCATTCAGAATCAAATCTCATATATCACATCATTCAGAAATTAGAACCTGATCGCAATATACATCATATTCCAACAAGTCCGTTATGAACACAAGCATTTCATACAATCATTTCAGAATAATTCAATCATTCATTTCAATCATTTATATCATCCACATGTTCACAAACATAGCATATCATTATATCAGCTCAATTCAGTCATTCTTTGTAATTATTCACCTGATACATGTAAACTATTTACATGTCTCGTATCCATTGTAGATACCGAGCTCATTTCATAACTATCCAATGTATCCGTTATGAATACTTGGCTCATTTCATAACTGTCTCGTACCCGTTGCGGATACCAGGCTCATTATCAACTGAGCCTATGGCTCCTGTGCACATTTCATAAGCTTTAAGCTCTTTTTCACGTTGGTCACTTCAGTCACGACTCCTTTATCTAATCATGCATATTCATGTGATGGAATGTATCATTTCACATAATATGCTATCAATAACTTTCATTCAGTGTGCACAGTCATTTATCATAATCATCATATCGGAGTCCGGCATTCAACATTCAGTTAAGTACACATTTTTCCCACATTCACGTACAATCAGTAAGCACTTCCTATACAATTTTGAATATTTAACTCCTCAGACAATTGATGGTTCGAAATTTCACAATCATATCAATAACAGTTCAATATCTGAAGATTAATCAAAAACAATTCAAACATGGTGAGAAAAAATCTAGGTTAACTCACATAATTCAAACTGAAATACATATATAATTGAGATTACACATCTAGGTCAACTCACAGTATGATCCAAAATAGTTATTACCTTAACGATTCGACGATGTTTGGATACTGTCGGTCAATTTGCTTCTAAATCATACAATATACACATAATCCACATAATACTAAGTTGATCAATCATATAATTATTCAACTATACACATGTATATGTGTCATGTTCGATGTATACTCATTTGATTTTTCCGGGTATATGTCCTTAATCACAAATATTGATCATTCATTCATTATAGCTTGTCTATAACTTGTTTGCAATTAGGTTATGCCTTATGTAAGTTTGGTTACCCTCAATTCATCAGCCATACATTCATCAATCACTTATTAATGCTATATATTCACACAATTTCCCGAATTCTCATTCATTTATACTAATTTAGATTGTGTAATATCCTTTGAATTACATTCGCATTCATAAGAACACCTTCACTCCTTTAATAACTTATAAATTCTAGTTTTAGGTACATTGATATCAAACAATCCAATCCTTAATTTATAATATCATTTAAGAACCTAAACTCATCAAAGACTTAGTAAATTGATTCAACATCAAACCAAGTTCATGTAGATTATAACTCATCAAATTCATTTAAAAACCTAAACTCATCAAATTCACACATTCAACACCAATACTACAACCAAATTCATCTTTGATCAATCATCATAAATGTTATTCTAACATATGTCAATAGGTCAATAAATCACTTACTAGTTCAGCTCAATGTCTTCTCAAACATCAAGTTAACCTAACCTTATGTGCAACGTTTACATCATTTTCTTCCTAATGTTTCTTTATGAACAAGCTGTCATCTTTTAATCATAACTCTCTCTAAAAGATCCAAATGTCATGATTATTGTGCTCCCTGAAACTAGACTTCCATTAATCTTATTATATCCAAAAATTACACAAACAACTTCTCCCTTTAAAATATAATCTTCATCCAAATTATGTTTTGTTTCTGGTAAGAAACAAACTGGCAACCAATACTCAAACCACAATAAATCATTATCAAGACATCTTCTAACTAAATCGTTTCATAAAAGCATTAATAATACATCAATAATCAATTTTCATGTTTTATACTTTCACTAATTCGGACTCTAAAGTCCTCAAAAATTAGGAAATAATACAAGGTTCCTATACAAGGGTCTATCACAGGCAGTATTAGGGAAGTGAACATAACTCAAGATCTAGTCACTACTTTATCAAGCAACTTTCACAAAGGCCAAGCTAATACCTATATCTACAACTTTCATTCTTTAAGTTTCTGCACATGCGTGCTTTAAGGATATGAAAAACAGATCAAAAGAGAAAAATGAAATTGAAACCAGAATTTTAACTTACCTTGATAACTTCTTTCCTTCTCCTCCTCTCTTCCCCTTTTTCTCTCCTTCTCTTCTCATCTTCGTTTTTCTCCCTCTTCTAACCTTATGGCCGACCTTCACTCTCACTTCTATTGCCTTTTTCACCCAATTTATCAAAAAAATCAAAGAAAGTCAAATTAATCCATGTGTCGCCATTTCATTAGTCCATATGTTACCATTCTATTGATACATATATTATCCTTCAATTGGTCCATATGTTACTATTCTATTGTTCCATGTGACATTTACTTTAGGCTTCACATGTCACTCATTTTAAGCCTCTATATGTCACTACTTGTAAGGCTACTCATGTCACCAATTGTAAGGCTACACATGGCACCAATTGTAAGGCTATGTATGTCACCATTTCTAAAGCTACACATAGACCCAGTGACGGAGGCATTTGGGGCCCAGTGCCCAAGATTTTGAAAATAACATATATATATATGTATATTAATCATATAATTTATATAATATATATATGTATATCCAATTATCCACGCTTATATAGGAAGTTATATAAACGATAGAGGAAGTCGCACGACTTCCTCTATCGTTTATATATATTATTATAATATATATTGTT
>JANZLX010000005.1:20600610-20613990 GCA_025531955.1 Erythroxylum orinocense
TTTAAGTCTGCTTGGAGTTAGCTAAGAAAGATGCCAAAATGTATTTGTCAGATTATTTATATATATTAACTTCAGGCTAAGGGTTGGATGTATGGATGAAAGGAAGGTTTTTAACAAAGTGGAATGATATACAATTACCGAAATGTAAATAAATTTAATATTAGAAAATTATTGTTTGGAAGGGATGGAAGAGTTCTTAATGTAGTGAAATGTTATTTGAAAAAGAAATTTATAATGTAATATAATGAAAAGTTGTTTATCATTTTACATTCTATTCTAAACCTCCAAATAAGAGGTTTCTCATTTTTATTATTTATGATGGAACGAGATGTATTATAAAATTTTCATCTTTTATTCAATTCAATTTCATTATATTATAAACTCTCGTTACAAACGATAGAATAATATTACATTCTATTTCATCAATAAAACCCCAATCAGACAAAGCTTAAGATAATGAACCAAATTCCGATTAAAATGCCGAATGAATTTCTTTGGCGATGTAAATGCAAGTCGAAAACAGAACATTTACGATGGCCTTAATATCTTTTTAACAGAGGTCTCTTGGTCCTGATTTTGCATGCGAGAAAATTGCGTATGAATTTAGATTTAAACAGGACATAAAAGGATTTGTTTATTTTTAATTTTATTTATGTTTTACAATTTATATTTTATATTTTTTCAAATTTAATAAAAAATATGCTTGATTAAGTTTTTAATTTATGTTTTTTTCGTTTCTTCTAATTTTCAAATTTTATGAAAATTACAAAAATCGATTTTTTTTGGTTTTCATTTTTTACTTTTTTTGTTGAAGGGCTTGTTATCACATGTGAAGTTTGACGATTATTAGTCTTCACTTTTCAGCAGTCTTTCGGGACAGTTCTTCAATGATTAACATGATCTCTTAGTCGAACGTTACATCTAAAAGTGAAAACTACATCAGATTCTTATAGAATTCGAAGAACAGGAGTATGCCTTGTAGACAAAAATTTATGACCGCAAGAGACATTTCATTTTGTCGGACAATACAGAGAATGGAACAAGTGCGAAGCAGAGGACCACAACAGTGTGGCAACTACTCTGTTTTAGCTGTCTGTCCGACGTGAATGCATCTGAATCACTGGCATCCTATCTTTTTTTTCCCAAGAGTGTGGGTTCTTCTGTCAATAATTCAAGAAATTGGCCCCCCACAGTTTCATACAATCGTAGGGCACGCAGGCTTGGGGAAGAGTAGAAAAGGAGCCTCCAAGTTATCTCTGTCTTTTTATAAGCACCTCAATAATTTAAGAAATTAGCACCCCACCGTTCCCTACAATTGTAGGGCACACAGAGACATTTTTTACATTTTATAAGTGTCGAGTAAAGTAAAAAAAATAACTCTTATTTTATCTTTTTTGCTTTTTATTCATCGTCTGTTTCGATAGACTTAAAAAAAAAAGTGTATGATTGTAAAATAAAAAATTATTTTTTAATAGATATGACTTTTTTGACAATCAAATATAGTTTTTAAAGAAATTTAAATTTAAAGTTTATAAAAAAAAATATTTTTTAGATAGATTTTTCAAATTAAATAACAATCTTATTTTTTAATCCCTTTTGTCCTTATATTTTACACATAATTCCAACAATACCTACAAACTTATCCTCTCGTTTATTATGTATTTAACTATTTATTCAACTTAGATATTTATTTTAGAATTTATATAATATTATTTCGCTTTTTTATATGTTTTAATATTTATTTTCAATATTAATTTACTTATATTGTAAATTGTAATTTATATAAAAAGATTTGGTTAGATACATTTCATTATGTTTCATATGGTTTAAAATTATATAATAATTAATATATTATGCTTTGCATATTATTTAATATACTTTAAATAATATTTATATGCATAACTAATTTTTATTACAAAATAAAATATAGTTAAAATTAAAATATTTTTATTTTTATGTTGCCAAACAGTCTACTGTATGAAGCTCTTTTTTAAATAATAGCCAAACGGTCAACTGGATTCTTAGAAAAGTTCTTCTCAGAAAAGATCTACAAAAAAAGCTTTACTAATAAAAATGCTACTAGTATAAGCCCAACCAAATAGAGGTTTAGATGAGCTCAATGAAACCAAACTGAAGTTAGCAAGTACCGAAAAGGATTTGAGAATGCTGAATGGAGGCACAAAAAAGTTAGAAAAATTGTTGGAAATTGGTAAGGCTAAAAGAGACCTTCAAGGCATTAGTTATAGAGGTGAATGTTCTAAGTTGAATGATGAGAAAATTGGTGCGACCAAATCTGTCCAAGGAAATATCTCACAAAAAAATTAGAAGTTCATACCTATATGTCATTTTGTGGAGTAATCAGGCACATAAGATTGAAATGTTACAAGATATTACAAATGATATTTCAAAAGGGTCGAAACCAAAAATCTAGACACTCTCCATTAAATTTCCAGCAGCAACCTATGTTACCGAAGCACTCTTAGGTTAGAAAGGGTCAAGGACAAGCACAAAGACATAGTGAAGGAAAAATAAGAAAGTGTCTAGATTCACAGTTAGTTACTGCTTTTAAAGAAACTACTCAGACTGAGGGTAAGTCAGTTGCTTCAGATGAAGAAATTAACCAAACAATTGATGATCGAGATAATGTGACGAGGAATAAGCCCAGGTTTGAATTTCTTCAAGTGACACAGGAATTGTGTGCTTTACATTTTTGAAGTATAGTTTGATGTTATTTATTAAAACAAAAAAAAAGGTTTGAAGGAGTTATCTTTTAGGCTTTCTGAGTTTTTATTTATGAGTTTTCTAAGGTTCAGTTGATTGACATGTACATGAGGCTATGCTTGATGATGAGGTTTATGAATTTGATCAATCTTATGAAGATGAAATTGAAGTGAGCAATGATATATTGGCATATGTATTAACTGATAGTAAGTTATCATCTTGGCTATTTACTATTGCACTACTGCTTATGATTCTTCCGTTGCACCTATTACTAATTTTTATGCTTCTTTATTCGCTATTGATCGCATTAAAGGTATTTCTTGTTTTGACATTGTTTTGTCCCAAGGGGGAGATATCATATTATTGTTTTTAGTGAATGTTCCACTCAGGGGGAGTTCTCAAGGTATCTCTGTGACTATTAATCTTGCTTTTTGGCATCTTTTTGTCCCAAGGGGGAGAAATTTCGAAGATTGGATATTTGATGGATGTTCATTAAAGTTTCTTTGGATGTTTCTTGAACTTGAAGAATTTGATGGATGTTCTTTGGAACTTGATGTTGGATTAAGCGGGAGTATTGTGTCTTCAATAATTATATATTCGATTATGTGATTAAAGGGAAGTTTCTTATTTATTTGTGAGAAAAATGCCAAAAAGGGGAAGATTGTTAAGATATTTATTATATATCTTATTATTTAATTTTGGCATTTTTGATAATTAAATCTCCAAGATAATGAAAGACGTCAAATTCAAGTCAAGATAAAGTAGAAGATACATTGGACTTAACTTGGATAAAGACCTAATCTTGTAAAAGATGTACAAGTGTATCACATGAGAAGAAGGTATGATGAATTGAGAATTATATGATGTGAAGACTTCTTATACGATGAGATTATCTTGTTCATGGATATGTCTACGTTGGTGAACTATTAATCTTCTTTTAGTATATTGTCATAAAACGTGAGTGTGTGACCAACTTCTAATTGAGGTAAGTATGTGAGTGATATGGGATTCTCTTCTTAGTGGATGTTGGCGTGAAATTTTCAAGTTTCTGTCTTACCGCATAGATTACTATGTTTTTCTCCTTTTTGCAACACACATGGTAATATTTTGTGAGACTTTTTTTGTGAGGCTTATGTGTGAAGTTGCTATATGTGTGAAGAGAATTTGACAAAGTCGAAGGTGTGCCGCTATGTGCGTAACCATCATTTTGGTAGGTGCTGTCGTAGGCTGAAAGAAAGTTGGGTTATTTGCGTGGGTTGTTATACCTGGCATGTTGGACCTCGTTTTCAAAGCCTAACTATCGATCCCTGATACCAAAGGTTGTTAGGTTTGGGTCCTGACCCCAATACTAATCACAAGGCGACCATTCGGGACAGTCACGTGAGGGTGGTGTGAAAGAAAAGTGGAAAGTACTACAATTATAATAAATCTCAGCGTGGTAGCAAAGGAGAGTTCGTCGCGGTGAACCCATAGAGTTATCTCCATGGACCCTTCAGGAAAAGTTCGCCTCGGTGGAAGTCATTCTTCGCCACGACGAATCCCTCAAAATCTGAAATCCAAACTCCAACATTCAAACATTCGAAACAAACACATACATTCAAATATAACCACAACTAAACATACTCATACACAAAAGAAACTTTAATTCTTCGTGTCATTACAATTCCAAAGAGTTTGAACAAACTTTACCTTCATAACATCATACATATCAAAGCTTAATACAAATACAAAATGATGCTCAATGTTGATATGTCTAATGAGCTATTCAAAATGTTCACTAACATAGTACAAAAGTCCCTAGCTATCTTGGAGTTTCCGATGCCTTGTCAGGATTTCTAACCATCTCGTTCTGCACCTGAGGAGTGGAAAATTAATGGGTTGAGCTATACAGCTCAGTGGCTAATATATTTATAGCCATCGGTAATTAACACAAATTCAAATATATATATATATATATATAAACAATTCAAGCATTCTCAAATTTGCTCAAAAACTCATAATTTAAGCAAGTTACCGCATAACACATGACATAGAATTTAACTGTTGAACATACACTTAAATGCATTATACTTGACAATTCAAAGATGCAATGCACAAACAAATGGATCGAGGGTTCCATGGGTACGAAATGGAGAAACCAAAGTTTACACCATGAACAAAATGAGTCCATTTTTGAAGCTCATATGCCACAAGCGGGCAATCGGGAGAAAGCTCTTGTCAATGTGCACGTGACGAACGAAATGGTTCCACGTTCGCCCAAACAGAAGCACATATTCATGCTCAAATCATTTTCATCATATGCTTTTCTTATTTTCCTTTAGACAAAATGTTATAACCTCTTTCAAGGTATAACATAATCACAAATCATCATGTATTATCAAATCTTCACACCAATTCAAAAATCAAGCAATTTAGACATACACACATATAGACAAGAATTTGCCCAATCACACAATAACTATAAATACATTACCCACCTAATTTCGCTTGAAAATCCAAGCTCAAGATTGTCTTTCCTCTTACTCTTGAGTAAGGTTGTTTTGATTCCCTTCAAATAAACTAATTTCTATTTAATCCCTATTCAAAGAAAATTCATAAAACTTTAATAATAAAAAATATTAAAATTAAACTATAACCCTTTCAAAAGTCTAAACTTTCGGGTCAATTTCTCATGATCATTTTGTTCAAGTAAACTCCTTCTAGAAAAATGTCTCCCCATTGTCTTAATTTTCTAATGATACCAAAAGTATTCAATTTGGTTAAGTAATCTAAAAGTTATACCCAAACATGTTGGGACTGTCCTTATGCTGAAACAATATTATATACTCAACTTCCGTCCAAAAATTGAGGTTCTTAAAAACTGAATTAAAACTTGCTTTCTTCATACAATAAATAGCCATATGTCTCTAATTTACTCTAAATTAAAAATAACTCCATTTGGATAACTACAGAAAAAGTTATGCATAAAATACCAAAACATATTTGGTGCGAACTTTTCCAGAAAGGAAAAATTCGCCCGAAATCTTACAAGGTCACTGCGGTGAACTTTGATAAAAGCATACGCAGAACATGCTTCATTTTCCAGATTTCTCACACCCAACTTCTTACACCTAACACATCTTCTACAAAAATCATCCTTTCTACCTCATTTTTAACTTCATTTCAACCCAAAATCATTCACAAACCCATTTCATAAGCTATCTTTGTTCATCAACCAAAAGATTAAAACATTTTCGTATACCATTCATCAACAACTTCTTACACACATTCAACTCTATTTTTCACTTCTACCCATCACTAAATATGCTTCATTCAACAAATCAAGAAGGGTTAATGCTTATAATTACTTGTTTAGCTCCAAGATTCTTCAAATTCTTCAAGATCTCCAAACTTTAGCTTGATTTTCTCTTCCTCTTCTTTTGTTCTCTTCTTTCCTCTCTTCTCACTTCCACGACACTCTCTCCTCTTCTTCTAACCAAGACACATTTCTATTCTTGTTTTTCCCATCTTGCCCTTCACTTACTTTGTTCTTCCAATTCTACCCCTTCTTTTGTCTTTTATGCCTCTAACTCCTTAATCCACTTAACAACATATTAATCCTCACTTAAGTGTAATCTTTCCATTGAATCCTAATCTCTTTTCATGCTTACTAGATTAATGACCCGATTCAAAAATAACTAAACAATCGAACAAACAAACAAAACATAAACAAATAAATTGATAATAATTGAAAATTCTCGGGGTCCAACATGGTGTCTTCATCCTGCAGTTGTGAATTAATACTAGTGTTTGCGTGGATCAACCCATAGTTTGTGATGACAACTTTAAGATCTGTTTCAATGGAACTGAATCTATAACGGATTTGTTTCTCTATTCTTTCTCAAATGTTCTTTTTTATGTTGAATTTTGTTCAATCACTTGAGTTATTTATTTTGTTTCGTTATCATTAAACATTAATTGAGAAAAATATCTGTTAAGGTTAGTATGAGACAGTCATACTATTGCATGTGAAATTCTTTCACAGGTAGTAAAGACGAGGGATGGTGTCAAAGGTTAAGTGGTATTGACTCAGTAAAATCTTGTATAACGTTATACAAAAGCCCACCATAAATTTTCTATTCCTTCGCATTTCTCGCCAACCAAATAGCAAAAAGAGAACTAGAAAACGGAAAACAACATTGCTTGGTTACTTCTACAAAATAGATGGAGCTCAAGCTCACTTACTTTTTCTTTTTTATGGTCTTGAGATTGCTGACAACACTCGGTCAACCATGTTGCAATGTTATTCAAATTAGATTTTTTTTCTGTCTTTATTTTTGTTAAACTTACCTCTTTCACAATTCTATGTCAGAAATTTAGTAGCCAGCGAACACTAATCTATATAATTTTTTATATATAATTTTTTAAAATTATAATTAATCGCAGAAATTATATTATAATATGTTAAGAATGAAATCAAATATTTAATTAAACTTATCTGCGAAGTAAATTTAAGGGATGCTTTGAACTTTTTTCATATTAATTATAATTTGTGAAGAAAAAGAAACATAAAAAAACCCTTGAAGTTTTGACTTTTGAACCCTTGTTGTTAAGAACTTCGGCACTTTACCAAAGCCCACCGTCATAGTGGTGGAAACATTAAAACTGAACGCTTTTTGGGAAGCAGAAGGGAAGAATGGCGTTAGACACTAGACAGAGCAATAGCATATCAGGCCCAAATCATCCAAACACACTTTCAAGTCTCGTAATTATGTACAAAGTACTTCTTCTTTGCTTCTTAAATCCTCCAAAACGCTTAAACCTATTTACCCCCTCTCAAACACCTACAAACTCGCTGTCACAAACTCCCTTTAGACGGATACCTTATCAGTATTTCGGATTCCGACCAGCAACATTCGATATCACAGTTTCGACCGGTGCCACCTAGTACTGCTGTTCGGTACGAGATACTAGTCTTTGATATCATTTTCCAACCACTGAATAGTACAGGCCATAACGGTGCGATATTCATCCCTTCGGCGAGGAGATGTTTCGAAGGCTAGTGTTGTCTTCGATTGTGAAGAGAACCAATAATGGAGTATCCAACAAAGTACTGCCTAATTTTGGAGGCAGAACTACCGTGCTTAAGGATGTGATTGACCACCCGTCGAGATCAAGATCCTTCTTTTATGCTTTCATAGCTAAAACTCTCCCCACAGTAAGTTTTTTGCTTCTGCTTCTTGAGTTTCTTTTTTCAGCTTCCAAGTCTCATTCTTTTTATTTCTATTTTGCTTTATTCGTCAAATATAAGTGCGCGTCGAGTTTTCATATATTATTTGATTCTACTCTTGTATTGGGCTTCTGTAATCTCTTTGATTAAGTGTCTAGTTCTTAGTTGTTTAACCATTTCCGTGCTTGAAAGTTTGTGTTTTCAAGGTCACCCCGGAAATTCGTTCTATCGGATATCTTGTTCATTTGCTTGTTTTATTCACTTTGAATTATTACTCATTGGTTTGCTTATCGACTCATTAGATTCATTTTCTGGTTTCTGCATTTTACTTATTGAAAGCATGTCTATCTGTACAAAATGGAAGTGTAATGGCCATTCTTTGGTTCATCTCTGAGATGATCTTTACATGCATTTGAGCAGAACATTGCTAAAAAAAAATTGTTAAATGCTTTGGTGATATTAGAATTATACTTTTGACACGTCTGAATTTACTCTTTTTTCTTCTTTAAAATGTTTGTAAATCTCTTCAACAACGAATGCATCACTGTTTGATGGGTTAACTGACACCTGGTACTGATGGTTATGTTGACTGTTAATCTCTGGTAACTATCTAGTAAAAGATTCATTATCTAGAGGTTAAACTATGATCCTAATATTGTTTTAGGGTCATCGACGGCCTTTCATATGGAATATATCCAGGTCAGTATCTGTTGGCAAAGAAAGCAAGGAGGGATTGAAGCAACTTGTAGCAGGAGGACCTCGTGCTCAGAAGATGGTTGGAATATGGCTTGTTGGTTCTGCTGCATGGGTTTTTAGCATGGTGGTACTTGGCGGTGTCACACGATTAACTCGCTCTGGCCTTTCAATGACTAACTGGAAATTTACCGGCAGTCTTCCACCTCTTTCAGATGAGGAGTGGTTAGAGGAGTTTGAAAAATATAAGCAGTCCCCTGAATATAAGCAGTAAGCTAAAGAGAAACCATTCCGAATTGAGCTAGTTACAATAGCTTCTCCAAGTAGTACTGATTACATGAGAAGCACTGTGAAGTAGCTTTATTTCCTGCTTGAATTTTTGCAGAGTAAATAAAGGGATGAGTCTTGAGGATTTCAAATTTATTTACTGGATGGAGTATGCACATCGAATGTGGGGAAGGGCACTTGGTATCATGTTTGCTTTGCCATTTTCATACTTTCTACGCAAGAGGTATATAACCTTACGTCTTGGATTACAACTTTCTGCTCTTTTTGCACTTGGTGCTGGGCAGGGCCTGATTGGCTGGTGGATGGTTAGAAGTGGCTTAGAGGTATAAGCAACTTAGTGTTGCTTTTCCACTTTTTTCTCTTCTGTTTCCATAGCAAGTATTTGAAATTTACATTTTTTCTTCTCTAGGAACCTGCTTCTGAGTATACTCAACCAAGAGTAAGCCCATACCGGCTTGCAGCTCATCTTACTTCAGCATTTGTTATTTATAGTGGCCTTTTGTGGACTGCTCTTTCTGTTATGATGCCAGAACCACCTGCTGAGTCAGTAACTTGGGTTCAGGGGGCAGCAAGAGTGAAAAGACTTGCCCTTCCTGTAACCATAATTGTTGGCATTACTGCAATCTCAGGAGCATTTGTCGCTGGAAATGATGCTGTATGTAAACAGTTTAGCTCTCACTTTTCTCCTTTTACCACAAGGCAATAGTGCGATATTTCTGCAGGATGCTTACAGACAAATTTGATCATGGCTGCATGGCTCAATGCAGGGTCGGGCATATAATACCTTTCCAAAGATGGGTGATGCGTGGATACCTGATGATGTATTTGATATGAAGCCATTGATCCGGAATTTCTTCGAGAATACTTCAACAGTGCAGGTTATCCATACTTTCATAATCTGACATTTCTAGCAAGTATTTTAAGCAATTAGAATAATTGAGGGTGACATTGAGGAAGAAACTAGTAGAGGACCTTGCTTAGAAATTTCGTATCCATGCAAGAATGATGAATGAGAATACACTAGTAATGAAGTAAAAGAGATCCTAAACTTGTTAAAAACTTGAACAATAAATTAGCTTGATTCTAGCGGTTGCACAGTTTAACATACAATCATTTGCTAAACTAAATGAGTGGCAGAGATGGCTATTGGGCATTTGATAGGTTAAAGAAAAAGGAAATCTAGCGAGTCATTTCCTTGTTTTGAAAAATGTTCTGAATTTTTTACTGCAGCTTGACCATCGCATTCTTGCAATTACAACCCTAATGTCGATTGGGGCCTTGTGGTGTTCCACAAGAAAGTTGGATATACATCCTGCAGTTCGAACGTTGATTGGAAGTACAATTGGCATGGCTACTCTTCAGGTGATTACTTGCTCAGCACATGCTTGTTACATGGCATATCTTTTTAAGGAGGTGAAAAATGCGTTCTTTTTTATTGATGCAGGTTACTTTAGGAATATCTACACTTCTATCATATGTACCAGTATCGCTTGGCACTGCACATCAGGCTGGGGCGTTAACACTTTTGACACTCATGATCCTACTCAACCATACTGTGCGGAGGCCATCTGCAGTCCTTTTCAAATCATTGCCTCAAGTTGTGAAAACAGCTTGATGATCATGAAATATCTTTTTGTCGTTAAGAGCAAGGGAGAGGGTGTATTCTTACTTCCTGTGTAACGGGGACACTGAAAAAATGAATTTTGGCATGTTGGATGGCTAAACTTTCCATTTTAAGAGCAAGGGAGAGGGTGTATTCTTCCAGTGTAACGGGGAAACTGGAGAAATCGATTTTGGCATGTTGGATGGCTAAATTTCCATTGTCATGTCTGATGCCAGTGCGAATTTCTGAGTCAGGATATCCTAGTTCAATTGGCATAAATTTGCATTTGTTTAGAATAGTAGGAGCTGTTTCTTTTCAGCAAACATAGCAGGAGATGAACGTGCAAGAATGGCATTGTTCTGATTGAAAAAAGAACCAAGGATTAGTATGTTGTTCAGTAGCAGGAAAGATGTTTCTTATCGGTTCAATAAAATATATTTAGAAGGGTCACAACTAATTAATTTGGCTCTGCACGTTGGTGCTATGACCTTGCATAATTATAAGGTGACCACTTAATTGTTCTCTCAGTAGTTATTGAGTAGGAATTTTCTGAATTGTTGTCTCACAGTAGTTATTAAGTAGGAATTTTCTGAACTCAAGGATAAATAAAAATATCTTTAGAAAAATCTAAGTAATGCTTTCTTAGAATGAAAAAAGATATCCATCCCGAATATCATTACTGTTTTTGGTTGGCGGAAACAGTGATCTTCAAACGTAAGACAATTGTTTTTGCAAGGAAATAAAGGAGATTTCAGATTACATGGTAATAAGAGAAATAGAAGAAATGGGAATTTTACAGGTCGTAAGGTACAGAAAAATGATGGATTATATCTTTTTGGAATTTACAAAAGTAACAAATTCACATAAAAACTATGACTAGATGAGCTGCGACTGCCTGCGATGCTAACCAGAAGAAAGGAAACAACATATCGTATATACTAGATATTATTATATAAGACAACGTCAGTGATAGTGACTTCATTTCGTTGTCTACGGTTAGTGATATCAATGAGTTGGGTTGAGTTAGGCCCGGGTCGCTCTTAGCTTAGCCCTGCTTGACACGAGCTAGATGGCCCACGGCTAAGTCCATTCACAGGTCATCATGGGTGGGTCAGGCCAACTTGTCCTACCTTATATTTAAAAAAAAATAAAAATGACTCGGCCTATTTTATAATTTTAAAAAAAATATTAAAAACAATGTCATTTTTGAAGTTACGGTCAGCCATGAGTTGGGCTAACCGACCACTTTTAGCCCGTGGCCCACCCATTGACATGATAAAATAGTTGCATACCTTGTAATAGCAAAACGACACTAATTCTTACCATTTATGAAAATTTTTATTATTAAATTCAAGACTAATGTATGAATGTAAATGAACTTGATCATCTTTCTCATTAATAATAATAAAATGTCTAGCATATCTTATATTTTTCAATATCAAATCAATACAATGTGTAGTACAAGAATTCTAATAAAAAGAATTATACCTGCTTTGCAATCTTTTTCCAATTGCTTTATAAGCAGAATCATTATCAGTATTGAATTGAATAATATTTTCCAACTCAATTTCATTCACATCGTCATCAATTATCTGAAATAGAGTATTAACATTCCTAACAAGTCTAGATTCATCAATAGACTTAAAAAATATTCTCCTTTATAGAATAATCCAAAAAATTAATAATAAATTCATATCTTTTATTTGTCCAACGATCATGTAACATCCCATCCTCATATTAAGGGTTATGACCCAAAATTTTAGTATTTGGGAGCTCAAAGACAGATTAAGAAAATGTATTTTCTTGCTCATACATCATGTTAGCATATATGCACATAAATATTGAATGTTTATGCATAAAATTGGTACATGCATTCATTGACAACTTCCGGGTATAATTGATGCTAAATATGATTTTATTGAAAATGAGAAGTAGGGGGAGTTGAAAGAGTGATTCTTGGTATGAGTGTGATAAGGAAAGATTTAGAATCAAGATTGGTAGCGATCTGAGAAATGTTTAGCGAGTGTGCTTTGGTCTGTTAGCCATAACTTTTTCTCTAGTATTCCAAACGAGATGATTCTTGATTTGGATTAAACTAGAAATGAAGTTAAGAATCTCAAAATTTGTTATGAAGTTAAGAATTGGGTGCAGTATGTTGGAGTAGGAATGAAAAATTCGTCTTCAGAATTTAGGGGCAAATTAGGGATTGATACAAGTAGATTTTAGCAACGTTGCCTTTTGGAAAGTTATAGATCCTTCTTTTATCTTTCCAACGATATATGGTATGAAAATTTTGGATATTAAAGTCAAAAGTTAAGACCTTTTTAAGTGGAGATATTCTACAGACAAAAGTAAGACAGGAAAGTAAGACGAAGTTACTGTTCATCCTATCGTCTTAGTATGACGTCATCTTTGTCTTAGTTTGACTTTTTTCGTCTTAGTTTTGCTTACGTCATTTTCGTCTTAGTATGACGTCATTTTCGTCTTAGTTTGACTTTTTTCATCTTAGTTTGATCAACTTCGTCTTAGTTTTGTTGACGTCATTTTCGTCTTAGTTTGACTTTTTCATCTTAGTTTGACCAACTTCGTCTTAGTTTTACTGACGTCATCTTTGTTTTAGTATGACGTCATCTTCGTCTTAACCTTTTTGCCTCCTCCTTCTGTTCTATTTTTGACCCTTTTAGAGACCAAATTTCACTTCGAGTTCTTCACAAAAGTTATAGATCTCGAAGTCGCAAACCATCTAAAAGTGAAATCAATCTGACATTTATACCAAAAGCTATAGCAAATTTTCCAACCTTATATCGTCTGATGACGTCATCTTCATCTTAAAATGACGTCATATCATCTGTTCCTATTTTTGACC
>JANZLX010000005.1:20633788-20650180 GCA_025531955.1 Erythroxylum orinocense
TCTGACTTTTGCTAAGATATATTTCATGTGCCTTTTCATTTATCTGATTCTTTGTTTGTCATCAAAATTATTTAACTCGTAAAGTCAATTTAACTTAACACCTACTTTATTATAACACATGAAATCTTCTAAACAATAAACGGTGTTCCAACCAAGTTCAAATTAAATTTTTTCACATATTTATGTAGACCCCACATAAATGTGTGGGTGAGATTTAATGAAACATGATAGAAACTGATTTATGAGAACAGAGGATCTGGTCCCTCGTTATAAAATCTTCAAGCATGAAATCTATAATATTTTATTTTTTGAAAGATATAATTTTAAAATTTTAAAATAACAAATGTAAAATATCATCTATGTTGTAATCTAATTCAAATTTAAATCATACGTTATGAGTATTTCTAATTTAAGACAATATATGAAATTAAAGAGTACATAACAAAGATAATAAGGTATGGTAGAACAACAATTTTTGGTTCCTAGCATATAGTTTTAGAGTAGTTTATGGACTTAACATAATAGTTTTGATTGAATTTAGTGAAATTTCTAAATATAATTTGACCATATGTTAGGGTCACAATTTGACTTCTAAAGACTAAGGTTATACTTGGTTGAATGTAAAATTTTTAATGGAATAAAATAGAATGAAATAATTTACAATGGAATGGAACGTAAATGAATGCAATATTAGAAAATTGTTATTTGGGAGGAAAGGAAGAGTGTATAGTAATATAGTAAAATGTTGATTAGAAGAAGAGTTTATAATATAATATAGTGTATCATTTTACATTTCATCATAAACTTCTCAAATCAGAGGTTTTTTTTATTTTTTTACTGTTTAGAATAGAATGAAATATAATATGAAACCCTCTTCTTTTATTCCATTCTATTTCATTCCATTATGAACCCTCCTCATAAATGATGAAATAATATCATATTACATTATATTCCATTAATAAAACTTCAATTAAATAGAGTTTTTGAAGTTTAAGCTATAAATAACATGGGTTTCGGCAATGCCGGCATTGGGCAGGGGTAGGCAGGGCACCTGCCCAGGGCCCATCTATTCTTTAGTTAATATTTTACTTCAGTTAATACGAAAGGGCCCCCCTCTTGAAAGCCATGTCCTCCTTTGCATTATTACAAATTTACAACTCATTTTGAATTGTAACGTTAATTAACTTATAACATTATCATAAGTTAACATTAAATTTTAAAGTTTACCGTTAACTTATTATAGTTATAAATAGTTCTGAAGAATTTAGGTGTATTTTTACCCCCTAAATTTTTTTTTATTTCATCAATATATGCATCTAAGGTACTCCAACTTAAAAATTGGCAGAAATTTTTTTTCGATTATGTCTTCTAAATTTTGAGTGTAATTTAAAGTTAAAGTAAAGCTTCTTATTTTTAATTTATTTTAAGCTTGTTAAATATTTGAATACGTTATAATTAATTTGTAATTTGTCATTAACGTGGACATTATATTAGCATTTTAAATCATAACATTAATATTAAATGATATTGTATTTATTTGTGTTTTCCTTTTTTATTTTTAGATTACTTATTAGTTATAAAAATAGTTTAATATTAATAAATAAATTAATTTTTGTAATTGTAATTTTCATTATACTTTGATAAAAGTAATGTAATAATTGTTGGATTTGTGTTCTTGTAGAGTTCACATAATTTTAGTTATAATATGACTAAATCAAGTAATTTAAGTTATTAAATTCAAAGAGTACATAAATAGTTTCCTTTATTATAAAAATATTTATGAATTATGATTCTATTAAACATGTTATGATTCTATTAATTGTTGTGGATATGACAATTACTTCGTTGAAGAATAGATTTGAACAATTGATATCATTTTTGAATTTTTATTTGATTAAAAGAAGTTGAGGTCATTAGATGATAATGAATTAAGAGAATCTTGTACTAATTTTACAACGATTTTTTTCTCATGATAATGTGTCAGATGTGGATTTAGATGATCTTTTTTATGAATTAAAAGTGTTGTAGATAACTTTGCCAAATGAGTTAATGTCATCAGTTGAAATTTTAGAATTTGTTAAAGCTGCAGATTATTATCTAAATGTTTCAGTTGCTTATCAAATTCTATTGATTATACCTATGATAGTAACATCAGCTTAAAATTATTGAAAACCTACTTGAGGTCACCAATATCACAAGAAGGGCTAAATGGTTTAGTTATGTTATGTATTGAAAAGGATATGTTAAATAATATTGATCTTGATAATATTATTAATAATTTTATATTTAGAAATATACGAAAAAATTATTTTTTATAAATTGAGTTATTTATATTTTATACAAATATAAAAAAAACTTTAAATTTATATATTTATATATTGTTAATTTATTAAAAAAAATTTTTAATTTCGCCCATGCCTCCAAAATGATAAGAAGGGCCATGGGTTTCGGATCTCTTTAAGTGTAAACACGAAATCTTTTATATACTGGTATGTATAAACATAAAGCAGTAAGAATCCTGACGGCGAAAAGATTGAAACTTTACGGGCCATGTCGCTAAATAAAGGCCTATGCCTATTCCAAGTACAGAGTAAAATGGATTCAGCTACCAAAGTACGTCGTCAAATCCATCACCTAATTATTCATTGCATTGCACCAAACTCCTTTTAACTTTATTTCCCCGTTCCTAAAAACACGTTCCCAGCTCCCAACCAACCTCTTCTTCACTACTTACCGTCACCTCCATTGCCAAACCCCTGTATCGCTCTTAAAACTCTCCTAAAAATGGCCTTCTTTTGGACTCTTTGTTCCGTTCTCGTTTCTTCTCCTAATCAAACCTCCTTCTTCCTCTGTTCTCTTTTTCACTGCACGCCGAAAGAGCTCCAAAATTTCCTGCTTTCACCTACATCTTGAACCTTTCTTACCCATCCATCGGAGGGCTTGTTCTATCTTACAAACCTTAGAGAATTCAATTTATGTGCTTGGGTTTTGATTATATTGTAAACTGGGATGCCCACGTCATAGTTTCTAGCGATTTTGTTAGTTAAATCGGTCAAAGCCTTATCTTGGTTCATCTTTGTGGTGTCAAGCTTGGATTATAGTTTTCTTGACTTGGTTACTAATCTGATTGCAGATTTTCAAAGAATGGAGTTTAAACTTTCTCGTTAGTTTTCTCAAGTAATTCTTATTCGGTAGAGTTCTTCAAGTTTGAGCTCAAGCTCCGGGTGGGTTCTAGGTTTATTGAATCAGGTGAATGATTAGACAAGCTTTTCTTTGATTAGTCGTCCTAGTGGAAACCCCGTTGAATTCGTTGCTGGGGATCTGATTGTGAGAGATATCTTGGGGTGTCATAATTATGTTATTAGGGTTTGGGATCTAACCTCAGCTTTTTGTTTTTGGAATTTAATTGAGTTTGTCTAGTACTTAACTGTATTTTGTTCTTGTTATTCCAATTTTCTGGGTAGAGGCGGTGTTGCTAGTTTTAACCACATTAAGAATAGCTGTTTTCGGTACTTCACGATTGAAATGACTGGAAGTACGAGATGTTTTGTCGAGTGGAAAGAGCAGTTTGTTTCACAAGAGCGTGGACGTCGTGTTGTTCACTATTTCCTGAAAGATTCTGCTGGAGAATCTGTGCTCGCAGTTGTGGGGACTGAGAGAAGTGTTAGGCACATGTTTTATATTGTCGCCGAGGAATTTGTACGGCTACACGGCCCTGAAAATTCCATTCATGCTGGTTTCAAATGGAGGTCCAGAAGGGAGGTAGTGGATTGGCTTACTTCTATGCTTTCAAAGCAACATCTACAAGGTGATCGGCCACTGCTTAGCTCTTGTTGCCAAGCCTTTGCACTTTTGTAGCCCATTTGACTTCATTTAGAGGCTCTCTCTCTCTTTTTCTTTCTTTCTTTTTTTTTTTTTTTTTGGTCACAGAACACTATCGGTGATAGCTTTAGACTTTATAAATGTTGGCTTGTCCACAAGTTTCACTAAGAATGCTTGGTAGATTTGTAAGCAGTTAAATTAGTCATCATGCCTCATCACTTAAGCTTAATTCCAGATCCAGACGACTGCTCCTTTTATGATAGTAATAGCTTAAACATAATTCCTGCTGTCAGAACGATCCTTTTATGATAGGAATAGCTTCTTAATTTCTTGATTAGTGACATATACTCTTATTTCAGTCAAACTTGCTTGTGAGTTTTTCTGCTTCCTCCAAATTTTCAGTTCCTTAAAAAGGAAAAGATATATATCTGATTTATATTTCAAACTGGAAGAATTGTTTAATATCTTATTGAACCCTCTGAGCAATGTTTACACGTTTGGAAGCATTATGTTGTATCATCCTTGTATATTTGACTTTGCAGGCATCTAATGAACTCAATCTTATCACAGATTATCTCTGCCGTGCTTGTTTCAAATTTTGTTTGCAAATTGTTATACCGTCCACCACTTGCCAAGAAAATGTATCTTTTAATCTTATGAGCTACAATTCTTTGTTTCTAATAAGTGAGTCTTTTCCATTACAGATCCGAAACATGATTTAGCACAAGCTTCAAAGTTTCTGGAAGGTCCGATGATTGGGTATGGTGCCCAACAGATGCAGGTACCAGAGATATGACTCTCATTTCTTGTTGTTTGCTCATATCATTCTAAGGTTAGTGCCATTTGACTTGTATATGAAATTTGCGTTGCAGAATCGCTGTCCAAAAGACTTGAGTGGATACAGTGCAGACATTGTATGGGCAGGCAATTCATGGACATCTGGGAAACAGCTCAAGCATTATCCAGCATTCCACCGGAATGGGACTACAGTTGCGGTAAGAATTCATTATTAAACTATGAATGAAAGACAGGAGTGAGGGATTACACTGATGAACTCAGTCAAACACAATGTGTCCTTGGTTGTAGTCCATATTTGTTTACTTCAATTCTTATAATTTCATTTGGGGAAATCAGATATTGTTTGATTGGAGAAAAGAAAGAAAGAAAAGGAAGAATGCAATCTTTTGCTGAATGCTATTATGGCATAAATATTAGTGCCAATGTTCAGATTGACCAATTGCTTTATGTCCTTTACAACCTTGACTGATGGCTCCATTCATATGTCCACGGTGTTGTTTGACTTAAAATGATGCATTCTGGAAGATTTTCTGTTATGTCAATTTCATGGGCCCTATAATCATGGTCGTTTATCCTTCTAACTTTTTTCATACAGATCCAATCTTTTGTGTTTGTCATGGCTAAGGGAGAAGATCATTATGTTGCTTACTTGGAAGATATGTATGAAGACAAGAGGGGACAGAAGAAAGTCAAAGTGCGGTGGTTTCACGACAACCGAGAAGTTAAGGGTACAATCCATTTAAGAAATCCACACCCAAAAGAAGTTTTCATCACACCTTATTCACAGGTCATCAGTGCTGAATGTGTTGATGGCCTTGCCACGGTCCTAACTCGTGAACATTATGATGAATGTTTGGCTGCTTTCAGTGATGCTTTCTCAACCAAATTGCGTTTTTGTTCTAGGCAGTTCAGAAGCAATAAAGTGAAGCCCTTTGATGTTAGTAAATTATGTGGCTACCTTAAGCAGCCAATTCTTCAGTGTTTGTATGACAAACCCTCTACAGGAATTGATTCCCTGAGCTATAGCTTTTCTGTGGAAGATAAAGAAGAATCGAGTCCAACTGAATATGTAAAGTTAGGTGCAAAGAGAGCTAGAAGTGATAGAGTACGTGAAACATTTTTAGCTGAGCATGCTGGAATTCAGGTTGCTGGTGGTCAGATGATAACTAATGGGCCTTCATTCAGGAGTCTGAGATATGGTTTTCCAGGCAATAGGCTTCTTCCACTCAAGCATGTCAAGCCTCAAAGGTGGTATAACTCGTTCAAGATTGATGAAAAAATTGAGTTGCTGTGCCAAGATAGTGGTATACGAGGCTGCTGGTTCAGGTGTACTGTCCTGCAAATGTCCAAGAAACACATAAAGGTCCGTTATGATGACGTGCAGGATGAAGATGAGTGCAACAATCTTGAGGTATGTTCAGGCTTTATGAAATATTGTATTAAAATACCTTTCCCTCTGACCTTGAAGACTTGTAGAAGCATATCAGAGGATGGAATTGAAATGAAACTTCTCATTGTCAAATTATCCATCATAACTTCTAAATCATTGTTAGGAATGGGTCCCGGTTTTCAAATTAGCTGTGCCAGACAAACTTGGAATGAGATGCCTAGGTCGTTCAACTACACGACCAGCCCCTCCCTTGAGTGTAGACTCAGAACTTTCTCTTGAGATTGGATCAGCAGTTGATGCTTGGTGGAGTGATGGCTGGTGGGAGGGGATTGTTGTTGGCATTAGTAACAGCAGCAACCATAATCTGCAAGTTTATTCTCCAGGTTAGCGTGTTCTTCGTTCCACTTTTAATTCTTTTTCCATGTTTGTTATGTCTCTTTAACTCTCTAATCTTCTTTCCTAATTTGTTCAATCGACAACCATTTATTAGGTGAAAACTTCATATTGAATGTACAACAAAAGGACTTAAGGATTTCTAGAGATTGGGTAGGAGACCAGTGGATCGATATTCAGGCAAAGGATGAAAATGTGCTGTCCATCATATCCACAACTCCTTGCCTGGAAACCAAAATGCCTCCATCATCAAAAATTTTTGAGGATATGAGTTTTCATGGTTTTGATACCTCTAACGTTGATGTTCATCCTAAATGTAAACTTGATACTGTTGAAGAGCTTAGACCTGATATTGCTCTGCAGACCAGTTCAGGCTTCCCTCTAGAAAACATGGACTGTGACGAGGGTAGTGGCCCTTCCACTTCAAATGACAAAAGTCATGAAGATAATGTTAATGCTACTAACATTGATTGTGGTAAGGTGGATGATGTTGGAAACGAATGTGAAGCTGAAGAACATGCCAAAGAAGAGGGAGGAAGGTTAGACCTGGAAATGACTGACAGTTCCGTGAGTAATTGTAAAGCTATAGAACTCAGGGAAGTGACAAATTAAGATGCTTGCACTGCCCTATTTGACGTAATCTTATGGATTGGTTACCTTGTGAGCAGTTGTAGTTTATAGGCATAGGTCTTATTATGTGATGAAGATGGTTTGTAGATAGTAACACGAGACTCGGAATTCTTATTGTTTTCCAACTCTTCTGGGTGGGGCATCGGGTAGATGTACATGCTTTGTGGAACTTTTCCCAGGTTTCTTTTGTAACTTGGTCAACCTCAGTGGTTCCTCTAGATTAGTCTTTGCTCTGTATCCCTTTTAATGGCAAATCCGCAAAAGGGCATTAGAAAGCTTAAGGTGTGAATCTGTACTGTAGATAGATTCTTGACAAAGGAATTTAAAGCTCTTTTTATTGTTTACATAAAGGTATGTGCTGATATTGGTAGTTCCAAGTATTTTAACTGATATTTTGCATGACAATTATGTTTCAACTCGTCTTGCTGATGTGAAAAGATTATATTTCTGTAAATTCTAGAGGACAATATAAAAAAATACCCCCCTATGTTGCCTTTCGTGTCTATAATTTAAGCCAGGACAGTTTGAATTGGTTTCTGCAATCAGGCTGTAACAAGTCCTGGCGAAAAGAGTGGAAGTCCTTAGGTCTCTATACACTAGTGATTCTACGTGCCTGCCCGTCCATTTAGCCTTTTAAGACAGAAATTTTTCTAAAAGGGTCCTAAATGATGAAGTTAGAAAACAAGAGGTAATATGAAAAATGTTTAAATGAAGAAGAAACTATAATCTGAGCCATTTCTGCCCCCCTATGAATTCCATGCCTAGAAATGGCCTAACTTCCTCGTAAGTGAATGCCTTCAACCATGGAACGCGATGACTTGTATCAGCTCCTCTTCCGGTGCACGAATACTCGGCAAAAACTGCAGTCCTGTGCTTACATTCATTTTTTTCAGTTCTTTCGATATATATCTAGTTTATCAAAGTCAGCGAAAGGGATGTCTTACTTCTGTCTGTAAGGCTGGTTCCAGTCACTCCATCCTGTAGGTGTTATGATGTCACCAATTTCACAGAACGAATATATAACTCTGGAATAGTTTCCCCAAGCTCTTCCAAGAAGAATTTTGCCAGTTCCTTTTACCACACAACCTACAAAAGAAAAACCTGTGTCATCATCTGGTGAATTCCTGTGGTGAGCTGCGATTGCTCCTGCCCTTTTGGCAGTTGATTGAAGGCTGCAATCCTGTTTAAAGAGCCACCGAATTTGATTAACATGAGAGAACATTTCATACCCGTTTGTACTACTACTTAATGCATAGCTTTGCGTTACCTGAAAAAGTGACCTTGCTGTGCCAAATATGAAATCCACATTACCCTGAATGTGGCACTGATAGAAGTAGTGTGATCCTTTTTCATCTAGGAGCGTGTCCTGCGATCCCAAGACCCTTACTTTATAGAAAAATGCCTTATTGCTAGAAACTCTCAGCGCTACTGCTTGCATTCCAATTCCACCAGAATGTGCTACTACTGTATTCTGTTATCACCCCATAACTTTCCAATCAGAAAAGAATAGTATCGAATTGAATTGTGCAGCAAACACCACTACTATCTGACCTCAAATGTGATACCACTTGCGCAGAAGTAATCAGATTCTATAGTGACTGATGCGGATCTGAAGGTTCCAAGTGGAACCCCTTTGTCATCCGTATCAGAAGCTTTATTGCTCCAAGAAATTATGGTATGAGAAGCGTGGCTTTCGTTCCCAATTAATGAGACATATGGCTTGGTTATTGGCACAATCACCTTCTCCCTAATTTCCATGGAACTTGGTCACATAAGCAGCAAATGAATCATCGACTTAAGCAGCTTTGGGCTAACAGAATACATATGAATATAGATGACATAGGGTCCAAGTAAGTTATATTCCCTTAAGGTAAGGTAAATAAGCATTACATAAAGGACAAAGAATCCCTATCACCTAAGCAAAAGAATCCCTATCACCTAAGCATATAACTGCATACAGTAACCACGTAGTGATCCTTTGTACCCATTAACCCCGATAATATAGCTCAACTATTCAACCCTTCATAACTACATTTATTTTCCACTCTTGCTGTAATGATTTTACTCACACAAAACAAATAAATACACGAATTAAGAGAAAGATAGAGAGAAGCAGACAGTGAAAATATCGAAGTCTGTTTTAGACATGCACGTTACAAACCTGTAAATCCCAGGGAGGATAAAAATTTTCACCCTTTTTGTGTTATATTCTGTTACCATGTCTACTGCACCTTGAACTGTTAATGAATCTCCTGCACCATTTTGGTCTACTATAATTACTCTGTTTCCATTAATATCATCTCTAACACTCAGTCTCGCTCCATAATCATCCACCTTGATATCATCCCAACTAATAAAATCCTTCCCGTGTCTCTGATTTTGAGACGAACTCAACTGAAAAGAACTCGAGAACGATATGAAGACCAGTGCAAAGCCACAAAGAACACGAGTTTCCTTGATCACTCCTCTCCTGTTCATGAGAGTTCGTTGGTGGGGTGTCCCTATACGTGTGTCACAAACAGAGAATGACAAAATGTACAACAATTAATAGGAGAAGAATGCAAAGTTCTCGTGAAATCTATGGTTTGTAATAACTTCCTATAGGTAAAACAATGGAAGCTATGAGTTGGAATATATGGAGTTGAAAGATTGTGAAAGAAATGAGTGTAATAAATGCTGGAGCGTGGGACAAAATGGACTGCAGTAGTAAATAGTGTTGGAGAATAAAAGGTCAGTAGGTTACTAAACAATTTCAGAAGATGTGGGTTGAGTTTGAGAAAGTAAAGAAATGGAAGTAACAGATTGTATTGGAAAAAGAATAGCTTTTTTTCTATTGTCATGAAAGTTTTCTGCTGCATAGGAATATAGGCTTGTTGGCCAGAAAAAAGGGTTTCAATCCATGATCTGATGTTTAAAAGTTATACCTTAGTGTTGGGAGAAGGTGGGTGGTTGATGGGTAGTTATGGAGGACTAGGAAGTGAAATGGCTAATAATGTTAACTACGATTTCTTAAACTGACACAACATTTTTTTTCTTTTGATTTTAAAGGTTAGTGAACTTATAAATGGTTAGCTTTTAAGTGACATTCCTAGCGTATTTAGTATGAAAAATAAATAATAGTTAAAAATTTTATTTCAAACATCATCTTTTTATAAATTTTATCTCTAAGTTTTTTAATTCTTTTTGTAGTCTTTATTAGATATTTACTTAGCAAAGAAAATGTTTTATAAATTTAAAATTTAGTAAAACAAATAATCTTTGTCAGATCGAGTATTAAATTAAATTGCTCATTTTTAATTAACAAACTTTATTAACTTTTAATTCTAAATCATTTCTTACCAATAATTATTCTAAAAAGAATGTCTTAGACTATATGAACTCATTTAAAGTGTAACTTTTATGTTAGAAGATTCATTTTGAAACTTAGTATATTCGAGATTCGTGGTATATATTGTAGATATTATCTTGTATATTTTCAGCTATCCTTTCTTATCTGACACTAATCTTGTATGGGGTGAAAGGAATTGTATATATAGATGGAAGTACATGATGAAAAAGTATAACTAAGTTTTCTCAAAACTGACCCAACTTTACAAGGTATCAAAGCTCTAACAACTATAAACCTAAAAAATTTAAACTCTTGATCATTGTCCTACTTCACTAAGCAAATATGTCTGAAGTACTTTTATGGTTGGTATCCCTATTTTATTTTTTAACATATTTATAACTTGAATAACATAGTTGAACAAACTTGAACTCTAAAGAAGCGACAATTAGAATCTGTGTTTCATACCAAAACCCATTCATCAACTGTCGGATTTCTTGCCCCAAATTTTCTTTTTGAACTCACCCAATTCTGAATACTACTTGCTTCTTCATTTTTCTATTTTGTGTGAAAAATAGATGTGAAGGCCTTTTAGAGGTGCCATGGAGTTGTAACTATCATATTGCAGGGATAGGTACCGACATCTCTTGAATGAAGAAATTGACGCAGCATGAAAACGCAGTTCTCTAATCTAAGAGTACGGAAAACACACATCTAATCCAAGATCTACAAAGAACTAAAAAGGTAGATGAAAACCTTAAGAGAAATATAGTATTTTGATTGAAAATAGGCAAAAGGTTCTTCTGTAATACAATAAAGAAGTATTTATATGAGTTATAATGACCTATAACCTATAACCTAAAAACAAGGATAAAAATGTCCTTGTAGTCCTAATAAAAGTAAAACACAGTAAACAAACAAATAAATAGACTTCGTAATCTAAAGCTCCACGTCAGTCCCCTCCACTTGTAAAGAACTCGATCTCAAGTTATGCTCTAGATAACCTAACTTGCACTCTGATAAGTAGGGGTAAATATCCACAACATTAAAAGTTTGATTGATATTACCTATCTACGAAGGTAACTGAATGACATATGCATTGTCATTAATTTTCTTCATGATCTTGAATGGAGCATACTTCTTGGCCTTTAACTTGCGGTGATGTTCAGTAATCCGCTTTTTGTTTATAAACACCATTACTTCATCTCCCACCTTAAACATTTGATTCTTCCTATGTGGGTGAACATTAGCCTTATACTTTGCTTTAGCTTTTTCAAGTCATTCCTTCACCTTGACTTGTATTTCTTGGATTTCTTTAATAAACTTGGTTGCACTTGCATGGATATTAGCATTTTTAGGTAACTGAATAAGGTCTAGTGTATGATTTGGTACCTTAGTGTAAACCACGGAGAATGGAGATTGACCGATAGAGTTATGGATAACATTGTTGTAGGCAAACTCAACTTATGCGATAAGAAAATCCTAATTCTTCGGCTCGTCACGACAAATACATTGCATTAAATAATGCAGAGTCCTATTCACCATTTCAATATGTCCATCGGTTTGTAGGTGAGTTGTGCTATTATACTTCAAGGATGAATAAAAAATGCCCCACAAAGTTCTCTAAAAATGTCTCGAAAACTTAGTGTCTCCATAAGATGTAATTGATTTTGGAACCTTATGGAGCCTCACCACCTATTAGAAGAACAATTTAGCAATGGTTCTTGCATTTGTTGTCTTCTTACATAGTAAAAAGTGCGCCATCTTAGAAAATCTGTCAGCCACCATGAAAATTGAATCTGCATCCCCTTTGTGTTCTTGGTAAACCCAGTATAAAGTCCATGGAAAGGTCTTCCCAAATATTGTCAGGCACAGGTAATGATATGTATATACCCACATTTGATGCATGACCTTTATAAATTTGGCACATAGAAATAATAGAAACAACGCCTCGCCTCAATTTAGGCCAAAAATACCTTTTACATACCTCCTTAAGTGTCTTGTCTCTACCCAAGTGTCTAGCTAACCCTCCTCCGTGTAAGTTTCTAATTACATTCCCCCTCATTGATGTTCACGGGAGGCATAGTTGGTTACTTCTCATAAGGAACCCATCATGAATGTAGTAGTCTTTATACAACTTCCCTCTTTGACAAGTTTGCCATATTCTTTTGAAGTCTTTATTGTCAACATATAAGTCTCAAGCATTCGAAACCTTCAATCTCAATTGTTAGCGTTCTGATCATGGCTACTTGTCGACTTAAGCACCTGCCACTACATTGTTTCTCCCATCTTTATAGACAAGTTTATAGGGGAACTTGTCAATAAAAGCTGACCATCTAGCATGCATCTTAGTCCTCAACTGCTTTTGACTTCTCAAATACTTCAATGCTTGGTGATTGGTATAAATAATAAAATCCTTTCCAATTAAGTAGTGCTCCCATGTCTTCAAAGCCCTCATAATGGCATATAACTCCTTATTATAGGTAGCCCATTTTTGCCTTGCCTCTCATAGTTTCTCACTGAAGTATGTCACAGGCCTTTTCTTTTAGGAAAATATTGCCTCGATACATATCCTACTTGCATCACACTCCACTTCAAATAACTTTTTAAAGTTTGGTAAGGCTAAGACCGGTGCTGTACACAGTTTCTCTTTGATAAGGGTGAAGTTTTGTTCTTGCTCTTCTTCCTATCTAACTTCCCTTTCTTCAGACAGTCCGTAATAGGAGCTACAATGTTGCTTAAATTCTTAATAAACCTTCTATAAAACATCACCAAACCATGAAAACTCCTCATATCTCCAACAGTTCTCAGTGTAGGCCAATTTCTAATGGTCTTTACCTTATCTTCATCCACTCGAATGCTATCTTTTCCCACAACATATCTAAGGAATAGCAAATTCTCCAACATAAATAGGCATTTCTTCAAGTTGGCATATAATTGATTTTCTCCTATCGCCTCAAATACATGCCTTAAATGTCCCACATTTTCATCAATAGATCTACTATAGATAAGAATATAATCAAAATAAATAACCACAAACTTACCGATGAAAGGTCGCAACTCCTGGTTCATAAGACGCATAAAAGTGTTAAGTGCATTGGATAATCCGAAAGGTATAAACAACCACTCATATAAGTCATCCCTTATCTTGAAGACTGTTTTCCACTCATCTCCAGCCCTTATTCTTATTTAATCGTATCCACTCTGAAGATCAATTTTAGAGAAATAATGGCTCCATTCAGCTGATCCAACATATCGTCAAGTCTCGGAATGGGAAATTTATAGCCAATAGACTATTAACACACATCCTCCAACTCCCATCCTTCTTCGGCGTAAGTAATGCTGGCACTGCACATAGACTCATACTCTCCCGAATATGGTCCTTACTTATCATCTCCTCTACTTTCTCTCGTAGAATCTCATTTTCTTTTGGGCTCATCTTGTAATGAGACAGATTAGGCAAGTCGGCTTTTGAAATCAAGTCAATATGGCGCTGGATATCGCGCATAGGTGGTAATCCTTTTGGTAAATCCTCTGGAGTCATATATGCAAACTCCTCCAATATAGATTGCATTTTGAGGTACCATAAGCTCGGGCCTGCTTTCCACTAGTTGTTCCCTTTTAACCATTAACAGATGCACCTTTTTTGTTTCCTTCATCTCACCAATAAATTTGCGCCGATTATTCTCTTCTTGTAACAAAGGCTTCTGGATCTTTCCTTGAGACTTCAAGTCCTTATAGGTACTAAAGTATACTTTGTGCCATCTTTTACAAAATGATATATATTTTTTCCTTCCCGAATGCATCACATCTATATCAAACTGCCATGGTCTTCCAACAGGATCTCACATGCATCCATCTCTATTTGTTACAGTAGTGCTCATCCTAATACTTTCTAATATAGAAAGTCACTTTATACCGTTTTTTAACCAGAATCTATCCAACCTCCTTGATCCACCTAATGCTATAAGGATATGGATGTGGCATTGTAGTCAACTTTAACTTCTTCACAATAGCTGCACTTATAATATTTTCCTGAGTCCCTCCATCAATGACCAACTCACACAAATTCCCTAGCACCAAACTCATCATACGAAAGAGCTTATGTCTTTGCAAATCACCATGCTCCTTGCGGGATATCATTAGTCTTCTGACGACACACACATATGTCTCCTCATCCTCTTCTTCCTGTTGTTCCCAACCATCACCTTCAGGCCCACACACTTCCTCTTTATCATCATCTTTTTCTTGTTCCAACATGTTTATTGCTCTCCTTTTTGGACATTTATTAGATTTGTGTCTTGGCTCGTCACACCTCTAACACTTTGATGGAACTGGTTTGGTATACGGATTGGCAAGTTTGGAAGTTGTTGGAGCTAATTTGTTTGAGTTTCCGCCATTAGTGCTTCCTTTTCCAACACTACTCCTCGTAGGGGTTGCAGTAACCACCTCATTTCTTTTATCGCCTAGACTTTTCTCACCTGTGTAGCGCTTAAACTCCCGTTGCTTCTCATTCAATATAGATTCAACTTGTATAGCTAAATTTCTCGCAGCTTGCACTGTAAGCACCTTCTGAATTCCTATCTTCCCCCTTATATTCGATTTCAACCCTCTCAAGTAGTGTGAGGCTTGTTGAGGATGAGATTCACACAACTGGTTGCGGGCTGCCTACCTCAAAAACTTTGTTATATACTTATGGATGCTACAACAGCTTTGATGACACTGTTGATATGCGTCGAAAACAATGATTATAATTTCGTACCGTTTCGGCCGGTATCGGAACAACCATCTATAGTATCGGGTATGAATTCCAGTCGGTATCGGCCGATTCCGATAGGCTTCGGCCGGTACCGCCAATACCAAAATTTTTCGGGACCATTTCGTAAAATGAAAATTTTCGAGGGACTAATTTGAGAATTTAAAAAAACCTAATTTTATCTAACCCCCTCCCCCGACGTTCTGGATCTGGAATCTTCTCTCTTCTTCGGTTTCTCCTTCTTCCCCTGATCGTCCCCTCCTCGCCATCGACTTGCTCTCCTCCTCCTTCGTCTTCGACCGGTGGTTATTGGATCTCGTTTCGTCTTCTCCTCACCCGCTCCTCCTCGTCACCGCCTTCGCTCGTCCTCGCCCTCCTCGTCGCCAATCGCTCCTCCTCATCGCTAGCACGAACAACTAAACTCCGACGACGTCGACCCAGATTCACACCAAAGACCCGATAGTTTTTGAGGTGTGTGTTATTGATTTTGGTATCATTTTTCATGCATTTTGACAATGATTATTTCTGTGATTGTGTTGATTGTTGGAATATGGTAGATTGGAGGTTAAAATTTGGTGTTATTGTGTTGGATTTGGGGGAAATTTTGGTAGTGGATTTCGGTGGAGAATGAGATTAATCGAATGGATTTGGGCAAAAATTTTGATGTGGAATTTGGTTGGATTTTCATTTCTTTGGATTTGAAATTTTGGATGTTGTTGAACCGAAATTGTGATTTGGATTTGGAATTCGGTTGGATTTGAAATTTTGGATGTTCAACCGAAATTGTGATTTTTAATTTTTGTGATTTGTGAGTTATTAAATTCAACCGAAATTGGAAGTTGAAATTGGATTTTGGAATTGGACTTTAGCATTATGCATTTTGGAATTGGAAATTGGAAGTGGATTGGAAATTAAATTTGGAATTGGAATTGGATTGAAAAATAAATTTGGAATTGGAATTGGAATAGGATGATTTGGATTGGAAATTAAATTTTGAATTGGAATTGAATTTGAATTTTGGAATTGAATTGTAAATTAAATTTGGAATTGGAATTGAAATTGTATGATTTGGATTGGAAATTCAATTTGGAATTGAAATTGAAATTGGAAATTGGAATTGGATTGTAAATTAAATTTAAAATTGGAATTGGATTTTGGCATTATTGTATTAATATTGAATTGTTGAATTATTGATCAATGAAATTGAATTTGAGAATTGAGATTGAGTTTGATAATTTGAAATGTTTAATTGTACATGTATTTTATTTAATGATAATT
>JANZLX010000005.1:20653341-20681664 GCA_025531955.1 Erythroxylum orinocense
TCTCCTAACCTTTAACATGCTAATTACTCCAAAATAAATATTCTAACAAAACCTCAAAATAATTTAAAATCATGCCTAAAAAATAAATAACAGATTTGGGGTCCAACAAACACTACAGACGCAGACAATGTACATTTCTCTCTTATAAATTTAGCTTCCAAACTATTGTTTGCATAGAAGATAATAAATGATTGGGAGCTGAGGAGATAAATTATTTTTTTTCAAATGTTCTGCACAGAAACCATTGTTTTGTCTATGCCAAAAACATTCTTTTATGTTCCCCTTACTTGTTCTTTAAATGGTCTCAAGTATGCATTTATAGTGATCACCTGACAATTGATCATTATATGAGTACTTTTTGGTCTATCTGTTTATGGATGGACTTTCTCATCAAGACACTGATTCCCCAAGTCTTTTGTGTAAAGCTTATTGTAAGAAGGGACAACTTTTACCTTCCAATGTCGTTATAATCTCAATTTTTATTATGCTTTCTGAAGATTGAAGCCTTTGAGTTGCTTTTGAAAATTTCATTAACATGACCTTTTAACTTGTAGTTATCTGCTACTATAGGCCGCCTTTATTTAATTGATCTCATAGTTATGGAATATCTTCCAAGCATCAAATAGGATTCCTTATGAGTTTAAATCAACATATATCTTGCAGAAAATAAGGTATTGAGCAAGAAGAATGATGTTATCCATAACTTTTGTTAAAGTGTTGGACCAAAGAATTGAACAGAGTCCAGTCTGCAATATTGAAAAGCCCAACAATGATTCCAGGCCCATTTGTTTAAGGATAGCTCAAATCTCATCTGCAGTTCATAAAGCTAAACTTACACCTGTACAGTAGTTGATTAGCTCCTGCTATAATCGCTTTCTCAGCTGCTGCTACTGACAACATTACCAACTAACAACATTGAGGCCATTAGATTCTAATAGATTGTAATCATTTATTTTGTATATATACATTACTCAAGCAATAAGAAAATCATCAAACGTTTTATAAAACAGTATCATACGATTTTCATGGTATCAGAGCACAATCGACTCATCGTCATCTAATCGTCATCATGGCTACTGGGTCTTCTTTTTCTTCCACTGATGCTAGTTCTAGCACTGTCCTAAATTCGCCCTCCATCGAATTATCTAACCTAGCCAAGACACTAAACTTTAACCTTCCCCTAAAACTTGATCAGAATAATTATCTCAACTGGCGTCCTCAAATCCTTGCGGCTGTACGCGCACTGGATCTAGAAGCTTATATCTCACCAGATCATGCTTCTTTACCTCCATTTGTTATTTCTTCTACAGAAAATACTGCTGATCCCATTTCTACTCCTAATCCTGCTTATAAAGCTTGGGTCCGAGTAGATCAGCTCCTTCTTTGCTGGCTTCTTACCACCATTGGTGACACTATCATTGGCTAAGTTAATCAAGCTAGCTCTTCTAAGAAGCTTTGGCAGATACTTGTTAGCCTATATGCGCAGACTTAACTCGTTAAAGTCTTGCAGCTCAAGCAAAAATTATCATCTCTTCAAAAAGGAGTTTCAACCATTTCTGATTATATACAGCAGGTGAAGTCTGTTGGCGACTCCCTCAAGGTTTTGGTCATGCTGTGACAGACCAAGAATTGATTCTTAGTGCTCTCATTGGTTTAGGCAGTGAATATGACTCTGTGGTTGTACTTCGCACTGGATCTATGGGTGTTTCTTCTCTTCAAGATATTCTTTACACCTTAATGATGCATGAGACCAAGCTTGAACAACAACACTCTCTCTCATATTGTTGTGTCTTCTGTATCTGCTAACTTAGCAATATACTCTCATCAATCTAATCTCACTTCAAATTCTGTTCGATGATCCTATAGAAGTCGAGGAAATAGAGGATGAGGTGTTAGAAACAAACTGCAATATCAATTATGCTAGAAACCAGGGCATGAGGCGTTAGAATGCTATAAGCATTTTGACATTCACTGGCAAGGAAATCGATCTAATCAACTATCACAACAAATAAACAACACTTCTCAACAGGCTTATCTGGCTCATCATTCAATTGTTACTTTACCAAATTCCTCTTCTGAGCCTAACTGGTTTGGGGATAGCGAGGCAACTAATCATGTCACTGCAGATTTATCTAATCTAAGCATTCAAGAGCCATACAACAGTAGAGAGCAACTTGTAGTTGGTAATGGTAACAAATTACCTATCTCTAGCATTAGTTCTTCTCTTTAACCATTAACTTCCATTACACCTATTAAACTGTATATTTTACATGTTCCTCAAATAACCAAGAATTTAATCACCATCTCTCAAATTACCAAAGAAAATGGGCTTATTGTTGAATTTGATGATTCTTGTTGTGTTTTTAAGGACAAGCTTACAGGGAGGATTCTGCTCAAGCGACTTCTCAGGAATGGCCTGTATAGTCTTAGTTCAAAACCTACCACAACATAACCTTTTATCAGTAAACTAGCCAACACAGCACAACCTTCTATTAACAATGTATCCTACTCGGTCTCAAATCAATGTGTTGTTTTTCTTTCTAAATCAAATATGAATATGTGGCATGCTCGTTTAGGGCATTCTAATACTACTATATTATAACACACTTTGCAATCAATGAACCTCAAATTTAGTCCTAAATCCATCAGTTTCTATGACTCTTGTCAATATGGAAAACACCATAAATTACCATTTCAAAAATACCAAATATTTGTCACTGACCTTTTAGAAATTATCTACACTGATATTTGGGGTCCAAGTCCTTACGCTTCCACAAATGGTCATAAATACTATTTGGTATTTGTTGATTCCTTATCTCGGTTCACATGGATCTATCCTATGAAACATAAATCATAAACTATAGGCATTTTCAAACAATTTAAATCTCTTATTGAACTACAACTTAACCACAAAATCAAATCACTCCACAGCGAAATGGGAGGGGAATTCACAGTGTTATTACCATTTCTTGCTCAACATGGCATTAACATTAGATTTAGTTGTCCATATACCCAACAAGAAAATGGGATTTCTGAAAGAAAGCATCGTCATATAACTAAGACGGGTCTTACATTACTGTTTGATACTAAATTACCTCTAACCTTCTGGTTTAAGGCTTTCCAAACAACAACATACCTAATCAATAATCTACCCACTTTAGTTCTACAAAACCTATCACCATTTCAAAAATTATTTCATAAACAGCCTAAGTATGATCACCTAAGAGTATTTGGATGTACATGTTTTCCCTTCTTATGATTTTACAATAAACACAAGCTAGGTTTTCACACCAACAAACGTGTGTTCCTTGGATATAGTCCTTATCATAAAGGCTATAAATGTTTGCATCAATCTGGCCATATATACATATCTAGACACGTCACATTCAATGTGTCTGAGTTTCCCCACTCATCCTTATTCCACAAACAACACAATACACACACAATCCATCCTAGCCTTCCTATTTCCTCATTAACTGATACTCTATAGGCAATTACTGGGCAGTCTCACAGAATGGAATCTATCCTGCAATCTTCTTATTTAGATACAACAACTCAAGTAAACAACTCTAATCCTATTCATTATTCACCTTTAACTGGTTCTCATAACCCTCCTGCTCCAGTCTGTATTCGAAACTTACATCCCATGCAGACAAGAGCCAAAAGTGGCATTTATAAACCAAAGGTCTATCAATCATCTCTCACATCAAACATCTGAACCAAAATCAACTATTATTGCTCTCACAGATCCTATATGGAAAGAGGCCATGAATTCATAAATTCAAGCTGTCCAATGTAATAAAACACGATCTCTGGTTCCCTTTCAGTCATCTATGAAGATTTTGGGCACTAAATGGGTGTTTTGAATCAAGTACGATTCTAACGGTGCAATAGACAAATACAAGGCCTAGTTTGTGGCTAAAGGATTCAATCAGACTCCAATCCTTGATTTTACAGAGACTTTCAGCCCTGTGATAAAATTTTCAATCATTAAAGTGGTCCTATCTCTAGTTGTTTCACAAAATTGGGACATACAACAAGTAGATGTCAACCATGCATTTCTTAATGGACATCTAAATGAGGAAATCTATATACATCAACCATAAGGATTTGTGGATCAACAATTTCCTGAACATGTCTGCAAGTTAGATAAGGCACTCTATGGCCTTAAACAAGCTCCATGAGCTTGGTATACCACCCTCAAATCTACTCTTCTACATTGGGGATTTCAAAACTCAAAATTAGATACTTCTCTATTCTACAGGAAACTTCATGGCTCCTTGTTACTGATACTAATCTACGTTGACGATATCTTAATCACAGGGAATTCAACTTCAGAAATTCAATCAATCATCAAGCAACTTAACAGTAAATTTGCTCTTAAAACACTAGGAAGTATAAATCACTTTCTTGGTTTTGAACCTTATAGAACTGAAAATGGTTTGTACCTATCGCAAAGGCAGTACACAGTAGATCTTCTTACTCGTACAAACATGTCCAATTGCGCACCATGCTCTACTCCAATGGCCTTTGGTTCCAAGCTATCAGCTCTTGAGGGTTCCCCTTTTGCGCATCCAACTCTGTACAGAAGCATTATTGGAGCGGTACAATATCTGTGTCACACCAGACCAGATATCAATTATACGGTAAATAGATCGAGCCAATTTCTCTCAAACCCCCTCGATTCTCACTGGGTTGCTTGCAAGTGTGTCTTAAGGTATCTCAAAGGAACATTGAGGTTTGCTCTCTTATTTTGTCCATCCCATAATCCTTTCTCTCTTGAAGCATACAATGACTTTGATTGGGCAGGAAATCCAGACGATAGGAAGTCCACTACTGGAGGTTGTGTCTTCCTTGGGGGTAATCTAATATTCTAGACTTCAAGCAAACCACAGTCTTTCGCTTAAGCACTAAACCTGAGTACAAGGAACTTGCTCAAATCTCGACAGAGGTACTATGGCTTCACTCTCTACTTAAGGAGTTGGGCTTTAATCTAAAACAAACACCAATTATTTGGTGTGACAACAATGGAGCTAAGTCTCTTGCTCTAAATCCAGTGTTTCATACTTGAACAAAACATATCGAAGTTGATGTTCATTTCATACGAGACAAAATCGAGAAAGAAGAATTAGATGTGAGATATGTCAACACAGAAAATCAATTAGCAAACTTACTCACAAAGCCTCTCACAGCGATCCGGTCGTCGACGCTCATCTCCAAGCTCAACATTGATGTTCATCCCCATTATCACTTGACAGGGAATGTTAGAGTGTTGGACCAAAGAATTGAATAGAGTCTAGTCTGCAATGTTGACAAGCCCAAAAATGATTCCAGGCCCATTTGTTTGAGGATAGCTCAACTCTCATCTGCAGTTCACAAAGCTAAACTTGCACCTATACAGTAGTTGATTAGCTCCTGCTATAGCCGCTTTCTCAGCTGCTGCAACTGACAACATTACCAACTGTCAACATTGAGGCCATTAGATTCTAACAGATTGTATTCAATGGTTAGATTGTAACCATTCAATGTGTATATATACATTACTCAATCAATAAGAAAATCATCAAACGTTTTATACAAACAGTATCATATGATTTACAACTTTAACATACTTCTCGACATGGACAAATTTATTTCTGTTATTATTTGTTATATTTTCGTAACCTTTGTTTTCCTCTTTGGCTCAATTTAAATTCTTAGAGGGTTACAAAGCATAAATTAGAATCAAGCCAAGATCTTTCTTCGTATGTTTGACTGAAGATTCGTGCAAGCAAATAAATGATGCAACAAGGACTAGAGAAGCAAAGATAAGGACTACTGTGCCATTATGTTCTCAAGTCTCCTCATGTGCACAAGGACGCAAGATTTCATTTTGAGACCCAAACCCACTTACAACTAATAGATATCCTCTACCAAATGCACAAACAATAGATTCGTTGATGCAGCTTGATCTTCCTGCTGGTATTGACGTTGTGGTCAAGCTACTCAAGTTATTGAGTTGCTTTATTGGTCCTCTTTGAACTTATCTTATAGTATGCTAAAACCAAAAAAATGTGTTTTGAGTTATTAAGATGGTTAAAGTTTGTAACTTAATGACTGTGGTATTGCACTGGACGGACCATTGATCATGATGTTGCCATTCACTTTTTAAAAAGGATACAGTAAATGTGTGAATCCGAAAGATCAGTATTTGCAATATAAAATCAAAGTTGTGGTCAAAGCCGAACTTGGCAACTTGGTTCGATCAAACTATAAAAAATATCCCGAAAGATGCCTTTATTTGTCTGCAATTGATTCCCATTTGACGGGTTTAATTCATTCCAAGAAAGGGGTGGGTCCATTCTTGATATTGAGTGGGTTTGTCATTGTAGGAGTAGGACCCTTCTGTCTCTTTTCTTCTTCCTTCTAATTTTCAGCGTATGGAATCCAGTTCCCACGGTTGAAATGACAGAGTAAGAGTTTTTATGGATTTTCGCCGCCTCTGAAGATTCCCGTGGTCAATTTCTCTTTCGTTTCTTCTTCGTCGATCTGTGGTGGAAGGCCCTTGTCGGACTTTTACTTTGCAAAACATCAGACACCCTTCCAAGTGCACCTGATTTTAAAGACTTTTTATGCAGGTTCAGAGAGATAGGACGCTCAAATCTCCATCACAACCATGCCACCACCGTATTTATGTCTGACAAAAGTTTCTGCGTATATCGTTACTACACATATACTCCACCCATTAGAGGAACTCTGTCACTTGTACATCTTTTTCTTACCACCAAATCAACCCAATTCCTTTGTCGTGTCAGTATCTTTGCCAAACCTCGCATACAATACAACACGATAATCGATTTCTTAAGGCAAGATAAATTTTTAGTAATATATATGTCATCTATAATACACACATGTATATATACGAAGATATTTGAATTAAAACAGAATATATATTAAACTAACACTTTTTTAATAATTCATAAAATTTCAAGATTACTATTTAAACTTATTTATAATTCTCGATTTAGAGTTATTTACCAAAAATAAATTCTCGATTTAGAGTTCAACTTGAGCCAAAATATTGATCCTAAATTAATTGTGAGTAGAACAAGTTGCATGTTTATTTTCTTCAATAACGTTGACTATCATTTTCCTCTTCAAAATTCAAAATATTAACTTAATATTTATATTAAAAAGATAAGCTTACGATGTACTTATCGATAAGAATACAATATATTTTGATTTATGGTTGGTCTATTCTTAAGTATTATTTACCATAAATTTGTAAGTGAAACTCGTTATTAGAATCTTAAAAAATTAAACCTAAGAGCAATTACATTTGATTTTATATATATAAAAAAAGAACAATTACATTTGCACTTTTTTTTTAAAAAATATATATTCACAATCATTGTTTAGTTTAAATGTAAAATTCTTTATCACAATAAATCAATTTTGATAATGAATTCTGTTAATACTTTATACAGGGATTGAATATTGCATCATGTATGAACTCTTACACACATTAGATATGCATAGAGATGATATAATCTTAGGGGGATGTGATGAAATTATTTCTGCATCTCATCTATTCTTAGTCCTCCCAGGCTTAACCCACAAATAGTTAAAAAGCTAAAAGTTGCTTTCCGACCATAATAATTTAATTATATTAGCATGATCTTACATTGACTATATACTTTCTTCTAATTTATTAAAATATGCTTTGTTTTCTTCCTTTATAATAACATTTTTGGTAAGTTATGTCATAAGGGTTTTAAAAAGACAAACTACTATACTCTTTTTTATTAAAAGAGTATGTTAGTAAATAGTTGTACTTTAGTAATTAGAATTCTATGTTGAGTTTCTCAAGATCTTTTAACATGTTCTTATTGGGAAGATTGAAATGCTCCGGTTGTTTTTATCTTTGTTCTCATTTTATTGTTGCTACTAAAGTGTATACTTCTATTTCCATATGGAAGGACAAGCCTTCAACTAGCTAGAACATACCAAAGTGGTATCAGAACCTAGCGATGGACTGGAGGATGGAGCAAGTGGAGAAAGTCGTGGAATCAATGTCATTGGTTCAGATGGAGAGGTCGAATCAAATAAATGAAAAGCTGAGTTAATTCTATGTGCGCGTGGATTAAATGAAAACCAAACCAGCAAAGAGTTTGTTGATCAGTCATCTGCACTCAATCGAAACAGGAGCTACTAGTTGTGGGGCTACCGTCAGTAACTTTGCCTCTAAAGTAGTAAAGTTGGATTTCCCTTATTATTAAGGTAGAGATGATATTACCACTAAGAAGGAGATGCTCAAAGCAGGCGATTCCAATCATATCATGGGAAGATTTTAAGACAAATCTCTACACAAAGTTTGATCGTAATCATTTTTTTTAATTTTTTGGGGAGCTCAATAAATTACAGCAAAAGATAGCAGTGCAAGAATATCAAATCAGTTTCGAGAAGCTTTTAACAAAAGCTGGACCCCTTCCACAGGCTCAACAAGTAAGTTGTTGCATCAGTGGATATATTAAGAGACTCCATTCGTACAGATATTGAAGCAAGTCACTCTCTCACATTGGCATTTGTAATTGGTCTGGCTCGTTTATACGTGGCAAAGGAAAATTACCATAAGAAAAATTCATCTGCGCAAAAACCCAACGACCTATTTAGGAATCCTACACAAGCTAATGTTTCCACGGTGGAAGTTAAAAAAAATGTCAATGGAAGAGCTAAATGAAAGAAGAAATAGGGGACTTCATTTCATATGCGATGAAAATTTTGGCCCATGTCGTCATATTAAGATGTTTGTGATTCAAGCATGCCTAGAAGATAACGAGGGAGACTTAGAGATGGATTACGATAGTGAAGACACTCCCGAAATTTCTTTACAAGCAATTGCGGGCACCAACATTCTAGAAACGATGCAAGTCAAGGAAAATTTAAAGGGTAGAGAAATCTTCATTCTTATAGATTCAGGAAGCACTCACAATTTCATTAATGAAAAATAACAAGTATGGTACAGCTTACAATCTCATTCTAAGGGAAAATTCTCAGTGATGGTGGCCTCAAAAGAGAAGGTAGCAAGCTCCGGTAAATGTACTCACGTCCCATTTAAATTAAAGGGCACTACTATAATTTGTGATCTATACTTACTACCACTTGAAGGTTATGATGTTGTTTTAGGGACTCAGTGATTAAGGACACTGGGACCTATAGTGTGAGATTTTTGTAAAATGCAGATGAGATTCAACATAAAAGGCAATGATACAATTTTAAAAGGACTATCTACCCTAGAAAACATAATAGTGAGGAATATTTAGATGCTCTAGGTCACAAAAAAGAAGAAGGAAGGAATTTTGTTATAATTTTATGCCACCAAAAATTAAAGAATCTAACCATCATCACCAAATATACCACTCCAAATTTAATATCTTTTGCTTAAGTTTAAAGATGTAATGAAAGAACCGAAGGGCCTACCTCCTGTATGTGTTCATGATAATAAAGTCCCTTTATATCCTAACCAAATTCCTATTTAAGCCAAATCATATAGATATCCCTTCTACAAAAAAGCTGAAATAGAAAAAATAGATGTTGAAATGCTCTCCTATGGAATAATTAAACCCAGCAATAGCTCTTATTCTTCACCAGTTATTCTAGTAAAAAACAAGACGACACATGGAGAATATGCATAAACTATAGATCTCTAAATAAAGTGACTATTTTAGATGAATTTGCGATACCAATTTTTGACGAGCTCCTATATGAGTTGTACGGTGCAGAATATTTCACTAAGTTGGAACTCCATTTGAAATATTATCAAATTAGAGTGTACCCTAATGACATTGAGAAAATGACTTTCCAAACTCATTAAGGGCATTATGAATTTTTAGTGATGCCTTTCGGGCTAAAAAATGCTTCATTCTCATTTCAAGCTCTCATAAATGAGGCATTTTAAAAGCATTTGAGAAAGTTTGTCTTAATTTTTTTAATGATATTTTAATTTACAACAAAAATTAGGGAGAACATCTAAAACATTTAAGTATTGTTTTTTTTTTTCACTTTTACAATCTAACCAACAATTTGTGACATTTGAAATACTATCAAAATAGAGTGCACCCTAATGACATTGAGAATACCTTTCAGACTCATTAAGGGCATTATGAATTTTTAGTAATGCGTTTCAGGCTAAAAAATGCTTCATCCTCATTTCAAGCTCTCATGAATGAGGTATTTTAAAAGCATTTGAGAAAGTTTGTCTTAGTTTTTTTTAATGATATTTTAATTTACAACAAAAATTGAGGGGAACACCTAAAATATTTGAATATTGTTTTTTCACTTTTACAATCTAACCAACAATTTGTGAAACTAAAAAAAATGTCAAATTGGCCAAAGGTGATAAAAGCAAGCACACGTAAGAGGGGGTTGAATTGTGTGTATAAAATTTTTTACAAGATCTTTCAATTTATATAATAAAAAGATCCGATCTTTTTAAAGCAGTAGGAGTCTATCAGATGATAAAGCCATTTTAAACGACATGAGCTTATTAGTTAATAAAAGCCTTTTGTGGAATAGGACCCCACTTAAATGAAAGGAGCCTACTAAATGATAAATCATGTTTAAACAATTTAAAAACATAAAGTTCTTGTTAAAATTGAAAGGAACCTCTTGCAAATTGAAACAAAAGGAGCCTACTATAACAATGAAGGAGCCTTTTGTTGAAATGAACACACACGCAATATAATGCGGAAATATAAAAGTTAAGAGAAGAGAGAAAAGAAAGACGTAATAGATTTATACTGGTTTGACTTACAACCCATGCCTATGTCTAGTCCCTAAGTATCCAACTTGAGTGTTTCACTATAAAATCCAAGTATTAAATTTGACGAGCCTCTCCAAGTTCACAAGTACATAATTTGCAAGGTTCTCCAACCTTTCACACTCGAAGTGTAAAACAAGCTTCTAAAAAGCTCACAGAAAAACAAAATAACAATTTCTCCCATGATAGAGTGATTTTACTTTCTAAAGAACAATAGTAATGATAGGATTCTCAACAGTATAGATGTTGCTCAAAATGTTTTGACAGTTTTAATATGTTCTTTCTGCTTTATAAGTGTTGTTACTCTTCCTTAAATAGTCAATTTCTTCAACTAGTCATTGTTTCATTCGCATCTTTAATCAACTAGATGGACTTAACCTTGAATAACTTTAATGTCATCTTTGCCAAAAATCTTCCAGTAATCACGGAGCTAATATATGGTCTTCATAATTAGTAGGATCCTTTCAGATAAACCATTTATAACAAGGTAAGTTCCTAAAGAAGGTTCCTGTAAGAAGAAAACGTATTTTCTATGATTTTATTTATTTATTGAGAATTAGATCGTTAATTTTACAAGGAAATAAATCCAAATTAAATTTTGAAATATTATACAATTATCATCAAAATCATTAAATATAAATCTTGAGTTAACAATCTCCTCCTTTTTGATGATGACAAGCAATAATAGATATATTTTCAAAATTCAAAGAGATAATAAATGATTTTGAAAGAAAGGAACATATCGTTTATATATCATAGATTTTCACAATTTTCAATAATCAATCACATATATATTCAAGCAGTATTGAGAAATATGCATTAGAAATATCATCATATATGCAAAAAAAAAATATCATATAAACTCTCCCCCTTTGTCATTATAAAAAATAAAGGAGTACAGGGAGGAAGTTAGAAAAGAATGAAACAATTGGCACAGTCAGTAAGGAGATTTCTTAAGGAGAATTTGCAAATCCAGGACTTGGTTTTAAAGGTTGTCAATTTATTCATGTATTTGATCTTGATTTGCAAAAATGTCCCTTAGCAGTTGTAAAATATCCATACGATTTATGTCTTGAGAAGGGACAGGAGTCTGTTGTTCTAGAGTAGGACCTATAATTTCTGGTATCCTTTCAGACCTCTGCTCTTAGGCAAGACTCAAGAAGTCCGCTACTTTTTCTATTTTCTTCTTCACCCAAATAGTTTCTTTAAACTTGTACCTGAACTAAGAGGGGATAGAAAAATGAAACTTAACAGGCTTATACCACATCAGATTGTCAAATGGAATGCCAAAATATGCGAAGATCTTGGTTAACAACGTTCCATAAGGCAGACTTCTAGTAGTGTTCTTGTGGCTTCCCTTATGCAGCATAAACTTCAGGATCATTGCTGGGAGATTCATTTTTTGCCGTTCAATAGATTGTACATCACATAGGTATCTAGGAGACTACATCTTTTTACTGAGCTACTTCTTGGAAAAATTGAAGTAGCCGATATTGATGTAACACATCTAGGCAGTAGGTCCACATTTCTACATATAGGTCTCCCTTCATGGGCATTCTTAGTATGAAGACATATGAAGTTCACAACCTTTCCCAAATCAAGATTAGCAATATCCCACTTATGGCAATAAAGGTCAGTCCTACCTATGGGAGCTATGTTCGAAATGTTCCCCAATATATCCTCTGTTATCAAGATCTCACATTCCCGCACCCAAGATATGATAACTATCTTTCCATCAATTTCTTATTTTCGCATATGTGTGTAAAAGCATATGACTAATTCATCACACACTGTATCATCCAAATTCAAAAAATTCTCCCACCTAATAGCAACAAAGAAATTAGAGAGATGAATACCACTTTTCTCTTCTTGTACCGCATTCCATAGCGAGTTTCGGCTTCCATTAACTGAAAAGATTTTATTTGTGATGACAAATTTCCCTTCTTGCGGACCATTAGTTTTTTGAACCTTTTTGCTCTAGGGATTTCTTCAAACAGGTCATGTTCTACAAATAGCTCATCACTGACGATGGCTTCCTCAATGTTTTCTTCAACCATAGGCTCTTTGTCTTTTCTTTTCTCTTCTCTTTTTCTTTTTCTTGACTCATCTTTTTCTGTTTCTTCTGCTTCAATAGTTTCTTTTTGTGGAGCTTGTGTTGTAACAATTCCTATGATCCGTGGTCTTCTTTCTAACCTGGAATTTCTTTATCTGAACTATTGTCATTTATTACCTAGTGCTCTTCAGGTACTTTCTTCTCTTTAGGACCAGGTTTAGGAATTTCAGAGGTTTTTGAACTAGAAGTAGGTAGGGAGAGAATAGGTAAATGGAAACTCATATTTTTCATTGACTCTCCCTTACTGAAAGGCTCTTCTTCTTCTTTATTTTCTTCTTTCTTTTCTTTTCCTCTTTCTTCTTCTGAATCAGAAGCATATTCTTTTTCGATTGTTTCTTCTTTGTCATTTAAAGAGGAATCAAGATAATCTAGAGGTAACATAGCAACAATCTTTCTTTTGGGGTCTCCTGATTGAGTGTTTCTGAAGTTTGGATGTTTGAGGAGACAAAAACAGGTTCAATAGTAATGTCTAGAGAACCTATAATGGAAGACAAAGATGAAGAATTAGAAGTAAAGGTTTGTTCATGATGACTTGTTGAGGTGTTTTTTCATGGCTAGAAGTTGAGCCCAAAAATTTCTTTTGTCCTTTTGATTTTTTTCTTGCCATTTTTGATAAGCTTTGTGAAGTTTGAGAGACAAAATAGGAGGTAATGCAAAGAGTTAGGATGCAAAGAGGATGAGAATGATAGAGATGAGAAAACAAAGGAAGTTTGCTTAGGGATACTAAGTAAGAAGATGAGTAGACATATAGACTAAAAGAGGAAGTGTAATCGGTTACGTATCTTCTGACAGACAAGTACTTAGATTTGTCAATCTACTCATGTGTTTTCTGAAAAAACTGAGATGTGGCCATTAATGGCTGCCTCTTTTCTAGGACATATGTAATCTTGCTCTTTACACTAAGAGGAGCCTTGTAACAACAAAGGGGCCTTCTAAACTAGAAAGGGCCTACTAAACTGAGAGAGTTTCTAAGGGATTAGTATAGAAGGTTCTTGCTAAAAGGATGATGCTTTTAAAGTGTTTGAGAAGTTTTGTAGAAAAATTCAGATAGAAGAAGGTATTGCATCACTTTAATTTAGAGTGATCATGGACGAGACTTTGATAATAGAAAGTTTGAAGAATTCTGTGACAAACAGTAATAGTATATCTCACAACTTCTCTTATCTAAGGATGCCTCAGCAAAATGGAGTTGTAGAGAAAAAGAACAAAACTTTGATTGATATGGCCAGGACTATGCTGTGTGAAAGTGGATTACCTCATGGATACTGGGCAGAAGTAGTATCCACGACATGTTATGTACTTAACAGATGTCTTATAAGACTTATTTTGAAAAAGACCCCCTATGAGCTATGGAAAAGAAGAAAACCAAATGTTGCTTACTTTCGAGTATTTGGCTCCAAATGTTTCGTGCTAAACAATGGAAAAGAAAAGCATGGAAAGTTCGATGAGAGATCAAACAAAGCTATTTTATGGGCTATAGTATTGCTAGTAAAGGATTCAGAGTTTACAATAAAAGAACAAAGAAGATAGAAGAATCGACACATATGGTATTTGATGAAGCACTACTTTCGACAATAGCAGCTGACTCAGATGATGAAGAGCATCCTTTGATTCCTAAAAATTCATCGAAGAATCAAACTACACCTATAATACCTTCAGAATTACAAAATCAAGAAGGCCTCTCTAAAGCTTGAACAAAGCAGGCCCCTTCATCTTAATAGGAGCCTATGCAATGAAAAACACCGAGAGAATGGAGAGGTCTTGATACACATCAATATATTCTAGGAGATCCCTCTGAAAGTCTAAGAACAAGATCTTCATTCAAGAAAAACTTTGCGAATCTTATCTCACCTATAGAACCAAAGACCATTGAAGAGGCCCTTATTGATGAAAACAAGGTTTCAACCATGAAAGATGAACTGAATCAATTTGACAAAACATAAAGTCTGGAATCTAGTACCTCATCCTCAAAACAAGTCAATCATTAGGACTCGGTGGGTATTTCAAAACAAACTTAACGAAAATGATAAATTGGTAAGAAACAAAGCTATACTTATATCTTAAGGTTATAATCAACAGGAAGGTATTGATTTTAATGAAACTTATTCACTTGTAGTTAGATTGGAATCGATTAGAATTTTACTTGCCTTTGTATGCTATAGAAACTTCAAGTTATTCCAAATGGATGTTAAAAGTGCATTCTTAAATGGTTACATTAACAAAGAAGTATTTGTTAAGCAACTCACAGGTTTTGAAGATGAAAATCATCCGGATTACATGATAAAGTTATCCAAAGCTATGTATGGTTTAAAGCAGGCTCCTTGAGCAGGGTAAGATAGGTTAAGCAACTTTTTGATTGAGAATAACTTTAAAAGAGGAAAGATCGATGAAACCTTATTTACTAAGAGAAAGGAGAATGATTTACTCATAGTGCAAATATATGTTGATGACATAATATTTGGTGCTACTAATCCATCTTTCTGTGAAGAATTCTCAACAATAAGATAGGGGGAGTTTGAAATTAGCATGATAGGAGAATTATCATTCTTTCTCGGATTGCAAATCAAACAAACAGAAAAAGAAATCTTTATTAGCCAAGACAAATACACAAAGGAACTCATCAAGAAATATCATTTTGAGCATGTCAAATCGATGGGTACTCCCATGTACACCAGAACTAAACTTGATAAAGACGAAGAACACAAAGATACTGATGAGACAAAATATAAAGGAATGACTGGATCACTACTATATATTACAAGCTTAAGACTAAACATTATGCTTAGTGTGTGTCTTTGTGCACGCTTTTAATCAAATCCAAAAGAAAGTCATCTTCAAGAAATCAAATGAATCTTTCGATATCTCAACAAAACTATGGATTTTGGACTATGGTATAAAAAACTGATTCATTTGAGATAGTAGGCTGTTCTGATGTAGATTGCGTAGGTGATAAAGTCGATCGAAAACATACAAGTGGTCACAGTCAATTTCTTGGAGGATGTTTAGTATCTTGGTCCTGCAAAAAGTAAAATTGCATAATGCTTTTGACGAATGAAGCAAAATACATAGTAGCTACTAGCTATTGTGCTCAAATCTTTAATGAAGCATCAACTACATGATTTTTCTCTAAACTTTTCTCATATTCCTATATTAGGTGAAAATATGAGTGTTATAAATTTTTATAAAAATCCTACACATTATTCTAGGACTAAGCATATAGAAATCAAAGACTATTTTCTTAGAGATCATATTGTAGAAGGAACCATTAATATTTTGCATGTTAATACTGAGAATCATATAGCTGACATTTTCACCAAGTCACTCACTGAAGATAGATTTTGCATGTTAAGAAAAGCGCTTGCACTTAAAGACACGTGTGAAGTTCTGACAAGTAGTTGTATGGATCTATTAGAAGATATGCAAACGATCACACTTCCTATATTAGCGTACAATTGTTCATCTTTTCATGAGATTAACGCTTAAGAAATGCCTAATATACCATAAACAAAATTCCCTCCTCTACTCACCCTCATTGTTATTTAAAGTGCTACTCTTGAGTCTCTACATTCTAACTCTTTGTTTTCATCTCAAATGTTCTATACATCATCCATCGCTCTTACTATGGCACGAACTAGATCAAAAAGACAAAATAAAACTCCAACTATTACTCATAATCATGGTGAAGCTCATATTATTGAACCTATCTTTCTAAGCCCTAAGTATCATAATTGCACTGGGTTATAAATGATGATGATTCAGATAAAGAACACTCTTGGTTGATTAGACAATTGTGAACTAGAGGAAGTATTGCAAAGCAAGCCAAGAAAATTTTTGAAAAAAAGAAAACCCTGATGCTGAAAAGAAAGAGGAAGAAGAATCCAAAAAAGGAAAAAGGGAAGAAATAAAGAAGGAAAAAGCACATGTGACTGAAGGAACTATTGATAAGTTGTTTCTTGAAGAGATGATTCCTAAAGAAAAAAGGGAAAAGAAGATAAAAATAGTTGCACTAAAAGGAAAGACATCAATACCACCAAAAATGTTGCAGTCAGCGGAAGCTAAAGTTTGTTATAAAATGCAATGCAAGAAAAGAAAGGTGGTTGTCGAGCGGATCTTGCGTCCCATGATGTTTGATGACATAGATTGAAAAACAATGTTTGGGTAGACAAAAGATCTAAAAGAATAGCAGAAAACTTAGATCCTACTCCAGACCAACAAACTCCTTTCGCTTTTCAAGGTGAAAATTGTGCAAATCTTCAACAGCAACTGAAGGATATTTAAGCCAATCAAGAACAAATGCGAGAACAGATAGATAGCATACAAAATCAACTTCTTGACATGTATATTTTGCTCAGAATAATCCTTTAATTTCTTAAATAACTCTAATGCTGCTTGCTTTCTACTTGGCTTATTTATCCTAATGATTTTGTTTAATGCAATATTTACTCTTTCTCTCTATTTCATTCTTTTTATTTCACTTCCTCCCTATACTTTATTATTTTTGATAATGACAAAGGGAGAGAGTTTATGTGGATTTTTTTTTGCATATTTCTCAATGTTGCCTCGATTATATATGTGATTGATTCTAATGTTAAACTTGTGAAAGATATAAATGACAGGTTCCTTTCTTAAAAGATAGACTCCTTCTAATTATGTCTGAACATATAAAAGTCACAGGTATCTTTTGAAATCATCTATTATCTCTTTGAATTTTGAAAAATATATCTATTATTGCTTGTCATCATAAAAAAATGAGAGATTGTTATCTCAAGGTTTATGATTAAATATTTTGATGATAACTATATAATATTTCAAAATTTAAATTGAATTTATTTCCTTGTATAATTATTGGTCTAATTCTCAAAAGAAAATAAAATCATAAGAAATATGTTTTCTTTCTTGCAGGAACCTTCATTATGATCTTACCTTATTAGAAATGGTTTATCCGAAAGGATCCTACTAATTATGAAGGTCATATATTAGCCCCGTAATTACTGGAAGATTTTTGGCAATGATGACATCGAAGTTATTCAAATTTAAATCTATCCAGTTGACTAAAGATGCAAGTGAAGCAACGATTAGTTGAAGAAATTGACTATTAAAGGAAGAGCAACAACACTTGTGAAGCAATGAACATACTTAGACTTTCAAAACATTTGAGCAGCATTTATATTCTTAAGAGTCATATCATTCTTATTGTTCCTTAGAAAGTGAAATCCCTGTATCAAGAGAGAAATTGTTATTTTATTTTTTTGTGAGATTGTAGAAGCTTGTTATATACTTCAAGTGTCAAAGGTTGGATAACCTTAAAAATTATGTACTCGTGAGCTTGGAGAGATTTATCAAAGTTAATATTCAAATTTTTATAGTAGAAACACTCAAGTTAGATATTAGGGGACTGTTATAAATCGACTGCATTCTTTTTCTCTCTTTCATTATCTTTTATATTTTCGCATTATATTATGTGTTTGTTCATTTCAACAAGAAGCTTATTCACTTTTATAATAGATCCCTTTTGTTTTCAACTTGCTGACGGTTCCTTTCAGTTTGAACAGGCGCATGTTGTTTTAAAATTTTTTAACAGGATTCATCATTCAGTAGGCTTCTTTCGTTTAAGTAGGGTCTTATCCCACAAAAGGCTCCTATCTTCTAAGAGACTCCTGTCGTTTAAAATGCCTTATCTTCTGACAAACTCCTATTGTTTTTATTGGTTAATTAGGATCTATTTATTATACAAATGAAAAGAACTTGTAAAATTTTTATAATTCATCCTCCTCTTGCTTGTGTTAGCTTTATCACATTCATAGCAACATTGGCAACCAACCTTACAATTATAACTACTTTATTATCACTTTAGTGGTTCTACGAGAAGTTTGAAAACTGCTTAATTGTCAAGGCAGAGGAGTTAAAGTTTAATAAGGGTTTTGTGTAGGGTTGAGTTTCACAATAATCTTGAAAATAATTTCCTAAATTGAAATAAATCATATTAGGGATTTTAGTTAAAATTTTAATTAATATAATTAAGATAAAATAATTAAATTAATTTTAAAAATAATTTAAAATAAACATTAGTAATAACATCGACACATGAATGATGAAAATTTTAACTTGGGTTAATCTTTTGTCCACTTCAAATCTATTTTGAATGTTTTAAAAACTTTTAAGATTTAAATTAAATATTTTGAAGTGTTAAAGTAAAAGTTGTATTATGATAAAATAATAAAATATAAAATACACTTTGGACTTACAATTGAATTATTCACACTTTTTACAATGAAGGAATATCCTATTAAATACAAAAAGTTGAACAAAATATAGTCAAACAAATATATAATAATATTAATTATTAAAAATTATGTTGTTCGAAAGCACTTGTTTATTAAAATTAGCGAATACAATGAAAGTGCTTACTAATTATTGGAATTTCGTGTTGTACAATGCTATTTTGAAGAGGCAGCTACTGGCTCGTGGTAGAACTTAGAAGACAAAAATGAAAAAGCAACATTGGAGTAATGGAGACCTATCAATTGCGACCATAGTGGTTCACTTTGAGTGGTTCGCTAACAAAGTTACGATCTGGCTAAAGTAAAGCTCACTCATTTTCTCCGAATCTTTGTTCCACCTTTTACTACGTGTGATTTCATTGTTATTGCTGTCCAGCAAATGACTTCAGCATCCGATAACTGGAAATGTCAAAGCAATAGCATACAATATTATAATGAAAATTTGGGAGGGAGGGTCTTGGACCTGGTACGAGAATACAATATTATATGATGTCTAGAAACAAAGCACGTTCTCTCAAGGGAAGACAGGTCTGCCCCAGAAAGAAAGTAAGGAAGGTCAAAGTGGATCCTACTGATGGTTACGTGGTGAAAACGCAGACGTTAGGTGCGTTTTGGGGCGGGGTAAGGACACACAAGAAATCCAAAGATAAATGAACCTGTGCTGTTCCTTACGTAACTGATTACATAACTTTCACAATCATTGCGGTCAGTCAATGAAACGGCCCAACGGTGATAAACCAAAGTCACAAGCCACCATGCACCAGACGCGTCATCACAAACGTCACTGCTTTGTAACTTTACATACTTGAATATTTTAATTGAAAATGAGTAATTCTGATTTTATTGTAGGTTTTTTTTTCTAATATTATAGTGTCTTCTTGTGTCAAATAAATCTCAACTATTTATTTATGTGAGTTTTACATAAGTTCCGTAAAATAAATAGCTGAGATTTTATGAACTAGAATAAGACAAAGTAATATTAGACAAAAAATCTTATCTCATCTCTTTTAAGGATCTTATTGACCACTCGGAAAGTGGCATTAAATAGGTAACGAATGAACCATTTTCACACAAACCCCATGGAAAATAACCCATTTTTCTTACTCATTATATGGCCTTGGACGAGACACGGAGTGTAACTTTGGAAACTTGGAAATCAAGTTTCCACGTTTCCTTTTGACCCTTGACATTAAATTTCTGTCCGCTTTAATCCGGTCTAACTTTATTTAAAGTTCAAGATAACGTTGTGTTAGCCATTAAACATGAATTTAAAGACTGCTTACTTATACTGTAAAATTAGGTTAAAAAAATTCCCGGAGTAGACTGACGTGTATATTTTTACTAATTTTGCATTCCATAGAAAAGAGTAACAAAGAATCCGGCTGATGATTTATATGAATTTTAATGTATGGCAGTCCTTTTATTCATTTATCTTATTTTTCTTGGAAAATTTAAGGACCTGACAGTTATATGGGGCGGTTTGTTTGTTTCAAACTCTTGCTGCAGTGCACTGTATGTTGTGTCTGCTTCCTCAAGTTAAATAAGAATCCATAAAAGAAATCATATACTAAAGAAAATCAATTTTCTTATCCTCTAAAACACCTCTCCAAGAAATCTCTCATTTCCCATGAAGCTACAGGACGCAGCTCCTCCTCTATATAAGTCATTTTCTCCTCCTTTCTTACTCCACAAACATCTCTTGTCTCAACCATCTTGTGCACCACAACTCCTTATCTTCTCTCCATCCTCCAAACGTCCTAAATCTACCTCTTCTTTCATGGCTACCTGTGTTGACACTTCTATATCAGACACCTCTCAGCTTTCTCGGGATCCAAAAAGGTCTCAACCCGATGATCATGCCTTGAAGTACGTCAAATTTTGCCGACCCAGCTGCTCTGACCGTGTTTCTTGCATACCCTTTACCAAGAATCAATCCAAAATCAAGCAGACGTCCACGTTCGTTGATGGTCTTGATCGAGAAAAGGAAGAGCAAGATGACCCATGGCTCAGAATGCAAGAAGAAGCCAAGTCAGATGTTGAACAGGAGCCAATATTGTCGGGTTATTACTACGCATCGATTTTGTCTCAGAAATCCCTGGAACGGGCGTTGGCGAATCATCTTTCCATTAAGCTGGGTAATTCTAGCCTTCCGAGTAGTTCTCTGTTTGATATTTTTGTTGGAGTTCTTGAAGAGAGCGAAGAGATCATCAGGACTGTGAAGGAAGATTTAAGAGCTGTAAAGGAGAGAGATCCAGCATGTATAAGCTACGTGCACTGTTTCTTAAATTTTAAAGGGTTTTTGGCATGTGAAGCACATAGAATAGCTCATAAATTGTGGAATCAAGGAAGAAAATTGTTGGCTTTGCTAATACAGAACAGAGTTTCGGAAGTGTTTGCAGTTGATATTCATCCAGGAGCAAAGATTGGAAGAGGGATTTTGCTTGATCACGCAACGGGAGTAGTTGTAGGAGAAACAGCGGTGATTGGGAACAATGTGTCAATTTTGCACAATGTGACATTAGGGGGCACTGGTAAGGTTTGTGGTGATAGGCATCCAAAGATCGGTGATGGTGTGCTGATTGGAGCTGGGACTTGTATCTTGGGTAATATTAAGATTGGTGAAGGTGCCAAAATTGGTGCTGGTTCAGTTGTGCTAAAAGAAGTGCCACCAAGGACCACTGCCGTTGGCAACCCAGCTAGGTTGATTGGTGGCAAGGAAAATCCAGTAAGGCTTGAAAAAATTCCTAGTTTTACCATGGACCACACTTCACATATCAGTGATTGGTCTGATTATGTTATTTAGATACAGGAACAGGGCGATGAGAATCCAAGTTCTCCTAGTTTTGATATTCCTGCGGTGGTATGTATTGCCTGGAAGATATTTTACCAATAATGAAACATGTTGTCAGCTATTTCCTGACCTTACCCCCATTTTTACTAGTCTTGGCATAGTTATTTAGAACTTTATTGCCATTTGTGCTGGATTTATCTTTCAAATGAAGTTATTGTCAGTGGACTGTCGCTTGTAACATAGCTTCCTTTTTTTTTAATCTATGTAGTCTTTGTCGATGGGAATTTGGACAAAAGTTTGGTAGGCTTAAATGGGGCTAAGTGTGATATTAATTGCATATGAGAGTTTGATTTTCTTTTATTCTTTACGGGGGGTTAATTGACCGAAATATAGTTAACTAGTGTTGGGAGACAAAACGGTTTAGTTTAATGGCTAAGGTTTTACAAAGGGCTGGAGTTAATGTTGTGTTTGCAGCCAACTATGGTTATTTTAGCCGATGGTCTGCATAACTGGTATCAAATCCTCTGTATTCATAACTGTATAGCAACCTTGTTTTATACGATCATCTCTTCCATATAAATATGTGAGACCCAAAAAAAAAATAAAATTGGATGGACGAAACAAACCGTATGAAACAGGATATAGAAGATTATGAGTTCAGATGATCTTGTCCATCGTGAGCCATGAAGGTCTTTCAGTCACTAGAATTGCAACATTTGTGTACTCAAAACTATAAATCGCATGATGAACACTGGTCTTTGAAGCAGACAGTAGATGTATTGAAACACTACGGACTCTGATGCCTGGAAGACTACTTCTAGACAGCATTATATGTTGCAATCTTGAAGAAGATTTTATTCTTGGTGTCTTGGTTTGTCCGTTAAGACTGGTTTGTTTCATCTTTAGCAACTTGGTACTAAGATGCCATCCGTTTCTTCATCTTTTTGTCATTATCTAGTTTTGCTGGAACTCTGCTTCTTACATCAGTTTTTGCATCTTTTTCTCAGCATTTAGAATTCTTAAATGATCAAAAAAAAAAAATCAGGATTAGTGTAATTATCACTTTTTAATCTCAAATTAATTTAATTAAATTTGTTGTGGTCTGCTATCTAATGATAATGCTCTATTATTCAAGTCTCATCATTAACTTAAGATTTACAACTCACATAATTGAATTAAAATAACTGATAATTCGTAGTTTTTATCTCTATTTAGAAAGATTATTCAATCAAATTTTACAAATCTTCATTTAAAACTTGCTTAAATCTTCATGTTTTTATTATGTACCCTTATTCATAGAAAATATATACAGTCGAGTAGTATATATTGTTTGCTCGTTTTAAAGTATGCAATGCCGCAACTATATGGATCGTATATTGTAGTACATAAGATATAATTCCTACGAGAATTGAATTAATCATCTAACAATTTGATTGCATTTTGTCTAAGGTAATAGAAGATTAAATTAATTGAAACTAAATAAACTAACTGAATTAAAATAAACTAATAAACTGAACAACTGAATTAGGAAAGATAGTCATAAGAGCGAAGTTAATCAATAATGAAATTGTCTTTCTTTTATCTTGTTAATTCAATTATGCTAAGATATCCTACGATTTTGAGTACCTTCTTTCACAATTTAATCAAGTATTTTCAATTGAAATAGATAACAGTTGACTTGCAGTATCTCAATTAACAAAACTAATCCTAACTACTTAATTAGATTTGAAGCAGTCCTAAGAATAATTAACTCACAATTAAGATCTTTCTTCAATTATTTATTAATATGATATTTGTAGGTCTATTAAGGTACCAACTCTCGTTGCTTAACTTAACTCATATAACTTTGATTCAATCTCTCGATTTCTTATCAAGTATAGGCATGATAAATACCGTAAAGCATTAATATATTTAATTCAATAAGATAAAGTTATATAAATCAAGACTAAACCCTAATAAAGATTTAGAATCCCATAATCATGTTCAAAACACAACTAGTTAGAATTGACATCCAAGACAATGAAATAAAATAAGAAACCAATGAACAAGCTTGAAAGCCTTGATCTGGAGTTTATGGAAAGTTGGAATTGACTTGATGTACCCACTATTTGATCTTCTTCTTTATGATGTGTAGAATATTTTTGCATTTTTCTCTTTCTTTTCAGGTGTCTCTAATGACTCTCTTTGCCTCTATCTAAATTCAGACGCTTCTAATCTCCCTTTCGATGTAGCCTTCTTATATACAAGTGAACTATGGTTTTTGGGATATACACGGATGCTTACAAGGTCATATAAGTGACCGTGTACCTCCAAAAAACTCCTTAGTTTGTGACGTTACACGGTTACATAGACATAAACATGTAACATACACGGTCATGTATTTCAGTCAATATATATGGGCGTGTAATTCCACACAGTTAGGATTGTATCTTTAAAGCTTTATACGCTTATAATGACTTACATGGTCAGTATAAACAGCTGTGTAAGTCCACAATTAATCCAATTCTTTCATTTCATGCCATTATTTCACTCGAATACATTTTCTCTTGTCCTATAATTGCAATTATTACCTAAAAAACACTTGAAGCAAATTAAGTCCCAAAATACTATAAAACTTTTAAATAACAGTCAAAATACATTAAATAGAGGTATATAAATTTATAAAAATAATTTTCTATCAAACATCCCTCTCCTTAAATTCGTGCTTGTCTTCAAGAAAATTATAATCTAATTTATCAAACTTACATACATTCATCCCTTATTAACTTCAACATGTCCATCCATACTCGTCATCATCATATCATATCAATCAAATTAACAATCAATTAGATTCAAGTCATTATAAAACCAACCTTCATAAGTTAATATCAAGAGAAATCGCATAAATAATCTTTTTGAAATCTCAATGCACTCAAAGTGTTTAGGGTGAAAATGTAAGAACTCTCAAATCAATGTATAGAAGGATTCTTAACTATAAGCTTGCAATAAAATAAAACCTCCACCACTTATATTTAAACTAGAAATAAAAATTAAATGGTCTTGTTATAGGGTTTTAATGAGGCTTAGGTTAAGGTATGATAGGGATAATAAAAAAGGTGATAATATTAAAGGAAATTTACATAAACAAAATTGCATACAACTTCTTTCTTCAAAATATAGGTTCTTCATATCATAATTACATTGGTACCATAACTTTAACATTTTTTATTATCATTCTCATAACTTATATTATTTATTTTATTATTTCAAGCATTTATCACATACCAATAATTAAAGAAATATTGGACCTTATCAAAATTTAAGTTTCAAGTAATTAAGTGAATCTAAATAGCTTTTAGGGTTCAAAATAAAAAGGCCTCAAGAAAAATTAAGTAAAGGCTAATAATATGGTTATAATCAATGAAAAGGGTAAGTCTTAAAATTGGTTACTTCTAAGGGATAAAATATGGTAGGATAATAAACAAGAAAACAGGCTAAACAAAGGTTCAATCTAAATGCTTAAATCATTTCATTGCTTCTAATTTAATAAATATGATCTTAATATGAATAATAAAAACAAATTCTAAAATTATCCAACTATACATAATAACACACATGAAAGAATAAAATAGCTTAAAATAATCATGTATTTGCTCTGAGGCTCAAAAACTCACAAAAAATAGTCTTGCATGTAAATAACGCGCAATTTTTATTCAACTTATTATCTCAATGATTACTAATAAAAGGAAGTTTATTCTCACTTCATCCTTTTGCATACTAATTAAATTCAATAATCAATATAATCTAAAGTACTTCGGACAAATTTTAACTAACTTAGGATATCAGTTAATAATATTTAATAAAAAGATTATAATAAACTTAAGAAAATTGAATTCCCTTCCCCATACTTAAAATTATATGTTGTTGGCACCCTAGGTACTTCCAAACTAACCTCCTCTTGTGTAACTCCTCTCGTCTGGGATGGCAGTGAGTTCGGTTGTAATGGCTGCGCAATTGTGTGTGGATCCTTGCTTTCTCTCTATATGAGCGACTCAATGGGAACCCTAATCAAACGGTAGATGTCACCCATAGGCCCTTGCCATCTGCGTACAATACGCATGTGTTTCATCATATCCAAATTCAGAGCTGCCATGTTACTAACCATTTGTATCACTAGTTTTCTATCAAAGACCCTTATCCTCCGTGCAAGTCTTGTCACATAATGTTTGACACATATAGTCCTGACTTTCTTCTCCTCACTATGACACCAAATGAATTGGTCTAATGCATTCCTCAAATGTATTGACGTCCACTCACTCATGCTCTACAAGTAGAACACATACAAGTTCTTGACTACTCTAAAGTTGTCACCTTGCCTGCTAAACGTATGACTCAGAATCCCATGTATGTATCTTAACATTGGGTGTCGTAAGGATGATGCCTTGGATCTACTGGGGTTATAGTTTTCACCCTCGCTAAGAGTGCTCTAAAATTGGCGATAAGACATCCCACACGGGAAGTCTATCCATAGGGCTACGTCGTTTGGCATTCCCATGAACTCTTGGCCTTACAACCTTGTGGTGACTGAGAACTCTGAGTAGCTCATGTAGACCATCTGCTTCAGCAACGAGAACTAGATCATCTTACAACCCTATCAATATGGAGGTAATTTTGTCTTTACAAGCAAAAATAAAGTAAAGGTCAACAGAATTCGTAAAATTGGTAATTATGACTCTACCTCTATTGATAATGTTCTTTTTGTTGATGGTTTGAAATATCACCTTTTGATTGTGAGTCAGCTATGTGAAAAAGATTACAAAGTCATTGTCTATGCATTCTATTATGAAATTGTTGATATTCATAATGATAATATTGTGTTTGTTCGTCCTAGAAATCATAATATATATTATGCTCAACTGAAAGACACGTACTCACAAAGTGTTAAGTGTTTTGTCTCTCTAGAAAAGGATTCATTTATCTAGTATAGAAGATTTGGGCATGCTAGCATGAGCATTCTATCAAAATTGTACAAAAAAGAGTTAGTAAGAGGACTATCGATCTTAAAGTTTTAAAGCAACCAGGTTTATGAAGCTTGTTTAAAAGGTAAACAAATCATACGCAACTTTTCCCCTAAAAATATTGTATCTATTAGCCAACCATTTGAACTTGTGCATATGGATTTATTTGATCCCACTAGGACTCAAAATTTTGGATGTAAACATTATGGTTTTGTTCTAGTAGATGATTACTCCAGATTTACATGGGTTTATTTCTTATCAAAGAAGGACGATGCTTTTGAAGTGTTTGAGAAGTCTTGCAGAAAAATTCAAATAGAAAAAGGGCACTACATCACTTCAATTTGGAACGATCATGAAAGAGAATTTAATAACAGAAAGTTTGAAAAATTCCATGACAACAATGATATAACTCACAACTTCTCTTATCTAAGGACACCTCAACAAAATAGAGTTGTAGAGAGAAAGAACAGAACTTTGGTAGATATGGCTAGGACCATGTTGTGTGAAATTAGACTACCTCATAGATACTAGGCAGAAGTAGTATCTATGACATGTTATGTACTTAACAGATGCTTTATAAGACCTATTTTAAATATGAGCTGTGAAAGGAAGAAAACCAAATGTTGCTTACTTTCGAGCATTTAGCTGCAAGTGTTTGGTTCTAAATAATGGAAAAGACAACCTTGGAAAGTTTGAAGCGAGATTAGACGAAGCTATTTTCTTGGGCTACAGTACCGTTAGTGTAGCGCCCCCTTACCATAGAGTACCCACCGGAACGCCCGTAGGTCATTCCGGTACATACCCTATTGGGTAGCAATTTTTGCTACCGAAAAGTAACCGATTCGTCACTTGGCGATTTTTTCGGTCCGGAAATTTTCTCCGAAAAATTCCTAAAAAATCCCTTAAAATATAAAACACTCAATGGCACACTCAGAATAATTTTTCAAACACAGTAACCACGTTAATCATAATAAAATTACATTAGGCACGAAAACCAGGAATGTCATGTATGCATGTACAGTTATGTCATGTGCACAAATGTTACTGTGTAGCAATCCTATTATGCATAAGCAGTCCTATGCAATCCCAATCTATCCCATCCTATGCCAAATTACCATTCTACCCTTCCAATTGAGGGTGAGATATTACAATCTCCCCCTCCTAATAAAAATTTCGTCCGCGAAATTCTTACCTGGTTGAGCGAACAGGTGAGGATACTGTTTCCTCATATGCTCCTCGGTCTCCCAAGTAGCCTCCTCAGTCGAATGGTTCCTCCAGAGAACCTTCACCAGTGGAATACTCTTATTCCTCAACTGTTTCACCTGAGACCCGACAATCTGGAT
>JANZLX010000005.1:20785422-20795592 GCA_025531955.1 Erythroxylum orinocense
ATATCCAAAAACACTCATTTCATACATTAACCTCAAATATCATTGAAATTTCTCCAATTCACATTACCCAAATAAAAAAATTAACACCACTACTTCCTCATTTAATTTCATTTAGTAATTCAAAAGGGTCGGGGTCCAACAAGAGTCTCCTCTATTTTTACGATATTTACCCCCTATTGAACAAAGAAAATAAATCAACACAGCTATATACGGCCCTAGATATTTATACCATGATCATTATCCATAGTACACATATTTTCATTCCAACATTCACACATCAATTTAAATTGAAATACAGCAAAGTAAAACAATTAGAATTTAAGTATAAAGTTTAGATACTTACAAGTCTTTCTGGATGCTCGTGGTAGGTAATTGATCCTCTCATATGTACAGAAAGACTGTCTCCCCCCGGGCCTCCATGTTTGTTGCTCGAGTTACGCCCTAAGATGGACATTGCCTCAGGTGATGTCTAATACTCCTGCCAACGAGTCTATATTTGCTCAAAAATATAAGGCAGTCGTACACTAGCTTTATGTATTACACTAATAAAGTCGCGATAACGTGTACGAGCTCGCCTCTCCCATATGTATGACCGCGTCAAAACCAAAATCTCAAAAAAGTTCTTTCTGAAATAAAAATAAAAATTCGATAACTTATAATGTAATAATATTTATCTAATTAATGTATACAAATCAATTAAAAAAGAAATAATGAATTTTATTATACCTCAAACTCTTGAAAGTAAAATGTATTTGTGACCTGAGAGATATTCTTCTGTACATAACCCTTAGGATCAATCCTCTACTTAAATTTAGATGTCATATTTCTGGAACATGGTTCAGACGGAATCAACCTAATATAAGAACAAATAATTTTATACCATTTGCAAAAATTTAAATCTATAACTTAATTATAAACATATATAGTGTTTCATGTGATTTCACTTATAGATTATTGACAATTGTTATGTACTTTCTTCTATCAGGTCCCTCAGTTCCAAGCTAGTGGCCATGTCCTTCATCCCCTAGTGGATGATGTAGGAGTGGTGGAAGGTGTAGCATGAGGAGCAACAAGCGATGGGTCATCTGTCACCGTAGGCTCTGGAGGGGGAGGTGGTGATTCAGTTTAGGTAGACCAAGACAGAAAGAATGGAGAGGCTAGAGAGAAGGGAGAACATAATGACAGAATTCTTTAGGCTTTAAATTTATTGTTAAATGCTAATTTTGATTTATGACCATAAATTTTTAATTAAATAATTAAAAATAAATTAAATAGAGATTTTGTTTGTCTAGTTCTAATTATAAATTACAATTATAATATAAAATTATTTTCAACATAACTTAGTGGACCACACATAAAGAGTACTTAAAAGAGAAAAATCAATTTCAATTAAGTTGAGCTTAATGTTAAAGTTTAAGAAACTTCAAGAATTAAATATGATACATTTCCTTTTATTAATATTAAACCATAATTATAATCGAGTTAGGCTTCAATTGCAATTAGAAAGAAATTATAAATTCTTTTTTTATATAAATAGGAAAATGGGTTTATGAGAGCCAACACTTCTATCTTTTCCTCTCTAAAGTGTTTGAGGTTATTTTCTCTACTATGTGAATGCTGACAGAGGACAGACATGTGAACAAATAGTATTTGACATTCTGAAAAGGAAATTTTTTTAAAGACTTCGAATCAGGTGTGTTTCAACCCCTTTTATTTCTGGTTCATATTTTTTAAGTTATTTAATTCAAAAGACCAATTGAAAAATTATAAACATTATTTTTTGCTATACCTATGATTCAATTATGATTAGTTTCCTAATAGTGGGATCAAAGTCTCCTTTAATTTTTTTAGTTTGAATTTGTTGTTTGATTGTTATTAATTTATATAATTTTAGGACTCAAAATTTTTTGACACAAAAGTTGCATGACTTTTATTAGTTTTTCTATAGTTTGTTTTGTTATTTTCTATAAAAATAAAATTTAGTTTTTAAAACATAGTTTCTAAAAAATCTAAGCACGCCTACCCTAACATTAAATGTCTTTGGAAATATTCAATCATGCCTTCCCCTTCCTTTGTTGTTGCATGGAAAACTAGTTAGAACATTGTCTTTGATGATTTGTTATGAAAAATCAATTACACGTTTCCCTAGTTTGAATATGTTTTGACATTTCTAGTTCTGGAAAAATTGAAGTTATAAATTGAATGTTTTTTTGACATTTAATTGATTCATGATTATGGTTTGAATATGGTTTCCAATTTGTGGGAGAGTTTAAGAAGCCTAATCCCATCTCCACCATCACCAATGCTACTTGGCAACATCACTAACTAATGGCAAAAATTATTGTCGGTGAAGACATAAACTAGTGACTTGCCACTAGCAAGGGAGTAAACACCCATATAAAGAAGAATACTAATATGATGGTGAAGCACAAATGGCACTGAAAATGAGGAGAAAGCACAAACAGTAACTGGTGATGAAGAATAAAAGTACAAGCAACATGAAAGGTGAAAACCCTAATAAGGGGATAAGAGATTGACTTGTTTGGCATATGTCATTCTCGCACGCCCACTAAAAGATAGTACTGTTTCATTTTATATTATATTTATTTTAGTCCTTTTTAATTAAACTATTTTTTTTAATAAGATTAACATTAAATCAGTTTAAGTTTTTTAAGAAAATAAATGAATTCATTAAAAAGTAAAATGCAAAGATATTAATTTCCTTAAAAAGCTTGTGACGTCATATTTAGCCAATCATAATATTACAATAGTATCATTAATAATGAATGAAATAACATAATTTTAGGCTATTTAGGGCCAATTTTATTTATGACTAAGTACATAGGTGATCTGATGGTCCATTAAGGATATCTCGTTCCTTTTACTAAAATACACTCCTTTCTGTAGACTCCCTTTTGCATGCTTTAATTTCTCAAAGATTTTATGTTGTAGGACTTATATATGCTAAGGTCTACATTGTCAGCTATTGTAGCATTCGCAGGAGACATTTTCTGTTGCAATGCATACATTTCATATTTTAGATGCATATATAAGTGAATATGAGTTATATGATCTCTAGCTCTATTATATTAAAAATGAGTCACTAATGCTAGTAAGACTCTGGATGTTAATACTTACACTTTGTACGCTCTTATTACATGGCTTTCTGCTTCATATTATTGTTATGCATTCACTCCTTCTATTACATAGTTCCTTAACTATGGTCTCCAATCGTTTATTTGTTTGTAGTTAATGCTTCTAGAGATCCTAGTAATGGTAAGTTGCTTTCTTATATACTTGACAACCTAGCTCTTGCTTCATTAGACCGAAGGTTCTCTTGTTTCCCCCAAGGCATCTCTTATTATGCTCCTTCAATAGGTAGTAGATGCATAATCCAAAATCTATTGTAGATGCATAATCCAAAATCTATTGTAGTTACTGCCCTATCTCTTTTTATTTTGTTTTCTAATTGCTCAAAGCCTTCTTAATATGTCGATGTCAGAATGATCTTGTATTTCTAATAAGAACTTATGCCTGATGTCTTCAAAAACCTCCATAGAGAATTTATAATTGAAGAATAGGTGACCAACTATTTCTACTTTACTTTTTGAATATAATGCAGAAACTATAGATGTTTAGGTAGCTAAACCTGTCCAGTGTAAAAATTATCCTTTTTAACAGATCCACAAAAGGAAGGACACTTTAGGTAGACGCTTACTTCATACTACCTTCTTACACTCTATGAGTGTCCCATTTTTCTCTGAGGAAGTCCCTAGTTTAAGAGCTAGTATATCTATCTTATAAATGTTCTAGCCAATAACATTCATCATTCTTCATTCAATTAGAATGGTAGTTAGGAATGTAATCCTTAAACATTTCTTGAACACCTTGCTAATGGTTATTATTAATCCACTTCTTGACTTTAGTGTTTGAAGGATATATGTTTCTTAATATGGACATCCAATTGCTATTACAAATTGGACCAAATTTTCTCTAACTCTCATAGAAAAAGAGATGCTACTTTCCCATTCCCTATTTTGCAAGTAACTTTGTTAGTTCATCTCTTAACTTCAATTCATTTAACCCTTTTAAGAGTCCTTATTGACTATTAACCGCTATAGTCTCTTTCTAAGGAAGACCATATTATTAGTATTGATGTAGGTAATGCCAAGATCACATTCATCAAGTGGCCTACGTACTTCCTTCCTAACTTTAGCTAGATATGTTCCTTCCTTTCCTCCATTCCTTAGGAATCTCCTCAATAACTTCTTTATTTCCTTTTTTTAACCCTTTAGGTAGGAAAAAATAGGAGCACAAATACACATGTAACGAGTTTAAGACAGATTTAATTAGAAGGACCCTAATTGTATTTAATAATTTTTTTTACATCAATATCTTAGTCATCTTTATATCTTTTCAATCAAAGGGAGGCAATCCCTAAATTGGAGATTTCTTGAATACATGGGAAGTCTTAGGTAGTTTAAGGGGGAGGACATTGTTTAGAGACTTGACATTTTCGAGAGCCATTACATCCTAGACTATGCACTTTCTAAGATCATTAGATTGATTTTATTTCTATTGACTTTCAATATTGAGAGTTCTTTAAAGACCTTTAGGGAAGATATAAGCATGTTTATAGAAGCATTATATGCTATATAGAAGAGTAATAAAACCTCTAAACAAATAAAGAAGCCAATCCATTTTTTCTACATTTACTATAATGCCTAAAGCTAGCATTGATATTGTTTTTAATTAGTCTATTTCGGGCTTCCATACTTAAAATAAAGAGGCAACATGATCACATCAAACATCTTACACCTTGGAATAATTATCTAAGTTCACCATCAATTATGACACTAAAAGATGTTTTCATAATTCATAAATTTAGGGAATTCAAATGCTTCTGGTAGTTGCAAATTGAGCTACCAACTGATTGTGTCAAAGGCCTTGAAGAACTCAACTTTTATTACATAGTTTTTGGGATCATTTTTTTCTTGAGTATCCCCTGAATAGCTCATGAGCTACTAATATGTTGTTTCCTTAGTCTTCCTTCCACAAAAACTCCTTATGGATCATTAACAATGGCTTGAAGAACCTTCTTCATTATGTTTGCTATAATTTTGAATATGATTGTACAAAGAAAGTTATAATATGAAATGGGTATGAACTGATTCAAAATGACAAGATTAGCAACTTTGAGATCAAATAAAGAAAAGTCTTATTGATCTCATTAAGCATTGTACCATTCTAAGATAATTCCAAAATGGCTTTAGACACTGTGGTCATTAGAAGGTTCCATATTTCTAATAAAAATAGTCATTTAGGCCATGATTTTGTAATATTTAGCTCCAATACTACCCTCTATATCTCTTGTAGGCTAACTATTCTTATTAATGCATCTAGTTCCTCACTTAAGAATTGGTTAGAAATAAAGGATTTCAAAAGAGGCACTAATGAGGAACTCAAGGATGGGGTCCTTATAAAGCCTTTGAAATGAGAGAAAGACTCCTTTTCGATATCCTTTGGAGAGGCAGTATTTTAACCCTCCTGATTAGTAATGGACAATTTTTTTTACATTCCTTCTATCAAAAATGAAATAAAAGTTATTTTAGTTCTTATTTTAATCACTTAATTCTAGACAATTAGTGAAGCAATGAGTTATGAATAGAGAGGACTTTATAATACTCAAGTAAGGTTCAGTCCTGTTTGTTGGTTAAATATCCTACATTAGTGCTTCTCCTCTTTTGTCTTTCTAACTAACTTTAAAGTGATATTACCTCTTTTCTCTGCTTAAGAAATTTAAATCTTCCTTAATGAGCCCCATTTTCCTAAGATAGATATATGCATTATAACTTATGATTTGATTAAAAAGTCCCCTTATATTACCTCTATGTAACCATTAGTGTTTACTAAGTAGTTATTAAATCTAAATGGAGAATGTTTCCCTCTTACTTCAAATAGGTTTTGTATCAGTTAAGGAGCATAATCAGAGAATAAGGGGTTTAATATCCTTACCTTACATAGTTCCTGAACATCATTGTGAAGTTTTTGTAATTTCATCCTATGATCTCTTCTCTGAAAATTAAAATTTAAATGATAAACAAAGGTAGTGAAAGCTTAGCTTTCTCCTAGATAAACATAACCTCCAAATACACCAATAATCTATAGCTTATAGCATTTTAGCTTACACTAAACTAGATTCAAAAGCAACCACCGCCTTACTATATGGTGGTGTTGGTGATTGAGAAGATAGACCATTTTTCACCTAAAAGCTTCAAACTTGTAAGCTTTTATAGGATTAATTTGGTTTTTAGTAATCCAATCGTCATTGATTTATTGTCTAAATTGAAATCATTGAACATTTTTCATTTGGAGGGGTTGTTAATCCCTCTAACATTCATTGGACCCCTTAGTCTTACCTATGGTGTTCACCTAGTTAGATATACATGTTTGCCAAGGCGGAGGGGATAAATACTTTAAGTTAATTATAATTTCAACCTATATAATTAAGTGTGTTTGATAATTGAAATTCCACATAGGTGAACCCTTAAGCCCTAACATATATCTTTTTCATTTCCTTACACTACTTCATTGTTTTTTTTAGTTTAATAATTTAATAAATTTCCTAAATCTTGTTTATATTAGTATTTTCTTTAGTTAGGATTAATATATATATATATATAGTAATATAGCTCCTTATGGGATTTATAATTTGGAGTACTTTAGTTTTAATAACATGGTATAATATATTTTGTACACTTACATATAATGTTGATTAATCAAAAACTAGAAAGATCATGAAATATTCATTTGATTTAGGAAGACCATTAATAAAATCAATGATAAAATCATATTTAATGTGATTTAGAATCTATAGTAGCTAAAGGAATCTTAATAAAGCTATTGGTTCTAGTTTATATTACTAGTAAACCTTGCACTTTCATACAAATTCTCACACATCAAGTTGCATCTTATATCAAAAAAAAATACATATGTAACTTCTTATATATACCATACTAGCCCAAATAAAATCTTTTAGTAGATTTATAAAATAATGCTACAATCTTAGTTTGTAAAGCTAGTAAGTTTTTCCTCATTCTGCATCCTTTCCATCTTAACACCTCATTTCACTATGTATACTAAAACACCTTGCTCTCCTCTTTGGTGCTTATTAATCAACATTTTCAATGTATCATCTATTCTCTAACTATCATTCACCCTACGAAGAAAGTTTGTGTCTACCTATAAAATATTGCAAGGTAAGGAATCAACTATTGAATTATCTAGTAAAGTCAAATCCTATCAATTTTAGCAACTAATATTGCTATAAGGGAGTTTTATTTTTTATCCATCAAATACTTTATACTATGATGGTCAATTTATAAAATAAAATGTCTTCTTGTTAAGTAATGTGATGAATATTTAATTATCATCACTAAAGCTAATAATTCCTTCTCATATAATGACAAATGTTTATAACAAGTTGATAGCATCTTGCTTACATAAGCAATGGAATGTTTCTCTTACATCTAAACCTCTCTAATTACTTCACCACAATCATCTATCTTCAATATAAATGTTTTAGAAAAATTTGGCAAGCCCAAAACTAGAGCTAAATACAAAGCTTCCTTTAAAGAATTAAAACTTTTTGTTACTTTATGGCTCTATAAAAATGAAAAATTTTAAAGTAATAATGTTAAAGGTTTGCTTAAATATCTATATCCAGGAATAAATAATTTATGATGACCAAAAAGACCCAAAAATCCCTTAGATTTTAACATTTTAGGTATATGCCACTCACAAACAATATATTTCCTTTAAATCTCTAGCTTCCCCCTTCACAATTATATAATGGCTTAAGTATGCCATATATAATGCTCTAAAATAGTAGTTAGACAACTTAACATATAATTTTTAAGCTCTTAATATCTATAAAACTTATGATAAATATATCAGATATTACTCAAATGTTAGATTATATACCAGTAGTTCTTAAAAAAAACATAAACTTCAAAAAATAAGGATTAAATATGGAATTCATTAATCTTTAAAATGTTTTTAAAGGGTTTTTAAGGACAAAGGACATCATAAGAAATTTATAATGCCCTTTATATGTTTTAAAGGAAATCTTGAACTTACGCTCTATATGTACCCCTATCTAGTGGCACTAGCTCTTAGGTTTAACTTAGGAAAATAGATGACCCTATTAAGCTCATCAAACAACTCTTCAACTAAAGCAATTAGAAACTTAGCTTTAATGATGCATTAACTAAATGATCTATAATCCACAAAAAATGCTAGATCCACCCTTCCTTTTAATCAAAATCATTTGTCTAACAAATGGGTTAAAACTTTACCTAATTATTCCTTGCATCAACATTTCTTTAACCAACTACTATATTTCCTCCTTTTATAAGCCATTATATCTATAAGGCCTCAAATTAATGGTCTCTATATCTACCTTATAAGGAATTTTTGTTTATGAAACTTGTTCAAAAGTAACCCCTTTGGTTGATCAAATTCATCATTATATTTCTTTAAGAGTTGTCTATACCATTGCTTAAAATACTATTGTAACTGATAATCATTCAATTCCATTGATATCAACTGTAATTATTATAGAACCATCATCAACTCTTGCTCACCATTCCCTTCATTTATCTTCAAAAATTGAAATACTATATCACCCACTATCAACATCATTTTTACATTTTTTCTTTGAAAATATTATTAACTAATTTTATTCCTTAATGCACAACTTTATCTCCTATCCTTTGTATATAAACATCATGGTTCCCTTTTTATAGCTACATAAGATGACATTTAGAATGGAAAATCACTATGCCCTTAGAAATGTGTCACTTCCTTCAGTATCAATTAACAAATGCATTAGTATTAGACTCTTTTCCTTTCATCCTCCATTTAAAAGTCTTATATATAAGAATATAAGATACATGTATACTTCCTTATACCACAACTGGAAACTGTTTAGTCTTCTCCTCTTTTCCTCCAACCCTTCTTATCATCCTTTTATTTACGAAGTTATGTGTGTTGCCACCATCAATTAGCACATGTATTGCTCTTCCTTTTAGCTTGCCCCTTCACTTTCATTTAATGACATTTGGCTTCACTCACTCCTGTAATTGCTTCTAATGAATAATAATTTATGTTAGATTCTTCTTTTTCTATGTTCACTACTTATTTATTTTGATTCTCTTCCACCATATAAATTTAAGACATTTTTATTTTAATGCTTATACCAAAATTATGAGCCTTTAGCTCTCCTTTAATCTAACTCTTTATTAGAAGTTGTTCTTTCCACCGTGGTTTCAACATTATTTGTAATATCTCAGGTCACCCGCTTATAGATATTCTCCGCTTTGGGCCTTGGCCCAGCTAAACCATCACAGTTTTACTTTTCCCGAGGCCTTCCCAGGAGGTTACCCATCCTAGAACTACTCTCACCCAAGCATATTTAACTTTGGAGTTCCGATGGGATCTGGTCCATTAGGCCATAGAAAAATGTCTATAAGGAAGAGGTATCCATACTCTTATAAGGCGTACTTCGTTCCCCTCTCCAACCGATATGAGATCTCACACTTTCTACCTCGCTTAGGGCCCAACCCTCTTTGGAGTCCAGCCTAGCTGGCACAACGATTCGGATACCAGCTCTGATACCACTTTAACAGCCCAGATCACCCCCTTACAAATATTGTTTGTTAAGTCAGAAATTGACTTTACGTATTGAATGATTTTGATGACAAACAAAAAGAAGACAAAAGGAAAAGTAGACGAGTTACACATTAATGAAAAACAGACAAAAGCTATGCGGAGAAAAAAAAACAGACAAAAGCTATGCGGAGAAAAAATAGACAAAAGCTATGCGAGGAAAAGCAGACAAAAGCTTATGCGAAGAAAAGCAGATGGAAGCCTAGAACAAAAGCAGACGAAAGCTTTATGGAAAAACAGACGAAAGCTTATGCGAAGCGGAAAAACAGACGAAAGCAAAAGTCAGACGAAAGCAAAAGTCAGACAGAAGCAAAAATAGATGATACTAAAAGCAGACAAAGGAAGTCGGAGGTATCAGTCTGAAGAAGTTACAGAGCGCAACTGTCTAACCGTTTCTTTAAAGAATCAAGAAGCAGTTATTCAAGAAGCAGTTGAAGACTC
>JANZLX010000005.1:20848437-20862600 GCA_025531955.1 Erythroxylum orinocense
TGTTTTGGGTTGCTTCAAAGCAAATTTGGGTTAAGATTAGACAGCAGTATTCATCTAACAAGTGTCAGCCAGGCTCAGGTCTCGGGAATGGGTCTCAGTAGAGTTCATTTCTCGGGACCGTCGTGCTCCAGGAACGGGGTCTGACATTACCTTGGCATGAGATTTTGAATCTACCCTCCCAACCCATAGAAAATTCATAAGCTTCTTCTCTATATCCTCAAGGGTGGAGGAAGGAAAAATGAAATGGGGAGACTAGTATACTTGGAAGGAAGAGAGAACTGAGATAACCAATTGGATTCTGACAGTATATTAAAGACTCTTATGAGTCCAACTATTGATCCTATTGTCTATTTTGCCCAAAAGAGAAAGGCAATCCCTCCTAGATAAACGACCTATTATGAGAGGGACCCCTAAATACCTTATGGGAAAAGTACCTTGCTGGAGGCTAGAGATAAGTTTCATTCGGTGAGCTAGATAGTTCACATCTAGGGATAAAAAGAACTGACTCTTGGAGGTATTCATATCCATACTAGAAAACATAGAGAAAGAACATAAAGATTCAAGGAATGTTTGAGTAGATAACAAACCCGCATGACAAAACATCAAAAGATCATCAGCAAAGAGGAGATGGTTGAGTTTAAGGCTTTGACACCTCCATTCATATTTGAAGGATAGGGAGTTCTCTATACATGCCTTCAAATTCCTAGAGAAAACTTTCATACAAATAATGAAGAGAAAGGGAGATAAAGGGTCTTCCTGTCTTAAGCCAGACTAACCCTTAAAAAATCTAGAGGGAGTTCCATTGATCAAGATAGAATAAGAAGGGGTAGAAATGCATTCTTTGACCCAGTTAAGGAACTTCAAAGGAAGACCTACAACTTCTAGAGCATTTATGTGGAAATCACATTAAATAGAGTCGTAGGCTTTTTGAAGGTCCACTTTAAAAGCACACCTCTTTTGATTGTTAGAAAGGTGATAGTTCTTGAAAATTTCTTAAGCCAACAAAATAGTATCCCCTATTCTTCGGTTCTTGAAAAAGACATTTTGATTAGGTCTGACTATGTGAGGAAGAATGGCTCAGATCCTATTGGCTATGACTTTAGCAATCACCTTGTAAAGTATGTTACAACAAGAGATAGGTCGATAGTCTAAAACTTTGGAAGGGTGAGTTTTTTTGGGAATGAGAGAGATAAAGGTGGAATTGATCTCTTTGAACAGTTTTCCATAGTGGAAAAAATTTTGGATGGCTTTGGTCACTTCCTCCCCAATTATAGGCTAGGTTCTTGAAGAAGAACCTGTTAAACCTGTCTGTGTTGGGGGCCATATTAGGGTTAAGAGAAATAAAAGCTTTAATAATCTCCTGGTTTGAGACTTCAGCAATTAGAGAATTGATAAGATATTCAGAAAAAGGGTTAAAGAAAAGGTTTTCCACAAACTCTATGGAAGAGTGAAGAGCCTTTTTAGTCCCTATAGTACCTTGAAAATGTTTAGAGAACTGATCTTGAATTTCAGTGAGTCCTACTATCCTGTTCCCATTTCCCACCTCTAAGGAGTGAATGGAATTACGATTCCAATTGGCAATCAGAGAATCGTGGAAAATTTTGATATTTCTATCCCCTTCTTTGGGCCATTTAATCTGAGAGGATTGTATAAAGAAAGATTTTTTATCCTCTAATGCTCTAAATAACTCATTAATAGCCTCTGATTCCTGAACATGCAAATTAGAATATCTAGGCAAAAGTCTCATTTGATCTTGTATGTGATTAAGATTAGCTTGACAGTTCGCAACTCTTGCATTCACATCCCCTGTCTAACTAGAATTCATTATTTTAAAGGATTTTTTAACAATCTTAAGCTTAGTCATTACACAATATATAGGAGTGCCCTAAACTTGAGAGGACCAAGCTTCCTCAATAGTCTGCAGGAAGTTGGGTTGAGAAGCTAAAAAGTTTGAGAATCTAAAAGGGTAGGTTCTCGTTTGCTGATGAACAGCGTACCTAACCACTAAAGGGGAATGGTTTGAGATGTGAGAGTTTTGAATGACACAATAAGAACTAGGGAACATGAGACTCCATGCAGAGTTAATGAGGGTTCTATCTAACTTCTTGGCTACGAAGGATTCTCCACATTGCCTATTATTCCATGTGAAACTAGGTCCATTGGAGTTTAAATCAAAAAGGCCGATATCCCCTACATATTGTCTAAGATCACTCATCCCACTTATGGTTAAGGAGCTAGAAGGATCAACTTCATGAGGATATAAAACAGTATTAAAATCCCCTGCAATAAGCTAAGGGGATTAACCTAACGTAGGGCTAATGTTGGACAATCCAGACCAAAGAGCCTTCCTATGGTTGAGGTTGTTAGTCCTAGACATAAGTAACTAGGGTGGACTCAGAACAGTTACTAGGAGTCAACTCCATATGAATAAATTGATCAGAAGACCAGATGATAAAACACAAAAGGCGATCAGGGTGCCAGGTTAACACAATCTGAGCATTCGAAGACTGATCTATGTTACTATAAAAAAGCCATCCGAGGAACAAAGAATTGCAAACCTCATTCAAAAATGATGGAGATTTAATCCTATATTCTATTAAACAAACAAAAGAAAATGAAAGCCTTTTAAACCAAGTATGTATAGCAAGTTATTTTTTGGGGTTGTTGAGACCCCTCACATTCCAAAAAACCAATTCCATAACCTAAACTGAAAACTAGCTCCCAATCTACTTATGTTTCCTCCTAGATTTCCTATTAGTCCTCACTGTTGATTCTCCTTCTATTCCTCCCTTAGTACCAGTACTAGATGGAACCGATTCAGAAATAGGAGAGGAAGATATATCGACCTGATTTACAGTAGCACTGTAGAGCTCCTCAGTGTCTTCCCTAAGTTTTTTGGACCTTTGGTGATTCTGGTTCTGGGTTGAAGGACTCTCATCCGAGATAGTTTCTGTACCCTCTTGCATAGGTACTTGCTGGAGAGGAACTTGCTCCTTACTTGGCTCATTAGAATCTTTTGGAACTCGAATAACCTCTGTTGTAATCTGCCTTCTCAGAATTGAGCTCATGAGGCAATTGTGGCTGAGTTAAGGTGTTTGGTATCTTCTCCTTGCCCTTCTCCAACTCATGTTGAAGACCAGTCTTAAAGACTCTCCCTGTTGAAGCCCAAGACTTTTTCAGCTCTTGATGGTCTGACTCTATTCATATTCAATTCGAATTTCCTTAAAAATTGTTTGTCCCTCCTCATTGTACGTTGCTAATTGGAAAGCAGCAGGCCATTTCCCTTGGAGCTCCAGTTCCACACATAGACGGGTATATACAATCCTAGACATCCTTCCAGTTTGTGAATCCATTAAAATTGGTTGTCCCACCGCACTGGCTGTCCTACCCAAACCTTCAATATTCCAGTATTTGACTGGAACATTGTAAAACCAAGATGAGGTCTGGTTTGAATAGCAGAGGAAGAGGAAGACGAAGCCATAGTCAGGGAGGAGCTACTTGTCACAATCTCAAAAGTTAGGGTTCATCGCTGGCCGAAGATCTAGGGAATTTTAGTTACTCAGTAAGTCCGTATGAGTTTTTGCATATACCTGATTTAGCATATGGAATTGGAGGTGCTTCGAAGCATATGAGGAAACTCAGGAGAATTTGTTGAGAGTTATCTTGCATGTACTTGATTTGGCATTGGAGTAATTAAAGGTGCTTTAAAAGAGATGAGGAAACTAAGGAGAATTTATTGAGAGTTATCCTTCAATGATCTAGAAAGCATGTTGTATATAAAAATTTAAAGACATATTTTATTAAAATAACAATTAGATTATTAATAATTAATATATAATAATTTTTACTAAATTAATTAATATTAAAATTATTATATTTTAACAAAGTAATAATATGTAAATATGATCAACATCTTTGGCATTTACTCCCAATGGTTAGATTCAGTCAAAAACTATTTTCCAACTTGAGCCTGATACGATGATCAATTAACCAAAGGGCTAAAACGATATTATTTTGTAAATTCATAACAAAAATTGTCACTTTGGTTAATCATTTACTTAAATATTGAACATAATATTGTTATTTTGTTAAGAGTAAGATGATTTCATTTTGCTCCAATTGATTTGGATCATTTAGGCTAGGCTAGGTTGACCATGTCTAACATAATAAGGTTAATATAAAGCCCGATGAACTTGGAGTTTGCTCGTTAATTTTAGGTTGGACAAATTTTCTCATCTCTACATGTGGCCCAAATACTCTTTGTTATATGGTTATACTTGTGTTATAGAAAATTCATGCCAATTAAAGTTAATGGATAAATTTAACATAAATACTTATTTCAAATTTTCATAAAATACATTAACTTCTCACAAGATTTTGAAAGAAAATTAGGATACGATAAAATTCATGAAGCCATAGAAAAAGTTATTATCGTTTTCCAAAATGAAATTATCTGTTAATTTTAAGTTTTCTCCCTTTTACTATAAAGATGTGGATGCTCCACACCCATTTGTCTTATTAGACAGTTGGTCTTTACTATACAAATATTTTCTCTTGACAAATATGATTTTAGAACTGCCTTCACTTTTATGGTTATGTCCTAGTCCATGCCTATCATTGAAGTTTGTTTGAGCTCCTGTCATGTTTTTTAGTTTTTCACTTCCCTTTGTAAACTTGGACAATGAGTCCATAAGAGAATCAACCTCCTTTTTCAATGTTTCATTCTCATTCCTTAATGCATTTAAGTCCTGCTTGTCATCAGTGATCTATTTTTAGATGTTTTAATACTATGCAATTCACTTTTCAACTTTTCGTTCACATTTTTGCATGTATCTAACTATTTTTTAACTTCTTTGAGATTAGAAGATAATTTTTTCCTTTTCTTACTTATGATTTCTAAAATTTTAACTAATTTATCATATTTCAAATCAACATTACTATCACACAAGTTAGAGTTAGATGTTACCTCATCATCATACGTAGCGGTAGAGCCCTCTGAGTTATCTCTTCTTTCGAGTGCTCAATTTCAGATTCACTTGTGTCATCCCAAGTTGATGCTTTAAATGCTTTCTTCTTATTCTTCTTCTCCTTCTTATAGTTTCTTTGTACTTCTCGTTATCTCTGAGTTGAGGACATTGTCACTCTATATGGCCAGGTTTTCCATATGTAAAGAAAATAATGACAAATAATATATAATATCTATCACTTTTACCTTATTCGAAGTCCTTTCTTTTAGAGAATTTTTTATTCAAGAATTTCTTAAATTTTCTAGTCATTTAGGCAATGTCTTCTTCATCACTTTCACTAGTTCATATCTCTGCCTCTTCACTCGATTCTTCTTTTAAGGCTTAGAATGCTAAATTCTTTTTCTTTGGAAGTGTCATTTCTTCTTAGGTCTCTTAGAGCCTTATTTTGTATATAAGATGAGATCCAATAAGATCCTCTAATATTAAGGTTGTTAGATCATTAGCTTCTTTTATGACCGTTACTTTAGCTTCCTATGTCCTTAAAAGTGACCTAACAACCTTTTTATCATTTAAATATTTGTATAGGTCTTTCCAAGACCTTTGAGATCATTAACAATATCAACAAATATAGTAAACATGCTGGATATGCTTTCATTATAATTCATTTGAAACAATTCATACTGATGTGATATCATGGTTACTTTACTTTGAACACTAAATTCTTTTTCTTTAGAAGTGTTGTTTATTCTTATATCTCTTAAAGCCTCATTTTGTATGTAAGAACAGATCCAATATGCTCCTCTAATAATTATGATGTTAGATCCTTAGCTTCTTATGTGACCATCACTTTAGCTTCTCATATCTTTGGAAGCTACCTAAGTAATTACTTTCTTATCATTAAAACATTAGTATAGGTCCTTCCAAAACCTTTGAGATCATTAATTATATCAATAAATCTATTTTGCTTGCTATATATGCTTTTGTCATGCCTCATTTGAAATAATTCACATTGATGTGTTAGCAAGCTTACTTTGCTCTTCTTTATTTAATTGGTTCAATCATATGTACCTTCTAATTTTAGAACATCAAAGTGATTAAGTAAGATTACTATTGACATTTAAACTAAAGAATGACTATAATAAGCATTGATATTCTTCTGTTCTTAGTTTGATCTTCATTACGATGGTTGAAAACTTCAACTTCTCTTTATCGACTGCATAAGCTATCATTTTTAGAGTATAGCTTCATTTTGTTCTTATATTACTTTTCATCTGAACAATAATCTCATTAGTATCAATTATGTTTTGTTATTATCAAAACATGTATTACAATCTCTCTTGGTTCATAGATACTTTCTTCATAAGAAAAATATAATATGTGCTAGTTTTTTACTCTATTAATGTCTAATCATAATATAGAAATGATTTAAAAACATATTTTAAAGTAATATGAAATTTATTCACATAATCTTGTAATAATTTTATTTTTAAAGTATATTTATTCTACAGACTTTGGCTTATGAGATAGTTAATTAAATAAACATCCATAAGCGAAAGAATATATTTAATAATAGTTAATAACCATACATAAGCGAAAGAATATATTTAACCAATAATTTTATATAAAATATTATTATAAACGACCATGTATATCATTTACTAACGATCATGTAAGTGATATACTAAAAACTTAAAGGCTCGTTTATCTCTATTATATTTTTCATTTTTTATTTTAATAGTTATTTGTGATATTATTTTCAATATAAAGTTTTAAGTATAAACAATAAATTACAATAAATATTAGTATATAATAAATTATTATTTTATTATTTTAATTTATTTATTTATTTCCAGATTTACCAAAAAAATCACTTGTTTAGACCGGAAGACCCAAAGTGTACAAGAAAATAACTAATTAAAATTAAACATGTTATAAATATAATTAATTAGAATATATTAAATATAATTAATTAAAATTAAATATGTTCTAAATATAATTAATAAGAATATACTAAACATAATTAATTAGAATATATTAAATGCAATTAATTAAATATAATTAATAAGAATACATTAAAATTAAATATAATTAATTAGAATATATTAAATTTTAATTCAAAAAATTATCAAAATTTTCCCCTTTTTAACAAAACAATATAATTAATTAAATATCATTAATTAGAATATATTAAAATTAAAAATAATTAATTAGAATATATTAAATTTTGAAGTAAAAAAATTTAATTAATTTTTATTTTTTAGCAAAACAAATAATTAATTAGAATACATTAAAATTAAATATAATTAATAAATTTTGATATAAAATTTAACCTATTTTTATTTTTTTCCTTTTTGAGAAAAACATATAATTAATTAAATATTATTAATTAGAATATATTAAAATTAAATATAATTAATTAGAATAAATTAAAATATGGCGTAAAAATTTTCATATTTTGAGCAAAGCAATATAATTAATTTGAATACATTTGTATTAAAATTTGATATAAAAATTTAAAAATTTTAATTTTTTGCTTTTTGAACAAAGCAATATAATTAATTAAATATCATTAGTTAGAATATATTAAAATTAAATATAATTAATTATAATATATTAAAATTTGATATAAAAATTTAACTATTTTATATTTTTGTCCTTTTTGAGCAAAACAATATAATTAATTATTAATTATAATATATTAAAATTTGATGTAAAACAAAATTTTATTTTTCCTTTTTAATAAAACAATGTAATTAATTAGAATATATTAAAATTACAATATATATTTTAAAATTTTCAATGAACCAACCTCTATTTAATGCTAATTATTATTTTTCCAAATTGTTTAATAAACAAACAAATCATTCTTTTATTATAACAAGTATTATTAGTAAGTTGGCCCTAGGCAAGGGTAAAGGAAGCACCTGTTTGGCTGTTTAGGATCTATTCTTATAAATGATAAAATAAGGTCTATTTTTATTTTTATAAAAAATAAAATAAAATAAAATAAGACCTACTTTTAACCTTATAAAAATAACAAAAAATTTATATTTTATTCTGTATAAGGATCCAAAAATTGGGAAAAATACAATTTTTTTTAGTTTAATCCGGACCTATAAAATTTAAAATATTAGAAACGCTGACTATTAGCAGCGAAATTTTATAGAGATAACGTGAGCGTGCAAGTTTTGGTTAGATAACTTTGTTTCTCTTGTATGACCCACCACCTGTCGATCACTAACTTTCTAGATTGTATTTTGTCGGCCGGACTACAGCCAGTCGTATAATTCAAGACAACTCACAAGACCCACACCCTACGACTCTACAGATCTTCCACGTACCGTGTAAAAGAAGCGTGGCGCCAACTTGTCTTCTTATAATGTAATCCCGGAATTAATTGCGTTGCCTTCATCCACTTGCTATAAGAAATTTAATTGTTGGGTTGATATATCTAATGTATAGATATACAAAACGGATAGAAGCTCAATTGTAATAATCATGTGAGAACAATATCTTTTAAAGTTAACATCATATATTCCGAAACTTATAACGAACAAAGGAAGCTTGCGTACGGCAATTATATCAACGCAACATACTGATATAGCTTTCCCCTTTTCCACATCCTTAATGGCTTTAGTTACCAAAAACACTATGTGCGTATTTGGTTAACAGCGTTTTAGTTATTTATTAATTGTTCGACCCCAATGAGATGTTTAATTTGTATTAAAAAAAATTTCAACTAATTGATAGCGAGCTGGTTAAGTTGGTTGATTTAACTCAACCAGCTAATTTGTGAAAAGCTAGCAATGAGGAGCGTTTTGGCTGATAAGCTAATTTAGCTCTTTGGTAATTAACATTGACCGTCAATTCTTACCTGGTTAGTCATGCCCACCCCGTAAGTGGTTTGTAAGTTATGTTTTATGGGGTGTTTGTGGGGTTGACTTTGCATGTTATGTTTTATGGGGTGTTTTATGGAATTGGAGTTTGTGTGCAAAATTTTTTTTTATATTATTATTGAAAATTTTATTATTTTTATTATTATTATTATTGAATTTTGTTGTTGTTGTTATTCTTCTTATTATTATTAGAGCTATAAACTTAATTTTTGTAAAATTAAATATTTAAAATCTAAATTATTATAAAAATATTCAACGAAATATTAAGATATATAATATTCATACCTTTATAATTATTTTAAAGTTATGTCCTCATAAGTTATTTTATAATAAACAGCTAATACTAAACAGGTAATTTTACCAAACATTAAATGACAAACAACTAATACAATTTGTTGGTCAAATCAGCTGATAGATTCAGCTATCAGCTAACAGCTAATACAATCAGTTGATTGCCAAATAAGACCATAATATTCCTACATTTATAAATTTTTTAAAAGTTACATCCTCGTAAATCATTTTACACATAAATAGTTAATACCAAACAACTAATTTTACTAAACATCAAATGATAGCAACTCATACAATCAACTGATATAATCAACTATCAGCTACCAGTTAATGTAATCAACTAATTATTAAATATGGCCTAAACCTGATGAGGAATAGGAATCAAGACCAAGTTTTCCTTTCTAGTCATAGCCAAACCAGAGGACTCACTCATGTCCAGATCCTCTTTACTCTGTCCATCAGGTAAATTCCATTCAAAATGGTAAAGTAAGTTTGCAAGAGTAAACTCAATGTTTGCTTGTGCAAAATATAGGCCAGGGCACATCCTCCTGCCAGCACCAAAAGGAATGTACTCAAAATTTGTTCCCTTGTAGTCTATAAAACTATTTAGGAACCTCTCTGGGTTGAACTTCTCAGCTTCAGTCCATAATGAAGGATCTCTTCCAATAGCCCAAGCATTAACGATGATTCTACTCTTGGCTGGTATCTCGTAACCTTTGATCTCACAAGCCTCACTAGACTCCCTTGGAACTAATATAGGAGATGGGGGGTGTAGCCTTAAGGTCTCTTTCACCACTGATTTTAAGTATTCAAGTTCATGAACCATGGTCTCGTCCACACTTCCGTTGTCACCATAAACACGCCGAACCTCTTCTTGGGCCCGTTGCAGCACTTCTGGGTTTCTCACCATCTCTGAAATTGCCCATTCCATTGTTGCTGCTGATGTTTCTCCACCTGCGGTGACAACGTCCTGAAACACATATGTTATTACTATTGGTTTGCAGGGACAAAGCCAAATAAATAATAAAAATAAAATTAGTGAAAATGCTCTTTTTAGTTCTTTTAACTAAACCCCAAGACTCAGTACAGTATACTTGATGAGAAGGTATCTATCGGTCTATGTTCTACAACCATTCTCTAATTTAAAAAGAAAAGATGTGATCCAACCAACATATTACAATTAATGTAAAGATAATAAAAAGATATCAAACACCTTGTTGTATGGAGTAGCCTGGGGAAAGTGAAGTTTGATATCAACAATTATTTATTAGGCGGCAATCATAGAAATACTTAGAAAGCCATGTTCATTACTAACCCAAAGAATTGCTTTGATGGTATCATCGGTAATAGGAAACTCAAGGTCGCCTTCCTCTCCAAGCTTCAATAGAACATCAATCAAATCCTCAAATTCTTGAGGTTTTCCTTCACCCTGTATTCTAGTCATCCTCTCTTTATGCTCATCAAGAATCTTCTGAACCAATTTATCTTTCTCTTGATGCAACTTCTCAACTTTAGCCCTCAGGCCTGTCACAAGTTCGAAAGGCATCTCAATTGACGGAAACAGATTAACAAAAAAGAAACCCGAAACCTGCTTCACAATGTTGTAAACAATAGACAAGTATGCATCTTTGTCCTTGCATTCTCTACCAAAAGCTGCAGTTAATGCTATATCATGAGTCATAGAGTACAGCTTCTTGCTAAGATTCACTGGTGACCCTTGGCTTGAACCTATTTCCTTGATCAGATTCTTGACTTGCTCTTCTCTGATTGATTGAAATGTTTTGACCCTGCTGGGGCTTAAAAGCTCCAACTTACAGATTCTCCTTAGCTGCCTCCAATACGGACCATAAGGTGAAAACCCAACGTCTATGTAGTTGTAAGACAAGATTTTGTTTGCAACTGTTTTTGGTCTATTGGCAAAGATTGTGTCATACGTTGTCATTGCTTCTTTAGCCAATTCTGAAGAGGTCAGAACTGTGGTCTGGAATTCACCAAGCTGTAGGCGCATTATGGGTCCGTATTTCTTGGCTAAGTCGCTCAGCGAACGATGAGGCAGACCTTTGATTTGGTGAATATTTCCTATGATGGGCAGTTTCCCTGGCCCTGGAGGTACCTTGGTGGAAGGGTATCTAGCTCTCAGCACTAGTTTTACTACCATGTACAAGAAAATAATAAAGCTGGAGACAGCTAAAATAGAAGGGAATCGAAAGTCCATTACTGCAGAAAAATAGCAGGTTTGATAACAGCTCTAACCTCTCTTGGTTAATACCCCAAGTCTAATCCGTCCCAGACGAAACCCCCAGCTCTTTCCTTGTCCAAAACTTGCGATACTTTGTTGTCGTTGAAAATCCTAGCGTGGACGGATTGTTATATGACACATTTTCAAGTCTGGGATAAGATTCTTTATCTAGAACAGTGCATGTGGGATCTGGCAATGATGAACATGTGTGCAAAGTGCTGTAAAAGAAAAAAGTTGTTCACTGCGGCAAATGTTCTTGGTATTATGAATTCATTACTAATAAATTACTTATCAATTTGATAATTTAAAAAATTCGTAAAATCCATTAGGGAAATATTTCAAGATTTAGTAGTCCATTTAATTTTACTTATATTTTGCGTGATTTTAAATTTTATATCTTAATTTTAATGCCTATTTTAAAATCTATTTAGTTAATTGATATGAATTTATACTTTTATTATTTACAATAATGAAATACTAAATACGATTTATGGATTATTTAATTTTATGTATTAATTAAAATTTAAATTATTTTAATTTTTTATATAATATCTATTAATAAATCTATTAATTAAACAAGTGTAAATTTTAAAATTTATGCACTTTTAAGATATTCTAAATTTATTATAAAATTTGAATATATTTCATTTTTTAAAAATATTAAATATAGTCAAGCAGACTCAAGAGTCGTTAACTACTCCACCACGATAACTACTGAAGGCCAACTATGAGATACTAACCACACAATCGTATTAGTGTTTTCAAGATTTTTCAGGAAATGGGTTTGCCATTTGAAGAGAGAGATATTACGTATCAACCAAAACTCTCGTTTTCTGGTTGTGTTCGATACAATTTAAACTTGTTACTCTAATTATTTTCACATAAGGATAAATTTACTACAAAAATATTTAACTGAATTTTAAATTTTGTCTGTACCTTAATAAAAATAGTAATAAGAAGAATAATATGATGCGAATTCTAATGGTAAACATTTTTAGACTTTTTTAATCTATATTAAAAAATGATTTGCATGGCATATCTGTGAATATATCAGATCTTTGTTTTTATAGGATCCTGATTTAAGAATAAATTAGTATCACATTTTGATCAGAATTCTGGTCCTTTCGTTTTTGCAATACTCAACACCTAATAGTTAGAGGAATGATAATTTGTACCCTTATCCCCTTCCTCGCCTTACCATCCTTTTAAAGGAAAATGTTGGACCAACCTTTAGTCCTTACCTAATCCACAACTAACTTTCTACCATTACCCTTGCCTTCCACTCAGACCAATCCATGGACCTTCTATGAACTGGCTACCCCAACCTATCTTTACATTGAGTGCACAATGCCAAAACTTCATGGAAACCAGTGGTAGGCGACTTATTTGAGTTAGTAGCACTCCATTATTGATCCCCTTCGATTATTGATGGAACTAAGGTAGTTTTCTCACCCATTGAAATACTCAAACAAGGAGCTACACTAGGTAACCGCATTGATTGGATATTTTCTAGGGAAGAGGCAAACATTTCCAATGGTTAAAAACTAGGCACTAAAAAGTTGGAAGACCTCAGGTTTGAAGGAAGCCTTTCTGGATTACTCTTGTTCACTTTCAATTTGTCTAATGTAACAAAGAGAATAATTTAAAGTGGCCTCCGTATTTCTCCAACCTTGAAAATCATAATTACATATGAAAACTACAAGGGAATCCCACTCGGTTAATCTACTTAATATTCCCTTGGAATATTGGTTTACTAAGGCTATGTTTGGTTAAAAGTTTTATAATGGAATGAAATAAAATGAAATATAATATTGTTCCATCATTTGAGAGGAAATTTTATAATAGAATAGAATGGAATAAGATGAAAGAGAAGAGTTTCATATTACATCTTGTTTCATCTTAAACAGTAAAAATAAAAAACCTCCGCTTTGAGATGCTTAGGATGAAATGTAAAATGATAAACAACTTTACACTATATTATATTATAAATTCTTTCATCGTTCTCAAATAACAATTTTCTAATATTACATTTATTTACGTTCCATTCTATTAGAAACTATTCCATTATATTATATTATGTTCCATTCCATTAAAAACTTTACTTGCAACCAAACATAGCCTAAGGGACTATGTTACTAGTTAACTACTTGGGTAACCTAATCTGCATGGATGAGAATACAACTAAAAGAAGGGGAGTTGGATATGTTCGCTTATGCATTAGGTAGAAAACAATGGTGAGCTACTTAAATCAAGTCTCATTATAAGGTTGATGACAACTCTAACCTAGTAGAAGAATCACTAAGAGTTTCTGTAGCACCCCACTCCCGCAGGACCCGAACTCGACATCGTAGGTGATATCCGAGTCTGTGCCTCACGAGGGTCGCATGCTAGAGCACTCGAATACAGTCAAAAACTTAGTATAAATTTTTTTTTAATACATTCCTATGCGTGGAAATCAGTATGCGCTTTGAGCCCGCTTTAATTTGTAAACATTTTCAGTCACAACAATACACTCAACATTATTCAAGATAGTCATTTAATGTACACAAACCATAACCAACTTGGGCCCAATTGTATTCATAAACATTTCAGTGAATACATTACAATCAATAGAATTTCAATATCCCGTTTGGGGCCCATTATAACTACAAAACACTATTTTCCAGAAATTGCGGAATACATAATTGTATAAAAGTAGGATGACACTAATGCAGACGTGGACTGATCCCGACCTCTATTCTTCATTTGAATGTTGTAGACATACTCCCGT
>JANZLX010000005.1:20883843-20897760 GCA_025531955.1 Erythroxylum orinocense
ATCTAATTTTCTTTTTAATTAATCAATTTCAAGCCCAATTTCTCATAAATTCCACTTGTCAAAAATTCCTATAACCATAAGTCCAAAATTCAATACCATAAACAGTAAATTTCACTCCCAGTTCTCAGTTGGTCTGCCACTCGGCATTTTTCCTAGTACAGAATTTACCCCCGAAAAATTTCAGAAAAATTTTCTAAAATTATCCAAATTTACAAAAACAATAAAGGCACTCTCCAAATAAATTTTCAAGATCAAAAACCCATAATTCTCTAAACAGTCACATTTATTGACAATTATACCCGGAATGTCCATGAATGCATATACAATTATTGTTATGTGCAAGGATTCCCTAATGTGCACCGTATCTAATACATGAGCATGAGATGTGTTGTCCCAATTTTTTTGATTGATCTCACATATACCAAATTTTTAGGGGTTCTAATCCTTTGTATGGAACCGAGATGTTACAGATGTTGTATCTTATTTAGGTATAATTGGTATTTAATTAGAGTTATTTGTAATTCTAATTAAATTTTAATTGAAATTAAAATTTCATTTCAATTAAATGACTAAACTGTCCAAAATCTATTATAAATAGGCTTAAGTTCTAATGAAACTATCACTCCTTGCTTAACTTTCTCTATAAGAGTTACAAAATTCTCTCAACTTATTATGTGGATACTGTTAGAAGTCAAACACTTGTTTGACTACAGTGGTTAAGAAGGACCAATTTCAGAAATGATTTGAGGGATACGAAAAGATTAGGATCAAGTTTTAAAATAAGATATAATTAAGATTCATGTTTTATTATGATTTAATTGTTAATCATTTTATAAAATTAAAGTGATTTTAATTTTTAGGAAATCGAAATATTTTGCTACGATTGGGATTGAATTATGTCCCAATTTCCTAACAATTAGAACTGTAAGCAAACCTACCAAAGGCTCACCCCTTACCAAGAGGAAAGGGCCTTGTATACATCTTTTAACTCTCTTAACAAGACCAGTATCTCTGCACTTTCTGTTTTGTCTTTGACTACATAAAATGGAGTTGTATGGAGGGACTAGAGTTGTAGATATTGGATACATCAAGTTTCCACTTTTCCTATTTGGATCCTTCTTTATGCGAAATCAAATCAACCACTTGTTGGTTTTGGTTTGGACTTAAATGTTCTGTAAGTGTGCATAAAGATAGCTAACCCTATCTATGAAATGTCATGACCCATTTGTCTACAAACTCAAGATGTCTTAGTAACTTGGTAAACCCATCCATGGCTTAGTCCTAAGTTGTGAAACGAAAACCTCTAGTAGTATCTGGAAATAGGAATATCTAGCCTCAAATGGATTGATTTTAACGATACTTCGTCCCACTATAATACATACATATATATATATATAAAGATAGGTAACCCTATACCTATGAAATGTCGTGATCTATTTGTCTACAAGCTCAAGAAATCTTAATAACTTGGTAAACCCATCCATGGCTTAGTCCTAAGTTGTGAAACGAAACCTCAAGTAAATATATATATATATATACACACACATTGCCTCTCGTGAATTAAAGTATATATATATATATAGAAAGCTGACTTTCTGCATTGAACTTTATATATATGCTTCTACATGCATACTTACACATAAAAGTATACTTTAATTCACAAGAGGCAATGTGTGCAGGGATAAAGTCAGACTCAATTTTAAAGTGGGTCAAAATTTTTAAAGGTAAGAATTTTTTTTAAAGAGGGGGTCACTTATATTTATAATTTTAAAAATTTTAATTATATAAGTAATTTTTAAAAAAAATATTTAAAAAGGGGGGTCATACATAACTGCGTCCCTGAGTGTTGTGTGTCTTTTGAGAAAGGGAAAGGAATCCTATCTCAGCCATAAGCCTAGAATAATTGACGTCACTTCAATGAGGTCTATATCATCCCTCTTAACGGAAATTTTTATGAAGCTTTGCACTTGTAGCTTTTCTATTTGCTCTTTTCTTTGTTTAATTGGAAAGACAGTAATTGGTTTTTTTAGTACTGTTCCCAGAAAGCCCAATAACATTATTTGCGGCGATGAATACTCGTTCCAACATAAATACAACTGTACTCCCCCACCAAACTTGACCATATAAGTCTCTCCGCTTGAATGCCCGATATTCAACTCCCTCCTAAATGAGATTATAATCCATGAAGTTGCAAGTTGTCACTAAGCATCTGTTAGTAATTTACTCTTTTCAACTTATATGCCAGTTATCAAGTCTTCGTTATAAAAAATAATGTAGAATTATAAATATCAGCAGATTCAACTTCTCATGACGATTTGAAGCTATTTTGTTTGAGTTGTGTGAAAAAGATGTCTATTTTATATTTCAAGAAAATATAATAACAATGCTCTAGTAATATAACTTAAAATGAAATTTAGAATTTGTTCATATCTTCGCCAAGTTATTACAGATTTTAGCTTCTGCGCACTCAAAAAGGTGTACATATCCACAGAAAATTTTTTCCTCAGAAGTTATACAAGTTGGAATGTTGTTCTTTTTCCTACATTACACCATTCTCATTTTTTTTTTCTCTTTCGCTATTATTCATCTACCGTCTACTAATAATTGGGCACTCGCACTCGCACAATTGGATTTTTTTGTTTTTTTGTTTTGGATGCGAGACTAGAACTCGAGTTGTTAGAGGAGAGGAGTGTGTATACTACTACATGAACTACAAGTCATCGACTACAACACGTTGTACATTGAATCCTAGGACACAGTATCACTTAAAGATCCTATCTCTTATTCATTTATTTAGCTACTTGGAATAAATCCTAATAAAATTCCCAAGTTAGCCTCTCTTGTTTGAATTTTATGATTTAATGGCCCTCAGGCTAATCAAAGAAGTCTCAGAAAAAAGTTGACGCATGTGGTTACAAAGTGATTAGTTGTTGACTTGCAAATTAAATATATGAAGTCTTCTCTCCAGGCATAGATGATACTGAAACAAGGGAGGAGCAAAAGAATTCTTACCTGTACGTTCTCGTGGAGTTTAAGGTGAACGCGTAAATGGTGGATCTCTCCTACTCATTCCTTGAAACTCCAGTAACTTTTTATATTTGACCTTTCTACCTACATCCTTATATAGATTCAACTCACTGCATTTTGTCACAATCAACCACGTACGTACTCAACTTTGCTCACAAGCCTCGTAACTCCAACATGAAGGTAAGCCACCTCACAAGAACCGTATATTGTTTTATTAGTTCTGGAAATTCATCTATATTGCGAAGTTTGAGAATATACAAACTTTCTTACAAGTGAGAAAATTTCACAAAAGTAGATAAGGGGGTATTTTCTGCTACCGCTTAAGTATATTATCATCTTCTAGCATAGTATAACATGTCGCATCATTCTATGGGTGCAGCAAAAAATTGTGATTGAGTTGCATCTATGCTGTGAAAAATGCGGGTCTAAGGCCTTGCAGATAGCTGCTGTTGCAGAAGGTGCGTGACAAAAGATCTTCTCTATTTGAAAGCTTAAACTTGTCCAGTAAATGGTAATTTCACACTGTACAAGAACCAATATCCTAAAGGAGAAACATCTCGTAGTTCATAAATATTAATAGCAGTTTCACATTAGGGAAATTACAGTAACAGTTGAATATATTTAAAACCACGAAATCATCCAATTTAAAGATTTGTAAGTTGTTGGCTTAGATAGGATCGTTTTACCTTGGACTTAGTATTATGCCTTTATGCATGGAGTAAATGGTTTTTTTTTTTTAATAATTGCAAACCTATGAAGTTCAAAACCAATATATATTGATTTCTTTTCTTTTTTTTGGCGTGATGAATGCTATACATTGGGTAGGTGTAAACTCGGTTGCATTAGAAGGGCAAGACAAACTGGTGGTCATTGGAGAAGGGGTTGATGCAGCCACATTGACCTGCTCTTTAAGGAAGAAATTTAACCACGCATGCTTGTTAAGAGTGGATGAAGTTAAGCCGAAGAGGGTAGAAAAAGAAGTTGATAAAGACCAACAAACACCTCCACCTGCAGCTAGTTGCCCACCGTTTTGTTATCCATCTCACTGTGATGTTTGTAAAGTTGTTATTTATGAACCAAATCCTACCACTTGCACCCTCATGTGAAGTCTTTACTGGTATGCATTATTATCTTCCTTCTTTACCTTCTTAAATCTTGGCTACTAGCCGCTCATGTAATTCTTCAGCTATGTCCGTGGCATCATTCTTCAGCTATGTTTTACTTAGTGGTATGATATATGTTGAAGTCCGCAACTTTTTCAGTCCTCTTCTCCTTTCACTTTCTAATCTTTCAAAATCGCGATGCGTTGGAGCCAGTGTGCTAACTATTCATGAATAACGTGTCATATAACTATTTTCGAGATTTCAGATCCTCTGTCTAATCTTACTGTCTTATTCTGTCTCATAGAATTTCGGCCATTTATTTTGCGAGATCCACACGTGACTCATGTGAAACTCACATAAATAAATAGCTAAGATTTATTGGACACAATAAAATACCATAATATTGGACAGAAGATCTGGACTCCTATTTTCTAAACATCAAGAGCCTACCATGCTATCATTGCACTGCACTACTATGTACTAAATCTTTTATTAGTTTATACCCTGTACTCAATCGAATAGTTATAATTTTTGTGAAATAATTATTTAGAGCTGTTTTTTATTTTATGCATATTCAAATTTATGTGATAAAGTTTATAAGATAAGTACTTATCGTAAATGAAATAATGATGAGATTATAATTATGAGATTCATATTACATTTATGTATTATATCTAACTTGTTCATAGCTACTATTCTATTAAACGAAACATTAATAAAGCGTAAAAAAATTAGCACATATTATATTTCTTACTTATAAAGTAAGTACATATTCTCAAAAATTAAAATGTAGAAATATTTAAACAAATATGTGGATGTTTGTTAAAGAACAAGTTCATTAAACTGACCTTATATAAGAATTTTATTTGAGACATTACTTGTTTATCAATGAAAATTTTTATTATAATAATTACATTAGTAATCATTTGATTTAAGATCTTGAAAGTATCTCATACAAAAATTATTACATTTTAATACTGCTTATGATTTATTTTAATCAATGATAGCTTAGTTGGTATCTATTAGATATAACATTAATTATATAAAGGTAGTTGAGCAATAAATATAAGATTCGTTATCATAAAGTGATTAAGGAGCAAATTATGTTATACCTGGTTAATGTTGATTCAGAAAATCATTGGTTAAGGTATATTAATATTTATAAAATTATTTACAAATTTCATTAATTTAATTAATTACTAATAGTAAAGAATTAAAATGATTAGACTCAAGCAAAATATACATTATTTTCATGTTCTACATCTAATCAGAAAGTTAATAAAAGAATTGAATTATATAAAAAGATAATATAAGGGAAGATTAGTAAAAATCACTTTAACATTCTTAATATTTATGTAATTACGACACATTACTATACATTAATCTTAATCTATGAATATAAAACTATTTAATCAGAGAATTAAACATGAATTAAAGGAATTTGATTTATCCAATCTTAAATAAGATTTGAGGTTATAATTTATATCTTTTATAATATATTCAGAAATCTAATGGATCATAAGAGAGAAAAAAGATATTTTAATTAAGTTGGATTTTATTGTAAAGTTTGAGAAAATTTAAGTTTAAATATGAGATATTTAATAAATAAGAACTAATAATAGATCTTATTTGTTGTAACGCTAATTAAAGTTTAATTGAAATTACAATTTTATTTCAACTAAATTATTAAAAGGTTTAAATTATATTATAAATAGGCTTAAGCTTAGGCTTTAAAAAAACTAATACTTATTGCTTGATTCTCTCTAGACTTCTCTAACGATGGAATAATTGAATAAACGGTTTCAAAAGCAACAAGAAAAGGATCAAATTGCATAATAAGGTACAAATTATAAATGTTTACAGAAAGGGTAAACGCAAAAGTTACCAGACAGAGAAAATCTAATCAAATGAAAACTGATAATAGATCAAAAATGTACTGTACATCTAGATTAAGAATTCAGAGCTACTAATGTCACGTATTAGAGAAGCTCCAGCTCCCAGGTGAGTTCCTCAATACTCATCCGTTTTACGAATGTTTACTACTTCAGCTAAAAGTTGGCACATGTAGTTACCAAGTGATTAGTTGTTGACTTGGAAATTAAATATATAAGTTTTCTCTCCAGTCAGAGATGATAGTGAAACATGGAATGAACAAAATAATTCTTACATGTACGTTCTTGTGGAGTTTAAGTTGAACACGTAAATGGTGGATCTCTCCAGCTCATTCCTTGAAACTCCATGACATTGTTACATTTGACCTTTCTTATATAGATTCAAATCACTGCATGTTGTCACAATCAACCACCTACTCAACTTGCCGGTTTGATTGTTAGCTGATTAACCAAAAAATAGTTGATTGATTTTTTTTTTGATAAATCAGAAAGAGATTTATCCAAATAATTAGTTGGTTGACTTTATACAAAAAATTGTTTGGATTGTTTAGTTATGAATTAGTTGGGTTGGCCTAGTCAACTCAGCCAATTGATTTTGAAGAAGCTCCTCTGCAGGAGCATTTTAACGTAATCAACTGATAATTTTTATTTTAATATCAATTTTGCCCTCTTTAGACTTACTCTTTGATCGTCTCATTTTTCATTTTATTATTAATAAATTTATTATTATTATTATTTTTCTACTTATTATTATTCTTATTTTTATTAATTTTTGTTCCTATTAAATTCTTTATTATTATTATTATTATTATTATTATTATTATTATTAAATTCCTTATTATTATTAATTTTCTTTTTAAAGGTGATGTGACTAACTTAAATGTTAGTCAGGCATAGGAGTGACTGACGAGGGTGACTTAATTAGTTACCCCATGCATGGGTAGTCACTTAACTAGTCACCTCTTTGTCACAATCGTGCGTTTCCTTACAAGCACGATCGTGCAACTCCTCAATGTTTCTTCGCTGTCACGATCTTGCAACTCCCCGATTTTTTCTGGTTGTCAAGATTGTGCAACTCCTGAATGTTTCCTTTACAAGCACGATCGTGCAACTCCCTAATGTTTCCTCTCCATCATTGTGCACTACTTGATGATCCCTTATTCATTGATCAAAATAGTTTTTCTGGTCAATTTTGCATGGCCCATTTTGACAAAGAAAATGAAGTATTTATGTTGTTTTATGCCCTATAGCCAATCGTTTTGGTTATAGTGTAGTGACAAATTATTTAAAGGCATTCTTTATCTTGTATATGTTTAGATGTATATGATAAAGTCTGTGAGATAATTGTACATTGCAAATGAAATTATAATGAGATTCATATTTTATTTATGTATTATTCCTAAATGCTCATAGTCATTGTTCTATTAAGATTGGATATTAATAGAACGTAAAAAGATTAGCATATGTTTTGTGTTTTCTTATAGAGGAAGTAGTCGATCTTATAAGTTAAAGTATAGAGATACTTAAACAAACATGTGGGTGCTTGCTAGAGAACAAGTTCACTGAACAGACCCGATATGAGAAATCTATTTAGAACATTACTTGTATATCTATGGAAATCTCATTGTGATGATTGTATAAGTGATCATTTGACTCGAAGTCATCAAAGTTATCTTGTATGGAGATTGCTATGTTTTGATACTAGATCATAGGTTGTTTAATTGGTAGTCATTAGATGTAACATGAACTATATTGAGATAGTTGAGTGACCAAGATAGGATTCATCACCCTAAAGTAATTAGGGAGAATATTTCATTGTTCTCGATTAGTATTGATTCAAGAAATCCTTAGCTCAGGTGAAATGATGCTTTGTAAATAGTTTACAAATGTTATTAATTGAATCGATAACTAATGGCAGAGGGCTAATATAATTAGATTCCAAATAGAGTAGACATTAATTTCATGCTTTATGTCTAATCAGAACATTGCATGATGAAAGGATCGAATTATATAAAAAAATTATGCACGAAATGGTTAGTCAAAACTACTTTGACATTATTAAATATTTGGATGGTCATAATACATTGCTAGACACCAATCTTGATATATAATTATAAATTGTTTAGTTAAAGAATTAAAGATAAATTGTTTAGTTAAAGAATTAAAGATAAATTAAAAGGAGTTTTAATTTATCTAATTTTAATTATGAATTAAAATTAAATTTTTATAATCATTGCCATCATATTTAGAAACCTTATAGGTCTCACATATAGAATGAGTTGAAGTAAACAAAGGTAATTTAATCAAGTTGGACTTGATTGTAAAGTTTGAGAAACTTTATAATTAAATATGAGATATTTAATAAATAAGGATCAATATGAGATATTGAATCTTATATAGGTATAATTGATATTTAATTAGAAATATTTGTAATTATAATTAAATTTTAATTGAAATTAAAAATTAATTTCAATTAAATTACTAACACGTCCAAAGGTTATTATAAATAGACTTAAGCTCTATGGAGCTAACATTTCTTGCTTAACCCTCTCTGTAAGAGTTACAGAGTTCTCTCATGCTGTTCTATAGATACTGTTAAAGGTCGGACATTTATACAGCTATGGTGGTTGAGACAGTTCAGTGTCGGGAACAGTTCGAAGGATACAACAAGAGAAAGATTAAGCCTCGGAATAAGGTACAAACTAAATTTCACTTTATTATAATTTATGTTAATCATTTTATAGAATCAAATAGATTTTGTTTTTTCGGGAAATCAAAGTCACAAAAAAGTTGCGTGTGATTAATCCGCTACGGTCGGGATCAGATCTCAACCCGATTTCCCAACAATGATATCAAAGCTAGGTTTAATTCTATTATTTGATTAAATATGAGTGATTATTATTGATTATAATTTTGGAATTGAATTGCAAAAGGGTTGCAACATAAATCTGAAAAGTATTTCCGATTAATACTTTATAAACCCTAAACCCAATTGATTAAGAATCTGGAATTCTCGTGTTTCTTGTGTTCTCGTTTCTGCGTCTGGCCTGTTGCCTGTTTTATTTGCAAATCAACATCTAGCATACCAGCAAGGTGTAGCCCGTGAAATTGCTATATGCGGCGTAGAAAAAGCCACGGGCGTCTCCCAGAGGCTGTGGCGTGAAATGGCATGTCGCCAACTCAATCACAAACTTGTGCAGTGTATGGTGTCGATGGCGTGTCTCGAGGCTTGGAAAAGGAGAGTTTAGGTGTGATGATTGATGGTGGACATCGATTGCGTTTCTACGCTTCTTACTGCGAAATTCCTTCTCTGCTTGCTCATCATCTGCCGATTTTTTATAGCTCTCGCATTAAGTGAAGATTGTACGAGGGTTCACTGATCTCGTTAAAATAATCGATAGAGGAAACGTCTCATAGTTAAGAAAAGATACACGTTTTTGGGATAGAGAGGTGGTGGCTCTCTTGGCAGAGACGTGAACAATGAAGATGACTACCGTCTTTATTTGTCCAATCGATGAACAGTAGATAGGAATAAGTTTTCTAGTTGCTTATAGCTTTCGTTTATCAAAGTGGATTCAAGGCCACTAACTGGCATTGCTTGCAAGAGCAAGCAACATGCTGGAGGAACACGGCAGTCGACGGCAGCATCCAAGGATGATAGGGTTCTTCTTATGAAATTAGGGTTTGAGAATAGGTTGAAGAAGAGGGGTGCTTGGTAAATAGTTTAAGTATGACTTAAACTTAAAAAGGAATTATTTAAATTAGTTATAATGTATTCTTAATTTAACTAAATTCTAAACATAATTTTAAAATTATTTTAAAATTAAAAAAACAATTCCAAAAGTAATTATTTCTCTTAATTTGATTAAGATTAATAATTATATTGATTCTTAATTAATTTTCGAAAAGTAGTTTTTAAAATTAGAATTAATTAGTTTCAATTAAATTGAAATTAATTAATTTGAACAATAGTTTCAAAATTATAATTAATAAGTTTCAATTAGATTAAAATTAATTAATTAGAAAAATTGCTTCTAAAATTTAAATTAATTAGTTTTAATTAGATTAAAATTAATTAATTAGACTCCTTAAAATTAAGAAAATTGTTTTCTTAAGTAATCAAGAAATATGTTTCTTAATTAAATATATATTTATTTCAATTTGATTGAGATAAATTATAATTAAAATTTTATTTGTTTAGAGAATTATTATTTTATTTATTTATGGTTCAGCCAGATTCTGGCTAAGCTGCATGTTCCTGTTGGATCCATGAGTTGGCTGCTTTCTTTGAGAGAGATACCTGCAAGACAAAGAAGGCACGTCGGGGGTTGTGTCCCGATTAGCCCCTCCGACGCTCAAGTTAGTTTTTTGGTGAAGGTGAGGCTGCTGAATACAGAGAAAGCTAGGTTATGATTGCGTACCTTTGTCACGGTAGAACTATACCTTATATATGGAGCATTAGCTAGGTTTAGGTTTAGGTCTTTACGTGTGCATGGGGGTCTCTCTCATGCGGACGGGCTAAAGGGAGCATTGATCGGGCTTGGGCTTGACATTTTTAAGGAATGGACCGATCGGCCCACGGGTCGCAGTGACTGGGTCCAGGCCTAATATGGCCGACCCAACCAGTTATTAAAAAATATTTTATTCTTGATAACAAGGATTATTGGAAACTAGCTATTGGCTCCTCATCCAGGTGTAACTAGTAAGTCAAATTTGATAAATTTGACAATCTTGAATGATAAATTTCGTACATATATGTTTCTTTTCTTACATAAAAATATGGCATACTTCGTACCAGTCGATCCATGTAAGTTAGAAGTTTTAAACGTGGTGGAAACTAATCTATAAGTTACATAAACACGACTAGTAAGTATTAGATATACATAGATTTCAGTATATGCTAGACTTTGATTTTTAAATTATTTCCAAGTTGAGAGAAAATTAAAGAGAGCTTCGATAATATAAAGTTCAAGTGTATGTTTCTTTGCTTTTTACTTTTTCCCCTATTTATTGGTAAAATATTATTCATCTAATAAACTAACAATATTTTTAATTAATCAATTTTGACTGAATTCACGTTTAATATTTTATTTATTTATAAAATAACATTATTTTTTATCGAACTTGATTTTAATTTTCAAATTATTTTTTAAGTATAAACTAATTCAAAATTAAATTTAATATAAAATTTATCTTTTAATTTTGTGTTAAATTGATCGACTTTTATGCCTTATGCCTGATTTGAATACAAATGAGTTCGTATACAACTAGAACATTATATCTCAATCCAAAATTTTAAGATACTAGATTTTGAGTCATATCTTTGTATATAACTCTCCGTATCCACATGTCTCTTTCTGATATGGATAGCTCCACTTATGAACTTCCAACTAAACACACACACACATGCATAAGCACACACACACTCATATGTATGTATGTATGTATGTATATATATATATATATATAAGTTTATTAAAATAATAATTTTTATTATTTAAATACTGATAATAACCATCAAACTTTGTCATATTTCACGTTTAAGAATTAAATAGCAACATTATACAGAATACTTTATCTGATCAATGAGAATGAGGATGTTGACAGTCTTATGCAATTTTTTATGGGACTTAATGATACATTTGAGAATGTGAGAAATCAGATCTTAATCCCAGAGTCTTTACCTTCCGTGAATCGTGCATATGTAATGGTACTAAGTATTGAAAAATATAGAGAAGTGCAAGGGAACTTATCTGATGTCTCAGCCACTGCCCTTTATACTGGTTCAAGAGGAACTACCAAGGAACTGGATTGAAAGAAGAACAAAGAAAGTCGAGTATGCTCCCATTGCAATGGCACTGGTCACACACGCAATACCTGTTTTAAGCTTTATGGCTACCCAGAGTGGTTCACTGAACTAAAGGCAAAAAGAAAACAATAAAAAGTCAATTTAGTCACTGGGGATTGTTCTGTGGGAAACAACAAAGAGCTGGCAAAACAAACAGAATGGAATAATGATGTTGGGTCCCGTAATTTCTTTCCTAAACAACATTCAAACTTCAAAAATTCACATTTTCTAATTTTCACATCCAAAAATGGCATGCTATACCTCATTGGAAAGCTACGAATTTCCTCTACAACTTTCAAGAAGGCTACTTAGCCCAAATCAATCCATATCAGTTCAGAAATTCGTCTCAAAACACAGCATACACAAACTCACCCTTATGGACATTTACAATAACAATGCAAAGTCATATTCGAAACACGAATTGGCAAAACAAATGAAACTTGAATATCTTTCATTAACATCAAAATATAATTGCAATTGCTCCAATTAACGTTACCCAAATAAAACATTAAACACTACCAATTCCTCATTTAATTTCATATAATAAATCAAAATTTTAAGAAAAGTTCGGGGTCCAACAATTCTCCTCCTTTAAAAAGAATTTCGTCCTCGAAATTCTTACGTGAGTAATCAAACAATGAAGGTAATATTGTCTTATGTTTTCCTTCATCTCCCTAGTAACTTATTCTCTCGAATAATTTCTTTCAAATGACCATAGTCAATAGACTCACTTGGTCTTTAGTCAAATCACTTTCTTAACTAATTCCTCATTATATTTATATATCAATATATTTCGAATAATTCACAATTTTAACTTCTTGCATCGGTAACACTTATATCAGATCATATTGATATTTCTTAGAATATTTCACGTATGGCACATTATAGATCTGTGACACCTTTGATAGTAATATTAACTCATAAAACAATGGTCCAATTCTTAACAACTTTATATGGACTAATACCATTCAACTTAACCTTTTGAACTTCTATATAAGTCTTTATCATCGTCTCTTCTTTCAAATATCCCTTATTGCATCTTTCATATGCATATGCATATTCGAAATCAGTTCAAAATTATATAAGTATAATTATCATGAGATTTTGATCTCAATTCCACTAACACATTCCTATAGGCAATCATAACTCTTGTTACCTTAAACAAACAACCACTTTGGTTCTAATTTCACCTTCTTAAGATCATAACGATTTCTATTTTCACTACATTCTATTTGTACTCTTTTATCTCATCATTTCTACTTGTCTCCTTATTTTCCTCAAAACATCCATGATCATAAATTCATATTTTATCACATTTAGGGATATACCCCCAGCACACTATTGGTGTCATATTCAATTCCACCCATACTGTTGGAATCTGATCACGAAATCGGATCCCAACCAGAAAAATGGAATCAAAAGTTAACGAAGGAGCGAAGACAAAGCGAAACGAAAGAAATCAAACGGAAACGAACATACATATTGAAGACAAAGTACAAAGCACATGAGAATCGAAGGCGAAAGAATTGAATCCGAAGCGAATAATAAGCAAACATAAGCTGAACGAACAGAAGGAAATACATATCGAAGTGTAAATCAAAACGAAAGTACGAAACACAATTGAAATCAAAGAAGCGGATCGCGAAGCGAAACGAAAATGCGGAAGACGAAAAACGAACGAAACGAATTGTCCGACATCCGAGAACAAACAAATATCTTAGGAAAGAGTCGAAGAGTGTTGGAAACCTTAGACTCAACCCATCCGCAAAACTAGTATAAATTTTTTTTTCAATCTTTCTTTCTCATTTCTTTCATCTTTAATCAACCTTATCCAATCAAACAGAATAATTCATCCCCATACAATCTTAAATCATACATACGTACATGCCTCAAAATATCATCCATAACCAAAATCTTATCTCATTTCTAAAACATATTCTAATTCTTACTAACCATAACCCGATTTTCTCGAAAATCGGGCAGCATAACGACTGTATTTTGAACAGCCCAAAAATCTGCAAAGGAAACAATACACTTCTAATATCCC
>JANZLX010000005.1:20897860-20914899 GCA_025531955.1 Erythroxylum orinocense
TGTTGTATATTGAATTAATTTGCAAGACTACTACATCTCTATTTATACAAGGTGATCCTAGTATATGCAGATGGAAACAAAATCCTATACAAAATAAAATCCCTATACAATAGCAGAATAAAATCCCTAGAGATTAGGATATGATTTTCCCATATTCAAATCCCTAGAAGTTAGGAACTAATTTTCCCACACTTTGCATCTTTAGCTTCTTTATTGGATCAGTCTCTAGATCATACTGATCATTTATAGCACTATAACAGTCATATGATTCAAGAAGAGCTTGCATATGGAGTTTCCAGATGGTAAAGTCTTCTTTATAAAAAAAACATCCATTTCCTTGCCTACCATGATTACTGTAGTGTAAAGAATCTAAAGACTTTCACTTACTGACTTTCTTGATGAACTTGATGTTTAAAGAGTCCAAGAAATGACCCAGGAAGTCTTGAATGCTCTGATACTACTTTCTGTTGGGTTATTACTACTTTCTGCTGTTCTTTCAAAACACAAGACTGATAATGATTGTTATTTGCAAATATAATATGATTGCAAAAAATAAAGAAGACTGGATTTTACTTGCTTCGATAGTGTGTCACTATCTACATCCAAGGTCCCCACTTTTAGTAGTGAAATTTTCACTATATGAAGAAGAAGGTGAAGAGAAAACCAGTATAGAGATGAGTGTATCCCCTACACTTGCAAATAGCTTTTCCCAAAACTCTCCTAGTATTCACTGGTGTACTCTAGCACTCTTTGAAACTATTCTTTACTCCTTTTTTGCACTCTCAAATATTGAATACAAGGTAAATTGAAAATTGAAGTTCTCTGTATATGTTCTGTGTTGCCTGATGCTGCTACTTTCTCTTTATAGCTGATGGAGAGATGGCCTTTCGGATAATTGTTGGTTTGTATCAGCCTGTGTCCATGTGCCTCCCACGCGAGTCACTTATTTCCCTCTCTGATATGTCTGCGTTTTATACTGATAAAGTTGCGTTTTGTAATAGCTAGCATTGTCTGTGTTTTAAGTATTTTCTTCTATTGTATACAAACGACTGTGTATTAAGGAAATTTTGACTTGTGTTAAAACGATTGAACTTTGAGTTTATTGTCTTTTAACTAGCTTTGAACCACGTGTGTGTCTGTAGCTGAACCACTTATGTCTGAATTAGAAACATCGAGAATTCTCCCCCTTCTCTCTTCGAAGCATCTTCAGACACCGTCACGCACTCACTTGTGTCTTCAATCTCTCTAGTACTTCTGTCAAATTTTAGTGAAGATTGCTGGAGTATGAGCAATTTAATCACAATAACATATTGATGATTTTATTAATTAGAATTAACTAGATTACGAACTAAACAATCACAATCACGAATTCATTGAGTGGTTATATTTTTTTTTTTACATGTGAACCACATTTATATATGATAAAATAAGTTGTTAATGCAATAATAATTTATTTTGTGTACTATGTTATCCTAAATACTAGTTTGAAATTTTATAATAGATTAATTTGTAAAATAACACTATCCTGTTTGAAACACTAATATTGATTTTTAATGATTAAACTAGAAAATATCTTGTGATTCATCTCAAATACTAAAATGATTAACACAGTAAATGGATCCTACTTCATACTAGTTAAATATGATGTAGAAGTCACATTAGAGTTAATATTAATAAGGTAACAAAAGATGCAGATTAATCCTGGTAATTTTGAACAAATTAAGGGTTTGTTAAAGCTACAAAAGATGGAAATAAGATAAATTATAAGGTTAGAACATTTTCACTTAATTTCAATCTAAAATATGGAACCCATCAATTGAAACTGTTGACAAAAATCTGGATTACCATTTTTATTCAAAGTCTAATTTTGAGAATATATACTTCAACATTAAGGAGTAGGATTCCTAAAGAGGCTAAAGTTGCATGGTTCGTCTAAGAGAGGGATAAGATCCGTAATATTAGGCATTTTCAACTGCTGGAGAACTACTTACCTAAGCTATCTATTGTATGAAGGAAGGATAAGTTGATATAGACGTTACATGCTAGTGGGATACTCAATAACAAATCGGCTTATAGTCTACCAATGGTACCAATGGAGTTAGTCTTGTGGGCAAAAACCGTATGGAAGCAAGTTTTGAGTTCCAAAACTACCATTTTCTTATGGTTAGTTATATAAAGAACAAATTAAGAACTAAAGATTGATGATTTGGGATTTACAATCCGCTATATTTCTTATGTAAACAAGTAAATAAGAGTAAAAATCATCAGTTCTTTGAGTGCATTTACATCAAATCTGTAGAGCAGAATTTTGATCATGATTCAACTTCTAAGGTTACCTTTTGATTGAAATGAAACATTAAAATTTATTATTTGGTACTCCAACTCAGGTCAGGGAGATGGATTAATCATCAAGCCTTCTTTCCAGATGGTGATCTATTATATCTAACGGGAAAGGAATAGGAGAATCTACAATATTGAGAAGCAGTACAAGTATAAGCTTACTGAGGCAATTATCAATTTGATTAGAGAAACTATGATAATAGTAAAAGGGTAGCAAGACAACATTAGCTAGCTAACTTAGATTGTTATGGTTAATCTGAGATTTTATTTGTAATTGTTGTACATTCTATGTAGTGTAGCTTTTTATACTGCTCATAGGATCATGGAGAAGAATCGTGTATTAAGTTTATGCTTTGATAATATATTTCCTATTAAATTTCGGGAAAAAAAGAAGAAGCCATCACTTACCCTGCAATGGACGGAAATGATGCTAAACCATTTCCGTAACAAGGATTCAACTTGGCCATATTTTGAAAATTTTTCGATGTTTGACCTAAAGTACTGAAAGAGAGTTTGTATTTAGTTGAGAGGCCTAACCAGAATATGCGAATGAAAATTTTGGTACCTGGATGACTTGTGTACACATTCCAGCTTTCAAATTCAAGTAGGAATTTTTTTTTGTGGCAAAAGAAATGCAGAACCATTATACTCTTGGGGAGCCAACAATTACAAGAAAAAGACTTGTTTTCAATATCATTATAATAATAAAGAAAATTTGCAACAGTTTATCCACTAGGCAACCTCTCAAGATTTCAAAAAATAAAACAAAACAAAAAGGCAAGAAACAAGTGCCCAGAGTTTTCAACGCCACCCACCACCAATATATTTGGGAAATAAGAAATTTCGAGTATATAGACAATAAAAATTTGTTGAAAAATAATTGTGAAGGAAAATGAAAATCTAAACTGCATTTTTTACTTCTCAATTGAAGCACCATACTAACCTCTACAAACATGCATCTTTCCTAATTGAATCCCTTGGTGATCCAACTAAATTGATGTCCCAAAATCATCTATGTGGAATCATTTAGACTCCAGCACCCATATTTTCTAGGTGATCCCAAGGATGGGTCCCCACTTATTATAACATTGAAGAAACATTTCATCCCTCTACGCGTGGTTTTGCTCAGAGAAACAAATCCTAAACCTGCATAGCAGAAAGATGTCACCAGTGGAAAGTGCGTTAACACAAGAAATATTTCCAATTTTTGAACAAGCAAACTCAGAGAAAGACTGAGAATCCCTTGCTTTGCATCACACTTCCACCTTAAATAAAATCTAGGTTTGACACAAGTTAGGAACAGGGTTAAAATAGTGACTCTATAATGAAGCTAATAGAAACCAACAATCATGTCTAGCTTTAACTTGTATTCAATCAAGGTATTTCATATGGCTATTTTTTCCATCTGTATGCATACAACTTGGGTAGTTAAATCAAAGTCCACCATGTAAATTTTTGAAAAGATAACATCCATCTAAATTTGTTCTATCCTCATCTAATTTTGGTCAAACTTTTGTCAACAGTTTTTTTTCTTATAAGAAAATTGTTCTCATTACCTTTGTTTCAGGCATTTTGCTGGACTTGTCGATGTAAATGCAGCATCCAATCAATATAACCATTGGTACCACTAATCTGGTCCTCCAAAAGATTCATGAGGAGAAGAAAGCCTTCTCTGGGCTGTTGACCTTGTCTTACAAGATGGCACAGCTGATAATAAGAAGGATCACTCTTTCTTAACTTCTTGAGTATCCCCATTAAATTTCTTGACATTTCAGTATCCCGCTCACAAAGTGTAACCTGAACTACACAGCATCAAAGTTAACCTAGTTTCACTGGATTTTAGTCACAGTACAATTACCGGCGGTTTACCACCAACTTGAAAGGAACAAGGTGATGCACAAGGTACTACAACAATAAAACAGTTTCCAGTAAATACCCTAGTTCAATGAAAACCTCAATTCAGCCTGTTACCATCATTTTTTTTTTCTCTAATGGATGTATCTAGTTTTAGTTCAATGCTTGGGAAAAAACTATTACGACAGATACCCAAGACAAAATCCGCAGAAACAAAGTTCACATTAGTCCAGTAATATTGAAGATCAATACCCACACAACTGTCCTCTTTAGACAACATGACCCTAGCCAATTGAGAAGCATAAATCATGTGATCTACAAAAAGTACGAATCCAACAGGGTTAGTGACAGTGCATACTCTTGATAGGTCTGCTGCAGCATCTGGTCCGAGTAGATTCATGGCTATATCAGGTAGGAGCATTCTACCAAACCAAACAACAAAATGGAAACCATTATCATACATATAAAGGCCTCTAGAATCCAGGCTCTCTGCTGTTAGTGGTAGCCTCTTCATTATGCTTTTGAATTCATCTGACATGACAGATGCCTGCAGAAATATGAAACTGCATCTTTACCATTATGGTTAATCTATGTAGTACCTGTCAAGTACAGGCAATAGTTTTACCTTCAAAACATTATCTTCTAATCTAATCAAGCTAGGATATAACAGCTTCAATAATTTTTTAACCGGTAATGCCATCATAGTGAATCCTGCCGCACAACGTTCATCCAACTGAACATCAGCATACCCTCCTCGGAGAGGCACTGACTTACAAAGAGCTAATCCATACAAAGGTAAGAACTTCAGAGACTCTGGATATATCATCCTGCCTCCCAAGCGATGCACCGAAGCATGAAGATTCCTATATTCTCTTAGAGTTTTTACAATCCTTAGTTGTAAAGAATTCCGTGCATCTTCCAACTTGTGAGATAAAGTTTTCTCAATTGCTGCAAATATTTAAGATCCTGAGCAAACTATACTCAAAATCAAGATCTAGTATTAACGCTAGAATAAGCTGAGACCTACCTAACCGAGAAAACAAAGAAATAATAGCACCAGTGTCAGCTTGGCGATACATCTCCCCCAAATCTGAAACCACTGGAGCTGCTGCCGTGTGTACTCTAATACGTCTCTCTCCACAAGACGCAGTATACCTTTAAATGGTTAAGAAAATCATGAATATAAAGAATATTACTTTCAGTCCAAAGGCCGCACTACCAATTTTAACTCAGAAACACAAACAAATGAGTAGAGATCGAAGGCATTATCTGTAACAACAGAAGAAACAGCAAAGGTGAAAGAGGAGATAAATACTGTTGCACTGGCCTGACTTAATAAACATTGGTTTCATTTGTGAGGAAAGACAATCTCAGCCCATACAGTATGAAAAAAAATCACTGCAAAGTATCCAGAATTATAAGCCCCCGAGGGAAAATTTAGTGACATGATCTGATCTTATCTGGATAGCTTAATATTTCATATATCAGCAAGACATTTAGATGGCTGCAATAGTCACAGAAATTCAATGGCCAGCTTAAGGACGATTTGCTGTCAAACAGTATATTATTGCATATGTAACTAAGAAAGATCTACCAAAATATTTTGGACTTATTTTCAAAAAGGAAAAATTTTGGACTCCAAGGATACAGCAAAGCAACTTGGAAATATACTGTCTGATTAGTCAGTAAAGTCTCTTCAAGTGATAATTGCATTGCATATGCTTTATCACAATCAGTAACTGGAAGAGCTAATAAATCAGTGGATCTTAGCATGAAGTTCCCGTGATACGATGTAAACCGAATTCCTGCATATACAGGACAAAATCAACAGGAAAGCATTAGCTACCTCTTTTCATTGACAAATAACTAAAACAATAGACAGTCATGTGTGGCTGTAAACATGAAGCTTATAATCCATTAAGAAAGGACCTTTTCCGCATCTTATACGCATGACAGCTTCCCAGGCAGTTTCCCTAGTAAGATCTCTGGTTAACTCATGTCTCAACTTCTCTCCATGATTAGTTGATTGGAAACCAGGATAGCAGTACACCTGTCCTCCAGTATACTTTGCCAGAGTTCCTGCAAAAGAGATAGCAATAAGCTAAATCAATTAACAATTACTCAGCATTCATTTCATGGAGATTTTGATAAATGTTACATTAAGCATCCAAACAGAGAAGATCATATAAAAGAATAGGAGAAACAAAAAAAACTTTGTAAACATGTAACAAGAACCATTTGGAAAATCTCAAAAGACAAGAAAGAAAGCAGCAACTTGTTAGAAGGAGTAAAACATCTTAGAGGTGGTTAAGGCACAGTAAATAAGGGATATCAGAGGAAAATTGAAGACTTGAAGTAACCAAAAAAAAATTTTAAGAGACCCAACAAAAAAAAAGTAACAGGAAAGAACCACAATTTGTATCCCAGAAAATGTGCAGATCAACAAACAGAAGAATGTATCATGTTGTCTTATGCAAATAAAGAATGTATCATGTTATCTTATGCAAATAATACACATTAGCCATGTAAAACTTTTTAAAGCATGAGTGAAAACCCAACTTCCTAAAGCTCATCTTAAAATTTAACGTTCTCCATAACAGTTGAAATTGTGGAAGAATAGAGCAAGTAGAAAACTAGACACCATCTTGGTTGCATGGATCCCACAATTTTAAAATGACTATGTTCTAATGTGTGATCAGAATAAAATGGAAAGCTAAAGCATAGTCATACCTAAAGAGGCTATATCAATGTATTTGTCACTAAATGCATACACATTAACTCCTATCTGGTACTTGGTGAAATCTGCAGCCATTTGCTTATAAAATGGATCTTCTGGTACTCTCAAAGCATGTTCTTTATCTGTTCCATAAACACGACCATCATCACCACGCAACTTTAAGCGGCCAACACCAAGAGATGGCATTGTGTTCTGAAATATCAGCAACTTTCCACCAAGTTGGCTCTGCAAAGTGGAAATCAAAGAAAGTGCAAAGAGGCATAGTAATTGAATGAACAAGGTACTCTAGAAGACCACAGAAACAACAACTAAGTTATTTGCAAGACTAAAAATTTCCCTTAAAGAGAACATATAGATATCGAATACAATGCTCATCTTCAACTATTGGGGATCAAATTGTTCTCACCATCAACTTAGTTCCTCAGTAAAACAAACTACCTTTTCACAAGGAACTACATTTCAACAGTTTTGATATTAAAGCAGTAGGTGCAAGGAATACCAACCATAACCATGAATGCGGATTTTAGAGCAGGACCAAAAGCAGATTCTACATTCATATTTTGCTGAAACATAGAGGGTAAACTGTCCAAAAATGCATCGACAACAGTTCTCGAGTCAGACAAGTTGACGAGAAGATCGTCAGGCAATGGAATAAATATATCATCTAGATCTGAAACAACCATCATTTGAGGCTGCATTAAAGATGACTGTCACCACGAGAAATTTAACATTTATCAGCTGGTTGCCAGATTAGTTGGACAAATAACAAAGTGCACCAACACTCACTGTAATTGCAAATCACTTACCTTCATGTTGTAAAAGTGGATTGTACTGTCATAAGTGATAAACCCAATCTGTGTTCTTGGGAAGCCGGGTAAGTCATCCAAGCAAGATTTAACAGTTTGAGCTACTACCTGCAAAACGGAAAAGGTCAAGAAAAAACAGATTGTGCTTATGCATGTATTAACTCAAACTAAAACCTACACGAAGAACTTAGAAGTTGATATAGTTCTAAACAAAATCAGGCACTCATGCTCCCATGCAGTAGTGATAAGCTCCATACTTGAATTACCAAGAATAAGGTGCAAAAAAAAAGGTGCCAAGCAATCACGCCTGTGATTTTTTAATGAAGATCACAATCGAAATGCTAAGCTTTTAAAAACCAATTTAAAAAAAAAATTTAACAACCAAAAAGTCACTTTAAAAACACAATCTTGTCTTATCCAGTTGCACAAATATCTTACTAATACTCATTTCTTTATTCACTCTGTTTCAAATAATCATAATTACACCTGAACATCTTGGAAATATGTGTTCAGCCCCTGAGTAAGGCCTAAAGCATATTAGTTAACATAAATCCTTCATTTTGGTCAACAGAACATGTCAAAACAAAAAACCAGCAGTCACTGAGAATGATCATATAATTTATTCCATAAAATCAAAGAATTGTGAACAGTAAGTACATTTGCATTCTGGCAGCTGATCCCAAAATTGATTGCATAACATATCTCCAAACGTTCTATTCAAGTAAATACATGAGTATGCACCAGACACAACACCGTACACGCCTCATGGTTGAGATATCTTTTCAACATGTATTAAAATGCCATAAGTCATTCATAGGAGACAATGCATTGCTAAGCTGGAAAGGCATACCTCAACCATACCACTCTGAACTGCAGACATCGAAACATCAATGAGGAAGAAATACAGTGGTGGCATAGGTGGCCGCATCATGTAGTCAGTTGGAGCAACAAACTCCACACTACCCCGTGTGAGCTCAGGTCTCTGGTCCAAGTCAACTCTTCTGCCAGTTGCATCTAAATGGGAAAAATATTCACCTGGAACTGAAAATGAGAATAATAACGTGTACAATATTAATATCATGTATGTTGGCAGATACATAATGTAAAACAATGAAAACACTGCAAAATGTAGAAATATAGCAGCACCAAAAATATAAATTTTGAGAACAAAGTTATATGCCCACAAAGAGAGAAAACATGAAGTATGAAGCTAGCACAGGTCATATGTCATCATATAGTAAACAAATAAGGAGTTATGCATCAGCCAAAAACACACACTTGTCCTAAATTGCAGGCAGTCCCAAAATCAAAGAATGCCAGACATCAAACAAGAGACATGAGTGATGAGGTAAGAATACCTAATAATTGCATTCTCTAAGATACAAAGGACCAATATATATTCTGAATTACGAGGACAGGAGCTCCACCTTATCTATGTATAACCAATTAAAAGCAATCATATACACATAAAAACAATAAATAATGACTTCAAAGAGCTGCCAACTATTGCATAAATAGTTGTATTATTCCAGGCACAAAGGACCAACATACACAACCTCCAATTGCATAACCAATCAAAAGCAATTAGAAAGACATAAAACCAATAAAGTATGAATCCAAAGAGCTGTGAACTATTACATACAATTAAGTTAAACAGTATCTTGTCAAACCATTTGAAGGCAATAACAGCAAATTCAGCAGCCAAAAGAACCTTCAAAGAGCTGCTCATCCAGAAAACATAAGAATTAAATTAAAAATTATCGGATTAAAAGCCTAATGCTCCAAATACTTTACAAATGTGTCTTTCCAAGCTTTAGTTTTCAATTCATTAGACAACAATTATTGTAAGTCAAATTGAGCTAGGAGAAAATCAACACAATTCCCAATCAAAACGAAGTTCTATAAGTAATGATAGCAATAGAGAGAAGAGAGTCCTTTTGATGTACCATCATTAAGTAGAGAGCAGATATTGCAGCGCCACTTTCTTCCTGCATCAGTAAAGGCTATATATGGATTCACATAAGTGCGACATCTTCTACAACGGATGATGCCACTTTTACCAAAATTGATTACTGGAACCTCATCCTGAACAGAAAAAAGAATGGCAATATGGAAGGAAGATAATAAGAGTTCTTATAAACTGAAATTCTAGCAAGTCTAAATTGAAATTCAACTTGAATTTGCGGACACTAACCCCATCAGGAGCTTCAGCAAGGGGACAAACAACTGCTCCAAGAGGCAAATGCCACCTTGAAGCCAAGGATTGGGAATTTGGCATGGCACTAGTGGTAAGCCGCAAATATCTAGTATTACAATTCACGGAGTATGCCTCACCCAATGACGTTGACTCCATATCACCATCCAATGGCCTTGGCAACGCCTTTGCATCAATTCCAGGATCTATTGAGCCAGGAACAGACCCAATAGATAGGGAGTTGAAATCTTCTGCCAAACTATGGATGCCACCAGTAGGAGGCATATAACCCGGATGTTGGAGTTGATCTGTTGAGCCAAAATGGGTAGCCATGGGCGGAGCTTGATCATAGCCTCCTTGGTATAAAACAGATGGAGTTGATGCCATGGTTGCACCAGGGACATTACTTCCTTGTTGGGCTTGAAAAGGGGATTGCAAGGGGGTTGGTTGAGAAACAGCATTGAATTGCTTTGCATATCCAAGTAAAGGTGGTTGAGATGTAACCATGGAAGTGGGATAAGATGACACTGTTGGAGGAAAAGATGGCTGAAAATTAGGCCTTGGTTGAAAAAATGATGAATCTGATGAAGGCTGAGGAACATTTGCACTTGTTGGTGGAGATCCCATTGGCACTGAAGGAACCTGGCTTTGACGGAAAGAGGGTGTGGAAGCTACTTGGCCCACAGGTGGTTGAAATGGTAGTTGCTCAACTGGTGGAGCTCGAAATGGTGGAGCTTGAGGTGTAGAGGAATATTCTGGCATCGAGAAATTTCGGTAGACTCCAATAGTGGATGGCACATTGGATGGTAGTGGAGAAGATGAAGATGGATCAAACCTGAGAGGCTGGATGGGTCTAAATCCAGGGGCTTCTGATCCAATGGCCGGTCGGGACACTAAAGAAGGTGCGACAGTTGGGTCAGGAACTGACAAAGTAGGTCTAAATCCAGTGGCTTCTGATCCAACGACAGGGCCAGAGGCTGAAAATGGTGTTACTGTTTGAGGTGTTGGAGCAAAGGGTGTGTTAGAAGCTGTTATGGGAAAACTTGGACGGCCAAGATTTTCAGTCCCCATGGCTTCGAAAACAACTTTTTCTAAGTGGTACAACTATGTTTCCATAGCTTAACATGCCAAAACAAGGTTGAAAACAATAGTAATGTTAGAACTAGAAGGGTACCTTATGATTAGCAGATAAGGTTTATATCATATATTTCCTTAGCACCAGAACAAAACGATTTTTGCAACTTTTATCTCAAAAGACTAAGAGCGGTTATTTTACAAGAATAGCTATAGTTCCTTATACATGTATTCTCAAGATATAAGCAAAAAAAGATATAGACTATTGAAAGTTGTTTCATCACCTCTAAGACACGTAGAAGGTTAAAGAAATGGCCCACAAAAAGTAATTTGAAAGGTACCAACATGGCCTTTTCAAGCTCAACTCCCACCATTCAACGGTATACAATCTTCTTTACAATCATCAAAATCTAGAATAAACCTTTGAAAATAAAGACATCCAAATAAACTGTATGATCTAGTCCCATGGAATTTTCTGTTTCTCTCGAGCACCCCAAGAGTATAGACAGCAATAACCTATATAACCTTCTTCCTTCCTATCCAATACATCAGAGCCAGTCTCACAATTATGGTTTTCTATTTGATAGAACTTGAAAGTAATCACAACGTCATAATTATTCCCTGACAGAAAAAAGTTTCATAGCATGAAATAAAGAAAAACTCACACCAACCAAATACAATATGGCAGAACAATTGCAAGAGTAGCACATGTACCTATTCTGAATCTAAAATTTGTTCTAGAAACCATCTAGAAATATGTCAACAACCCCTACGCATTCAAAGTAAACATTCACAAACCCCCCAAAAATGGAAAAGAAAACCAAAAGCAACTATTAACAATGAGTTTCGGCCAAAGCAGTTACGTAAATCCAGCTATCTACCTTCCAATTCAGAATACATTATAACAAGTCCGTCAATAACTTCAGATTGCTCTACGGCAAGTTGCTCATTGAATCATAAAAACTTAAACACTGAATGAACTAAGCAATATACAACAACAAGCACACCCGCAAATCAACAAGTCAAGAGTAAACAAACAAAATGAATTGCAATACCTCCGGCCACGAGTCGGCAACCAAGATATCAATTCTCCCTTAAAATAACCACCAGTATAACTTGGCCATAGCGTAGGGTGTAGGAAACGAATCGTAGGCGATCAATACCCTAAGGATTTACAAGAAAAGCAGGAATCAATCTAGCAATTAGGGGAGAATAAAACCCTAGATCAGATCATATTGGAGAAGAAGAATAAACTTAGAAGACACTGACTGACGACAGCACATACCTTATGCACTCACTTTCTCTGCTTCGCTGCTCGCTCGAATGGTCGCTACATCCGACCCGCTCTCACGCCGCATCGGATTAGGTACCGGATTAGATTTTAGTACGATATTATATCCGTATTGATTAATAACGAGTATTGTTTCGAGTAATTTTTTACAGAATGTCTTTGAATTTAATTCATTAACAAATTAAATTTAATTACATTAATGAGATTGAATTGAATTCAATTTACACTAATTGGAACAAACCCAGTAATATTAGAATTGAATTTAATTATACTGTTTAGAATATAATCAAAATAAATTCAATTATTTCGTATGACACATTTACTATTAATTAAAAAATAATCTTATTAAAAAAATCAAAAAATTTTGAAGTGAACATATGCTTTCTTGCCATCTTTGCATATGGTTTAACTATTTTTTTAATGTGATTTATAGATTTTTTATTTTTAGTTTTATTTTTTTAATGAAAAACTATTTGATTTTTAATGTTACTAGTTATTTTTCTAATGATAATTATATATTATATAAAAATTAAAGATAATTAATTTTTAATCAATTAAATTTATTTTAGTCTCTTATATAATATTTAATAATAAATTACAAAATTATTTTATTTTATTAAAAAATAATTTAAAGTTAAAATTTTATTTATTTTAAAAATATTTAATTATTAATTCATATTTTATTTGGAATTTATGTATTTTAGAGATATCTTAAATTTGAAAACGATCTAGAAGGGGAGTTGAATAGATCTTTTAATCTTTTTCGCAAAGTTCTACAAAAACAAAAGAGTTAATACACACAAACAATCAAATTGAAATGTAAAAATGTAAAAGAGAAGGGAAGAGAGGCAAACACAGTTTTTATAGAGGTTCAGTACTAAGACCTACATCCTCTACCTAAGCTCCCACTTAGGATTTTGACAAAACTCTTTACTATACACTTTTTAGTTCAGTGCGAACTTTTTCAATACCACTTGATTTCCGGCTCAAGCTACACCTCACAATCGATCTGTTTTTTAGGCACAAATCCTACCTTACAAGTGATTCTCCTCTAATCACTCAGCTCACAATAACAATGATAGAAATTGAAGTAAAGCTCAGTACAGCTGAATATAATTGAATGTGCTAAGAGCAATTGAGAGCAATGTAATGATAATTTTGAACTATGATCAATATGCTTTGCTTTTGGACTACTTCAATCGATCCTTTGATGTTCCCTCAATCTATTTTCAGGCTTCAAAATGATTGTAGTCGTTATAGTTCTTCTTTTAGTCGTTGTGGACCGTTCATAGTCGTTGTAGAATGATTTTTAATCCATTTGTAATCAATTGACTCGGTCTGATTATGTTTAGATGCATCTGATAATCGACTAGTCGGTGTGTAATAGTCGACTAGTACATTATAGTCAACTTGTCTCCAAAGAATCAGTCGACTAGCACTCACGTTTTTCATAAGAATTTCAACTTTGCTCTTGAATAGTCGACTAATGTGTTGATAGTCAACTAGTCCATTTATCCACATTACAGGTCTATTGTTAATAATCGACTTGCAATATGCTAGCCGACTTGTCTTAGCACGAACTAACAGATCTGATTGTCAATAGTCGACTTGCCACTTAATAGTCGACTAGTACTTAGCTCCAACATACATATCTCACATAATCTTCAACTATGTTTGTTGAGATACTTATTTGAAGTATTTAATCTTGATTTGCACGTTGTCTATCTCTTAAACGTTGAAGATTATTGCTATCTTGATTTAAACAAATCCTTTAATTGAATTTCAATCCAAATACCTGAAATTATTCCTTAACCAATTCTTAAAGTTTTATTATTATCAAAACATAGAAGGATTTAATTTGTCAACCTCCATTGGTCCAACAATCTCCCCCTTTTTGATAATGACAAAACATTGAGAAATTGTTTAAAAAATGAAAACAAAGAAAAATTGATTAAAGTTTTTATGCCTTGTCTAGTTAGTTAGATTGTCTCCCCCTAATCAATAAACCAATGAATCCAATAATATTGCAAATTCCATAATGTTATTCCAACATCCAACAATGTTTAACAATTATCAAATTGTGACAATTTGCCAAACAAACAATTTTAACAAGTACCAATGTGAAACAACTTACCATGACAACGTGTAACAATTTAACAATTAACAATGGGTCTCCCCCTTTTCGTCATAATCAAAAATAAACATTCATGATAAAAAAACAATTAAATAGAGTCACATAAAGTAACAAACCAACATAAATATGCCAATCACAAATAATAAACGAAAGACAAAAAAGAAATGTTTGTCTTAGAGCAAATCCAAACACCATCACGATGGAGAAGCATCAGCATGCCGACAACCTAATTTTTCAAAGATTTTCTTAATGGTTTTCTCCAAGGGAATGAGCATCCCTTGTTGAAGATCCAATCGCACATTTACTTCTTCGATTTGATCTATGAGTTCTTGGATATCTTCTTGAGATACTTCACTTCGCCTCACATTGCTTGGTATTGAACTACTAGGTCGTTCACTGGCCCTTTTTGAACGTTGTCGTTTAGGCACTTGTTGTTCACTTTCCAACATTAACCCAAGCTTCTCCACATGATAGGCATACACCTAACCTTTTTCAATTGTCTTCACCAACTTCATACTCCTTATGTTATAGGGTGTAAACCGCCAACTGATTGGATATGGATAATGGTCATATGAACTCAAATTAACTTTTTGCAACTTGGAGATATATGTAATCAAAGCTCCATAAGGCATTCCTTTATGCTTGATTGTTTTTCCTCGAAGCTCTCCTCTCAATAAGGTTGCCTTCTTCCCCATCATTTGAATAATCAAATTTGGAAAGTTAATTTTCCTGCCTTTTTCCAAATGCCAAAGAATTTCCTTATCCAACGATGTAATATGATTGTTACTGGCTTTCTTAGGATAGATAACTCTATTTGTAGCATAATGTAACAACCGATAATTCAATGGCAAATCCATTGCCTCATAAGGTGTGGAATGATCAATACATAATCTAGCAAGCAAAATCATCACCTTTCTCTTCATTATAACCAAAATTTTCTTCTGCCTCCTCATCCGTATCTCCATCTTCATGCCTAACTCCTCCTTTAGGCAACTTAAACCATATACACAGATTTTCTTCACAAATAAAATTTTATTTTCCTTGAATGCTAGACTTCAAATGAACTACACTCTCAACATTACTTCTAATCACAACCAAATTGGCATAAAATTCTCTAATCAAATATTCATAAATATCATCCGAAAATCCCACTCTTAATCCAAAACTTGTGATTTTGGTAAACAACTTCGTGAACTCACTATGATCAAGCTCAACCCAATCAAATCTCATAGAAGGAATGAGTACTTCAGTTTTTAGTACCTATGAGTATCTATAGTCGACTGGTGATATGGTAGTCGACTAATAAAATTAAGAGTGGGGGTTATTGACATGCAACTAGTCGACTGGTCGAAGACTATTAGTCGACTAGAAATACTTAAACAACTTACTTGATGCTATAGTCAACAAACCAATCAACAATTACTCGACTAATACCTCAACATCAGTCGACTTAAACTCCAATTAGTTGATTGGAATATTTCTAAAACCCAGAAAAATCACTTTATAACCTAATTATAGAACATATTGATATCTTCTCCGATGGAATTGCATATTTGCCTAATAATTTGACCATTGTATTGTGTAAGTGTATGCAAATAATTCTAATCAACCAATAGAATTCAAATCACACATACCTAGTTTCAATTTAATATTCACAAACACATCTTCTTTAAGGGGTTTAGTAAATATATCAGCCAATTGATCACTTGAAGAGATATATTTCAAACAAATATCACCTTTCAAACAATGGTCACGTATGAAATGATTCTAATCTCAATATGCTTTGTTCTACTATGCAAAATTGGATTTTTACTCAAACAAATTGCACTAGTATTATAACAATAAATTGGAATATTTTTAACAACAATACCATAATCACGTAATTAACGCTTAAGCCAAAGAAATTGGGCACATGCACTTCCAGTTGCTACATATTCAGATTCAGCAGTGGAAATAGCTACACTTATTTGTTTTTTACTAGCCCAAGAAATCAAAGATGAACCTAAGAAATGACATAGGCCACTAATGCTTTTTCTATCTATCCTACAACCTCCATAATCAGCATCACTATAAGCATATAGGTCAAAAGAATCACAACTAGGATACCATAAACCATGATTAATTGTTTTGCTAAGATATCTAAAAATTCTTTTGCAAGCACTTAAATGAGAAATTTTTGGACAAGATTGAAATCTAGCACAAAGACAAGTAGCAAACATAATATCTGGTCTAAATGCGGTTAAATATAAAAGAGAGCCGATCATACCTCTATAAAGCTTTTGATCAACATCCTCTTCATGTTCAAATTTTTCCAAAACCAGTTTTGATGCCATAGGTGTTGCTGCATCTTTGCATCCTTCCATGTTGAACTTCTCTAGAAGCTCTTTTATATACTTGGATTGGTGAATGAAGATGTCATCTTTGTATTGCTTGATTTGCAACCCAAGAAAGAACTTGAGTTCTCCCAACATGCTCATTTCAAATTCACTTTGCATTAAATCACTAAATTCTTTACAAAAAATTCATTAGTAACACCAAAAACAATATCATCAACATAAATTTGACAAACTAACATATCTTGATTAACATGTTTTATAAACAAAGTATTA
>JANZLX010000005.1:20927419-20947873 GCA_025531955.1 Erythroxylum orinocense
ATAAAATGGGAGATGACCTATTGAATGATTGTTTAGTGTATTACATTGAAAGAGATGTATTTGCAAATATTGACAATAATCTTGTTATGAAAAGATTTCAATATATGAAAAGTAGGCGAGATCATTGTAATTTTAACTATTTTATATTCTTAATAAAAATTTGTTTTTTATTTAATTTTGATATGAAAATTTTTGTAAATTTTATATTTGATTTGAGCCCTTCTATTTTAAATTCTTGGTTCCGTCACTACTAGGAAGCCATCTGGAAATGAGCAGGACCCCAGAGGATCAGAGCCTTCCTTTGGCTTGACGAACAAACATCGAGTGGAGTGGCATATTGCGACTGATAGCTGGTGCCATATATGCGGTCAGGTAGAATCCGCAATTCATGCCCTCCGTGATTGTCTGCGAGTGCATGCATTTTGGAGGACCTTCCCATTGGAGATCGTTGATACGGCCTTTTTCCAACACGACGAGGAGGATTGGGTGCAATACAATGTTCGCAAGCGCTCGCCGATGGTGCCCAGTGGTTGGCCTACCATTTTCGGTATCGCTTGCTAGATGCTTTGGAATTGGTGCAACAAAAATATCTTTGAAGCGGAGTTTGCATGGCCGAATGATGGTCGACATGCTGTATTGACGTACGTAAAATGGATAGCTAAGGTGAGAGCAGTGGAAAATTGTGTGTTTCTGCCACAGGGCCTCTCAGTCGGCAATCTTTTGAGATGGTCTACCCCTACTGATCTTTAGGTTAAGCTCAACACAGATGGAGCGTTCCATCAGGGCTCAGCTACCACTGTTGTGGGTGGTCTGCTTAGAGACTGGCACGGTCAATGGTGTGGCGGATTTCTCCAACATATTGGCAACGGTTCGCCTTTAACAATCGAACTCTGGGGAGTCCACTCAAGACTCACACTGGCTTGGTCGCTGGGTTATCGTAGGATCATATTAGAAGTCGACTCCCTAAAAGTCATTAACATTCTCTCGTCTCCTATTCCCATGACTGATTCGAATTATTTCTTGTTGGTAGGTATCCGCGGTCTGCTCCACCAAGATTGGGAAGTCACAGTCCAACACGTGTACCGAGAAGGGTTTCAGAGCGCAGATAGTATGGCTGCTCTAGCCCTCGCTGCCCGTCCAGGCATCCATTTTCTTCAGGAGCCTTCGCTGTCTACTCAAGCACTCTATCATAGGGACAAGCAAGGAGTTATGTATAGCCGATGCTGGCATTAGTTTGTTATGTTGATGTATTTAATTTCCTTTGTATCAAAAACAAATAATAAAAGTAGGAGCAATTAGAAGTGATTGATATTTAAAGCATTTCCAGGCTCATAAAATGTGGCAAAATATTTCTGCACAATTTGTAGCTGTAGTTCGGATAGGACAATAGCTCAATTTTCTGTATATTAATCCCTTCTTTAGTCTAAAGTCAAACTGATGTGGCCCATGAAATCCCCAAAGGCAGCAGCAAATTGCAGCATCAAATTACCTGTTTCATTTACTCTGTCCTTATTATATTCCATCTTATCTCACGCACACATCTTTTTGGTTTAAAAAAAGGTGACTTCATCCCTGCAAATGCCTGCTAGAAAGAGGTATTTATTTAATTGGAAGTCGAACAAACTATGATTTCAACCAGGAATATCATATAGTCTATAGTATCCGAGAATGAAAAGGTACAATAAATTAAAACGAGCGTTGCTCTAGTTTGACCTTTTAGAACAGATTAAGGGAGAAAATATTACTTAGTAGATGGAAAGATAATTTTCAGGCTTTTCATTTCTTTTACAATGAGAGGACTCTCACCAGAAGTATTGAAACCCTCCCCTCCATTTTCATCATCCCAAACCAAATCAAGTGAATTCAAGTATTGCTAAAGAAATTTGAAGAGAGAATACCTAAGGATTTCTTTGCATAAAACTCTTCTATTGTTGTCCAAATTAACCAATCCATGCTGAAATTTGAAAAAATCTTTTTCAGGAAATGAATACATTGTAACAAATGTTTTCAATTTGATTCTATATCAATAAAACCAATTCACAAATAATCGAACGAGACTCATTACAGACTGTTGTCATTCTACCAATAGACTGACAAGCTACAGTTATGGAGAGTTTCTTTCAGAATTTTTAACTACACGCATACAAATAGCACACTCTTTTTCTAACTTGCTTTGACTTTTGCTTGCTAGGCGATAAAAAGAACCTTATTACTGCCTCAACTGTTTCATCAAACAAGAATGACCTGGTTAACAACTCATCACTTGAATGTTATAATTTTGTGTCATCACAACTTTGTCATTACCAACAAATCTTAATCCAATCTAGTACCAAGAGAAATGATTGTTACGATTTATTTAAAACGTCGCAACCTTTTCTATATGTTACAAAGACAATCTATTACCTCGAATACTCCCAGCTGTATAAACGAAAATTAGAGGAAATGAATCACTTCAAGAATAAAGAAGGATAATTTGGAACAAGCAAAAATGCTCGCGTTTTAACCCCCTCCAACCCAAATAAGAGTAAGTAGACTGTTCCACAATGTCTCACTTTCATGATAGAAATTATAGTTGAAAACCAAAGATGTCATAGATCCTTCACATGCTGGGGGCAAAAAGATGTCACGTCCAAGCAAAGTGTCAGCAATCATGCCACAGAATTCTCGTGCAATAGGACATATTCTCGGCTGCAAAAACCCAGAAGATACTTTAAGTGCTCAAATACTTGCAATGTTCAAAAGGTATATCTGGAAAGATATGGTAGGATGTCACTCAGGGATCATCCACCTTCAATAATTGACTAGTAACAAACAAATGCAAGTCCTCCGTTATTCCATAACAATATTGGGACTCCCATTGAGGAAAAAGCAAAGCCAGCAACAGAGCATGGAATCTGAATGACCATAATATAGCAGATATGCAGAAATCAACAATACGAACAAGCACAAATAAGTATGGTGACTTCATGTACAACCATTCGTAGCAATCCCACTACAACTTCCCGATCGAAAATGTAAGCATGATGCAAATGTATGTTTCTGCATATTTATAAGGTAGCTCACAATATCAACTTGATGTAAGCAGGATATCAACATGTTTCTGACCATTAATGCATGTGTTTAGTGTGCACATGCACATTGTTTGTGTACGCACTAATGATCATGTCAGCAATGTGTTTTCAACTGACTTAAGCAAGCTGTAAAGCCAACATCTCCTACATGCAACAGAACAAGGCCAACGTATGAACCTTGTTAACACATTTACATAAAAAATGAGATGAAAGTAAAATTTTTGGAATATGTGTGAAGGAAACTAAGAAAAAGATTAGCAGGCAAGAGATCAAGATATTGTTTATGGCCAAACCATCTTAATTATAGGAATGTGAGTCAATGGTCAATATATCTCAACTCTATATGATTTCATGTCAACATTAAATTATAGCACAAATACTAAAGTAGGCAACAAATGAAACCGGGAAGATCACTACTTAACGTGATTGGAACACAATGTCATACTGACTATATGTACTCTGTAACTTTTAGAAAATACTCGAGTGCAATTTCATAAGAAAGAAAATAGTACCAGAACCACCATCTAGTGTTTCAATTCTCAGATGATATGACCTAGAATATCAAGATCGAAATGCAACAGAGAAAATCAGCTTATTGCTTTGTATCTTGATAATAACAAAAGAAATGACAGCACAAATAGAGCATACTCTGTTTAAAGAGGAGAACAAAATCAAACCAACAAACTTATTATCTGCTACTACAAAATGTTGAAACAAATATTGAATTCCACCTAGAGCTTTTATAATTCATCCAAGAAAGACTCATGTTTCCCACATAATCAATATCCTTACATTGGCCTAGATGTTCATACCTCTTCCACACATGCCTTGGCAAACACACCTCCTTGTATGGTTAATAGGAGTATAAATGATACAAGAAAAAGAGAGAGAAAGAAAGAAAGGATCATCTTTCTCTTCTGATAACAAAAAAGAGTTTACTTAACCAAAAGAAAGAGGTAACAAATTTTTTCATGACTAGAATTGCTCATGTATTGCTCAAGAAAAACTTTAAATCAATGTAAGAACAGAGAGCTGAAGGCGCATAGAAGAGAAGACCAAATTTCAGAATCAATAAAATGCCAACCATGCATTAAAATAGTTTCAGAGCACGGTAACAGCCAGGCACACAAGTAAAATGCATTCAGGAGAACAATATTGTACTAACCATATCGAAAAAGCAACAAAGTATGACCATGGTAACCGAACTAAAGGAAAAAATATTTAATTGATCCATGAAATCATAGAAGATGTTGAATCTTTGCTAGTGACCTACCTACTATTACCAAATTTAATAGTGTCTTTTTCAAAAAGTTCATAATAACGTTGAGGTTCAATGGGATTATCCTGCAAATGCAGAAGAAAATTTTAGATATTACTGTGATAACAATCAAAGGAAACATAAAGAGGTCGACAAAAGGTAGCCATACATCGATCATAACACTTACATTAAGGAATGTTTTATTTGTGCTTCCAAGGTCCATTAAGTAAGGCCTAAAATTATACAAATAAAATAAAAGATATTGACATCAATAGATCAAGATAATATCTGTTAATTACCGAAAGTGATAGGCAATGAGGCAATACTTACCTTACTTGCTTAGATAAAGTACCATCAGATTGCTCTTTCTCAACTTGCCTGAAAAATCAGAAACATAATGAGAAATAAGTCCCAAAACAATAATGCGCAACAACTTAATTATTAATCTACCGGAACTGAATGACGGCATGCTGCTTGCTACATGATGGGTGATCTGTAGGAATATCTGCTACCCTCCTCTCTCTTCCAAAAAGATAACAGCTTTGACGATGTATATAAAGGGGCTCTGACAAAACATACATTTAAACTAATGGATAACGGCAAAGGACATGCTATATTGTTAACAGCTTTGACAATGTATATATAGGGGCTCTGACAAAAACAGACATTTAAACTAATGGTTAACAGCAAAGGACATGAGCTATATTGTTTAATCATCGCAGTACAAATTAGATAACCAGAGAATAAAAGAGCACAAAGGAAAATGAACAAGGGGCAAATTTTCACCATTTACACCATTAAAAATTAAAAGTATGCTCTTCTAAAAGAAGAAAATATGTTTATCAAGAGTCAAAAAGTTCTTGGCTAAAAATTCCTTGAAACATAAAAATATAGCTCAAAAGATGACCCAAATCTTACCATTTAGGAAGAGCCAGAAAAAGTTCTCAAGAAAGCAATTACATTTTGTTTCTTATAATTTCCATCACATTCACAACACTTAAAGATGACCCAAATCTTACCATTCAGCACATCACCACCTTTAAAAACATACAGTCTCCATCTTACGTCAGGTTTTCGAGCATCTGGAGGCTCAGTGAACAGCAATGTTACACCTAAAACAGAAACTTGGTTAGCAGAGTATGCAGTGGATCACAAACAATAAATGATAAAATCTGGATAAGAAGAAGAAATTAGAACCGGAATTTAATTGCAGTGAGCTAATTTATCAATCATATCACTTCTGAACAAGAGAGATGGAGAGGAAGAGAGGGAGAGAGAGAATCAAGAAGCTAATGAACCAATCAAAGGCATGGAAATGCTCTAACTCTACTAAAAGGCAATGCTGCAAATCACTAACCTCGGACCCTATTGGTCTCCGCTGCAAGTTTTCCCGATAGCTCAAATGATGGTTTTTGCTGCAGTTGCAATGAAAGATCGATGATCAAAACCAAACAGAAATTAAGGGAACAGATAAATAATTCACCTGGAGGACAAAACAACGTTAAACATTAACAATTTGGCAACGTTAAGCAATAATATGAGTTTTAAATACCTTTTGTTTTGCCTCTATGTCCTCCTCAGCAGCCTTCATTTTAGCCAAAGAATCATCATCTCCATTTCTGCTCAAGCAGTCATGCAACCTCTTGTTACTAAGTAAATCCATTTTCACCTAACTAAAAGATGTGTGGCAATCCTGAGCATGCTGTCTCCTATACCCCCAGTGGCTACAATTATCAAGTACTAATATTTCAAAAAACAGACAAAGGAACCATCATCGCATCACATCAGTCCACATGACTTAAAGACCACATAATTTTCTATATATCTGCTCCACTCATATGGTCCTGGGTGTATCATCTCAAAGTTACAGAATATGCAATGTTCAACCTAGCAGTAAGGATTATACTATTGGAACATCTAAGGCACTTAAATAAAATTGAAAATATAAATAGGATGATAGATATAACATAATGACCACTCCCAGGACATACATGTTACCTAAATTCAAATCCAGTTATTTAAATGGAGATCAGGTTAAAGATGAAGCACGCAATATAAGATGGAATCAAAAACTTTAGATGAGTATATGGTACAAAAGTTCACTGATTAATCTTATTCTTCGAGATAAAGAGCAAGATCAACATACAAAAGTTAAACGATGAACTTTGAAAATGCGAAGCATGCTTCTTGCGACCGTATTCCAATGAATGAGGAAGAAAGCACAAAGTTAACCTAGAAAAAGACTTACCCAAGAGTGGGTCTCTCCTTTGAGTTGCAAATCGAAGAAAAAACATAAACCAAATTATTTAACAAGCTCTACTTTATAGATAATTACTAGTCAACGTTGAATTCAAGCAGACACAAGGACCACAAGAACGGAGTAAATTCCAACAAAAAGAAGAGATTCCTAGTTCAGGCAGATCTAAAATCTGGACGATCCACGAACGCTTTATCTCGATCGATCTATATGAAAACTAAAAAAAGACCGAAAATTGCCAGTTTTGAATGGCCAAGGAAACGACCACCAGTAGCAAAAACCAAAAAAAAAATCAAACTTTATCCTAAAACACAAGAAAGCCAATCGGAAATCAAACTTCATGAAGTTGGGGTTAGCTTCAAGAAGAAGCCACCTCTTAGCAGACGATCTTTCATCGATAGTGCCACTTTCTTCCTTTTCTACGTTGGGGTTGAACTCCTTCGTGGCACCGCAATCTACTTCAATCCTTCTCTCCGTTTAGTCTACTCTCCTTCGTTGATGTGTGGTAGTGAACGAATGAAGCAACAAAACCGAGATCGCATGAGGGTGAGATGGTGAGAGAAAACGAGAGAAACACAATAGAAGGGGGAAGAGTTCAGACAAAATGAGACTCGATAGACTTAACACAAGTGAGGGCAAAATGGAGAAAAAGTAAAAAAAAAAAACTGATGGGGGTAAACACTCTTGTAAAGGAGCTGGTTAAATATTAGCTGGTTGGGTTAAATCAGCCAACCCAACCAACTCTTTACCAAACAAACTTTTTAACTTTTTTTCAAAGTCAACAAGCTATGAAGAGCTGACCAACTAGAAAAGAGCTGATCAGCTCTTCACCAAACATGGCCTATAAAATATTTCGACGAGAGAAGTAAAAGAGAAAATTTTGATGCTTGAAGAGAGATTGAAGACGACTATAAGGGGGAAGAGAAGGTCTTGTCAACATAAGTACGAATAGTAGGGTTGCCTGCACAATACTAGAATCTTTGAAATCTATTACAAAACTACAAGGAAATCTAATAGATGAGGGTCACCTATGACCGGTTATAACCATTGGTTATAAAAGACTCTGAAAATTAATTTAACGAGAGGAGTGTGAATGAGGATAATTAAAAATGAGTAGTTGTCTAAAAGAGATTCAATAGGAGAGATGGGAACATTTTCTCTCTCATAAATTCATAATAAAGATGAATTTTCTCTTTAATAGATTTATAAATTTTAGTTACTACTAAAGCAAAAAATATAAATAATTGATATCATATCAAATATGATATCTCTCTTATCTTATAATAATTATGTTTGAAATGAGTAGTGTAATAATAATGTACATTTTTCGTTTCATGGTTTTAGATAAATAAATAAAAGGACTAATTTAATAATGTATCTTCTTCAATAGATATCTTTTACAGTTGAAATCAAACTATAATTATGAAAAAGAAACATACGAAATAACATTAAAATGTAAGAACGAAAAATTAGTCATATAAGAGATTGTACATTAAATATATATCTGAGTTGAAGTTACGAATATATTAAATGTACTAATTTTGGTATTGATAAAGTACAACATTAGTATATGTCAATACCAAATATTGTTTCGAATATTTTTAAAAATTACAAAAATAAAATTTCAATATTTATATAAGTAAATTTTAGTCTCATATTATAACTTAAATTGAAAAACATTTCAAAATATTACTCAGTAGCTCTATTTATTAAAATTAAAATAAATATTTTCTTCTTAAAAATAATTATTTTTATTTAAAATCTTAATATAATTTAAATTTTAACCCTCTAGCTTTTTTTCTAATTTATAATTTTAACCTAATATTTTCTAGTATTTTGGCTTCTGATCTATATTACCGACTATATTCTAAAACTTTACTATATAACAACCAAGAAAATTTATTACCATTTTCAATCGATATAACATGCATCAATTATTATAATATAAAATTTAGCATAGTACAAGACATATCAATTAGTACAATAAGAAATTTACCATACTTATTTTTAGTACATATGTAAACTTATATGATTAATTAATACCCGATAAGTTGAATGAATTTTGAATAAGGACATTATTGAATGAAAAATATTTTTAGTTATATAAAAGAAAGGAGACATGTGCTAATATATTTCGTATGTAGAACATGTAACATTTTATTTTTTAAATCATTTGCTATAAAATGGTGTAAAGCATAGTCATTTGGCTGCTCATATTGCATCTGCTGAAGAAATACTAGGTAAGTGGCTAATGGGTGTACAAAGCAAATAATTGTATAACAATTTAAAAAAGGAGGAGAAAAAGTAAAGTAGGAATTATCTGAGATTATTTAATAAAGACAATGTAAATGTTGCCAAAGAATATTAGGAAATGAAGAGATAAAATTGATGGAGACAATTAAACTTGTACACAAACAATAAACGTTATCTTATTTTCTTCTTTCTTTCATGATTTTATATAATAATAATGGTGATAAAAGATAATAATTTTAACTCGATTCATTTCAATTGAAATCCATACAAGTAACTAATTAATTGTTTCCTATATTATTCTCCAAACGATGTGTTGTAATAATAAGTAATGGAGGTTGCTTGTTGATAATAGAAAATAATATAACTGCCACATTAAAGGAAAATAAAAGCTCTTTTCTAATTTAAAAAATGATTTAGGCTTTTAGATAGCTTTAATTCTCTTGTTAATCTTTTATTAAAAGATGAAGGCAAAAAGTCTTAAAAGGTTACCACTGGATGAGGAAAAAAGAAGAAGATAATGTACACCTCATACCCGATAATGGAATCAACATACCGAGTGTTACCATATTCTTAAATATCTAATACTTCGAACTACAACATTTTTTATTTAAAACTTCATTATTCTAGCAATTACTATTCATTTTATAAAAATTTAACAAAGTTTTCTCTATATTTACTTAAAACTTCATGCAAGAAACTTCCATACACTACTTATGTAAGCTACTAAACTCTCCATCTCCTTGTCAAGCTCCTTTGACAAAATAATTTACCCATCCTCCAATACATTTCAACATATCTAAACTAGATTTCAGACATAACTTTCATGTATTCATATATAATTCTCAATAAAATCCTGTAAGATCCTTCACTTCTTTATGTGTACATGTCATAACCAAACACAAAAATAAAATTTTGTAGTATATCCACCTCCAATTCTTCCGAGATCCTCTATGTGACTCTTGTTTTGTAGTAGATCCACCACAGCTTTCTTCTAATTCTCTTCAAAACCTACGTGCGGAAAGAAAATTCACACGCTAAGCTATAGGCTTAGTGGTATTCAAGCAATTCCATTTCTCATTCAATTCAATTCATTAAACTATAATATGCATGATATATAATCTTTTTCAAACATACATATCGTTATTTATTTCTAAGCATAAATAGGTATTTAAAATTAAGTTATGAAATACAAGCATGTATCTATTTTAATAATTCATGTCTAATTACACAATGATGAAAAATTGTACAGTTTAATTTAAAATCAATTACTATTTTCATTTGAAGTTACTTAATAATTAGTCATACATACATACATACATACATATATATACATACATACATATATATATACATATAGTAAACGATTTTAGAGCGATAAGAAAAAAAAGAAAGTCTCTAGGACTTCATTTTGATACTGATTGAAGTTGCGCGTTGCTGCATCAGAAGAAGGATAGCTATACTGATTCGGTATATTTTAAAGAAACCCTTGATAAAATATTGACGATCTCACAAAGATTTCCTTTAAGTGAAGTTTCATTTACTGATCTTATCCTCTACGAAATCGATCCCATATATATATAATTGCCCCAAAGTAAAATCCAAAATAATTGTATTGCCGAGCCGAATAAGTGGGATTTTAAAATATTGGACTAGGTTCTTGGAACCATACAATCTTTTCTTTTTTTAATATTTACATATCAAGACTGAGCTCTCATAACCATGCAGTTCATAACCCAAATCAAATATCTTACACCGGAATCGAGCTCTCGGACTCATACAGCCCAGTAACATATATCATAACACAGTACTGCTAACTCCTTAATTGACATTCCAACCTTATTACGTTCCTCCAATTCCAATCTATTTTACTAGGGGCAAATCTAATTAAATTCCATTAAAATTTCATAATAAAAACTCATAATAACCAATTTAAGCTATTATATATTAAGCTAAAGTAAATGTCATTTTTTTTCTTGCGTTATTTGTTTTAATTTAATTCATACAATATTCATGATATATTCATCTCACCAATTAGTCAAAAATAACATGTATACCAATTTTCTCAATTCAAACATAATGTATGCCAATTGATAAAAATATAAATTATAAGTCCAAAATTTCAATTAATCACATGTAATACTTCATTTAACATCCAATTAAATATTTTTAATAAAAATTTTATAAACCCCTAATTTTATCTCAAGAATCCTAAATTATATACTACACATTTTTAAAGGAAAAATAGAATTACATGAACACATACCAAATTGATGTCCAATTCTTCAAATTAAGCTTCCATTAACTTCAATTTCACCAACAATTCCTTATTCCTTCTCTTTCTCTTTCTCTCTTTCCTTCAATTCCTCTTCTTTATCTTCATAATATTGCATAAATATTCAATTTCATAAATTTTATTCATCAATGCATGCAACTACACTAAAAACATGTACTAAAAATAATCAAAACTCCATTAACTTACCTTATAAATTTTCAAATACTATTCATCAAGAACACCCTTATACCTTTTCTTCATCTCTTCCCAAACTTTTGGTTGATACAGTTAGTTTAAGGACCTAAGTTGATGATCTAGTGTTTAATAGTTGATTTGGGGGTTAAAAAAAAATGACCACCTCAATATTTAGGAATAATAAAGTGGCTTTGACTAACCTTTTCATACATGATTTTTCTGTACAATTCAATTGTTTCATTATACAATGTTTTAATTAGACATAAAGTGTGAAATTAATATTTAATTTATTTAAGTCTAATGATATTGATTCTCCATCATTGGTAATTGATTCAATCAATTATATTTTAAAACTATTTTCAAAATATCATTCCACCTTAGCTAAGGATTTCACGAATTAATACTAATCGAGAATAATGAAACATTCTTTGTAATTACTTTAGGGTGATGAATCATATATTGACCACTCAACTGGGTCCACATAATTTAAGCTATATCCAATAAATACCGATGAGCTATCTTTGAATAGAATAGGTCATAAGTAGTATCAAAATATAGAAATTCCTATATAAGATACTTTGGTGATCTCAAATCAAATGATCACTTATACAATCATTACAATGAGAATTTTCGTATTCATATAAGTAACTTCCAAATGGAATTCTTATATAAGGTGACTCAGTGAACTTGTTCTCTAATAAGTACTCACATATTTTTTTAAGTATATTCATACTTTAATTTATGAGATTAACTACTTCTTTCGTAAGGAAGAAACATAACATATACAAGTAGCATGATAACCTACTAGACACTAAAGAGACCAATTCAATGTCCCAAAAATTTTCAAAAATCCTAATTTTAAACACGTGCACTTATCATGCTACTAGCATCAAAATAATACATTTCTTATGTCATAAAAAAATTTCAACGTCATATAACCGAAACACATTCACATAAGTCATCAAACAAGTCATCCCCATCAAATTTCAAAAAGTTAACCAGTGTTAACTTTGCCTTAATCTATTAATTGAATTAAGTTCAATTAATTTTGGAAAACTTCCAGAGTCTTATACACATTCTACATGTGCCTAACAAAAAATTCTAGAAACTAATTCCTAGGAATTCTTTATGAACTAAGTGGAATTATCCAGCACATCATATGTCCACTATCACTTGACATATGCCACCAGCATGCATGTAAAATCGAGAATAAATAATTTATCATTTCAAAAACAGGTGTCTTGCATGTCATACATGTGGTAACATCATATGTGCATGTTCATGAAGAAAAATCGTAAAATCAATTTTTATAAAATTATTCTGGAATTTACAAGCATGCACGTTCATCAGATTTCCAGAATTTCCCAGAACTTCATACATGCATTAGGCTGAACCTAAAATCATAATAAAATAGAAAATGGCATTCAAATGCATTTTTATTTTATAAAAACATAATATAACAACTTATAAACATTTATGTGAAAGAAAATTAGAAATTGTTTTTCTAAAATTATTAAAAAAATTTCAAAATCAACATATACATTCTGTTTTCTAGAAATTCCTAGAAACCAACGTATGAACAGATTGGAGATTAATTCGTAATAAAATAGAAAATAGCATTCAATTGAAATTTCCTTTGACAGAAGTATAATATAACATCTTATAAACATTTCTAAGAAAGAAAATCAGAAAAACCATTTTTATACAATTTATATGAATGTTTTGAAATCAACATGCATGTTAGTCACAACCTAGCAAATAGTTTGCACATATTCAATAGATCATATTATACATGTATAAACAACTTCGATATCATGTTAGGGAGCCATGTATCCATGAATAACATGCATGGCAAGGCAAAAAAAGTGTCAGAATCAAAATTCTAACCCCACAACATTCCCAGAAAATCTAGAATCTATGTTCATGTAAAAACAAATTATAAGAATATGAAATTACAACATATGTACCATGCAAATACTCTCTTGAATCTTCTCCTTGTTTTGGTTGTATCAAACAACAAACACCTTCCTTGGCCTCTAGATACCATGTAAAGATGAAAAAAAAAATAGTGTGTAAGGGTGGTTAGAGAACCAAACAAGATGACTTTAAGTAGATGCTCTAGTGAGAGTTAGATCAAGACCAAGTTTCAAGCAATGAATCTTATGCAACAATTGCTTAAAATTGTATGAACAAATCTTAAGATCACTCATCTCAAATTCTAGAACTCTTTGGGACCTTTAGCTTCTCTATTGAGTGTGCTTTTGGCTAAACAATTCGTGTGTACACCTGTCATTAAGTCTGTCACGATCGAGCCACAATTGTGGCTTGCTTAAATGACAATCAGGTATACTTTGTTTTTCATTTGATCTTTTATGCATGTGACCCTTAGGTTCCCAGTTATTTTGGTCACTTAAATTAACTCTTAATCCGAGCAAATCATGAAGGATTTCATGATGCCAATTTACTATAATGTAAGTGGATTAACACTCGAACTCTTCGATAGTTAATTATCCAACTTACGACCCTTTTCATAGTTAATTAGCGTGTAATTCGTCCCTTCTTCATCCTATACCTCACTTGGTTCAAAGTATAGGCTATGTGTCAACTCCCACTATACTAACTATGTCAGATCTAGTCCAAGTGATATTAGTTATTATCCTGGGGATCTCATTACTCTATGTATCATTGAAGACTCTCTTCATGAAACATAATTATTTTGGCCAGAGACTCCCAAGTAATGACCCTGACAAGAGGTCGTGGGTATCGTCTCCTTCTATCAGGAGGGGTGAATCCTTTATTGGCTATCCAATTACCTTCAAATACCAATAGCTGTACCTAATCACCACCCTATGTGTTGGGTCCGTGTTTTGCGTGTTGGGCCCGTGTTTTGCGCACTCGCCGGGCTTCCCCCGGGTGCTTCAAGGTTGCACGCGACCCACACTTTAAGGTTGCACGCGACCCCCACTAATCAGTATTGTCCTCTTTGGTCATGGGTGGAATCCACGATTCGAACTCATGACCTCAAGGTTTTATTCCACTTTAAGTGGACGCCTCTCACCATTGAGTCATTTGTTGGATGCCGCGGTATAACCCGCAAACACACGCCGCGGTATAACCTGCAAACACATGCCGCGGTATAACCCGCAAACACCTTCGGGTGGGGTGTGGGGTGTGGGGTCCAACACATTATGCGATTACCAAAAGGAGTTTGAAAGGTTAGGCAATCGTGTACAAGGTTGGACCCAACGGGCCTTAATTGGGACATTTGTGGGTGGTCTTAAGCCCGAGATTGCAGAAGGGATCTGAATGTTCAAACCCAGAATATTAAAAGAGGCCATTGGCCTGGCCCGAATGTGGGAAGACCTACTCGATCGTCAACGTCGGTCCATCCGAACCAGTCGACTCACCCCAACCAACCAGACCGCTTCTTCTTCGCAGACCACAGACACAATTCCTAAGCGCCTTTCATGAGACGAAGTGCAGCGGCGACAATCTCAAGGGCTGTGTTTCAATTGTGATGAGAGGTTTATACCAGGCCATTGTTGTTGAAAGCCCCAACTGCTTGTCCTCAAATATGAAGAAATCGAGGAAGAGGAAGCTGGCAGCACCCCCGATAACCCAGAAATCTCCCTTTATGCTTTGACAAGTTGGGCAACGGCCAAAACCATGAGAGTCACTGCCAATATCCAAGCACAGAGAGTTGTCGTCTCATCGACAGCGGATCGACCCATAACTTCATCAGCGAATGGATCATAAATTTGCTCCACCTACCATTCGCACGAATAGACCCATTTTCGGTCCGAATCGCGAGCGGTAACTCACTTTGCTGTCAAGGACGTTTCGAACATGTCCCCCTCACGATCCAAGGTACCCTCTTCCATGTCACTTTATATTCCTTACCTCTAAATGGCCTAGATTTGGTCTTAGGAATGCAGTGGCTTGCGCAATTGGGGAAAGTTATCTGTGATTGGAAACAACAAACGATGGAGTTTGAGTGGGAAGGTAGAACACGCCAATTAAGAGGCCTGGACACGCCACTCATTCAACCAGCTGAGTTCTCCAAGTTTGGTCGTGAATTGCAGCAACGACACTCCCTTTATGCTATTTGCCTTACCACTGACCTGCAAGCAATTTCTCATCCTCTGAATACTGATTTGCAAAAGCTCCTGTAAGAATTTCAAGACATTTTTCGTGAACCAAATCAGCTTCCACCGACAAGAGATATTGCCCATCAAATCAACCTCAAAGAAGGAAGCGAACCTATCAATGTCCGACCTTATCGTTATGCTTATTTCCAGAAGGCAGATTGTAAAAAAAGTAAATGATATGCTCAACTCTGGTCTTATACAACCAAGCACTAGTCCATTTTCCTCACCTGTACTGCTCGTAAAGTAAAAGACGGAACATGGCGCTTTTGTACTGACTACCGAGCTCTCAATGTTGTGACAATCAAGGATCGTTTTCCCATTCCCACAGTAGACGACATGTTGGATGAGTTACACAGGGCCACTTATTTCACTAAATTGGACCTAACAGCTGGGTATCACCAAATCAGAGTACGCCCTTCAGACACACATAAGACTGCTTTTAGAATTCACAACGGCCACTACGAGTATCTGGTAATGCCTTTTGGATTATGCAATGTACCGTCTACTTTCCAAGCTATTATGAACACAATTTTTAGACCTTATCTGCGTAAATTTGTGTTAGCTTTTTTTTATGACATTTTAGTGTATTGTACCATAAGGTCCTTACACTTAGAACATGTGCGGCAAGTTTTTGAGATTTTACAGCAGAACCAATTCTTCGTTAAACTGAAGAAGTGTATTTTTAGGCAACAAGAATTAGAATATCTTGGTCATATCATCACTCTATAGGGTGTAAAGGTCGACCAGGGCATGATCCAAGCAATGCTCGATTGACCCCGACCCCTCAATCCTACCAACCTCCGGGGATTTCTGGGGCTTACTGGTTACTATAGAAAATTTGTTCAGAATTATGGGATCATAGCAAGACCGCTAACACAACTTCTGAAAAAGGGATAGTTTGCATGGACTGAAGAAGCAGACGCCGCCTTCAACAAGCTAAAACAGACCATGACATCTACCCCAACTTTGGCCCTTCCTAACTTTTCAGAACCTTTTACTATTGAGATTGATGCATCTGACGACGGTATTGGGGCTGTCTTAACTCAGCATGGCCAGCCTAGCGCATTCATGAGTCGTGCCCTAGGGGTATCAAAAAAGGGTTGGTCCATTTACGCCAAGGAAATGCTCGTTGTCGTCGTTATCGTTCAACTTTGGCGACCATACCTCATGGGTCGAAAATTCTACATCCACACTGATCAACGCAGTTTGAAATACTTACTTGATCAACGAATCACTACACCTGAACAACAGAAATGGGTCTCCAAGTTATTTGGATACAACTATGAGATAACATGTAAGGCAGGCAAGGAAAATAGTGTCGCAAATGCTCTCCCCCAACAACCCACAGTGCCCACTCTCACAGCTTTATTCGTATCCAACCACCAGTTATGGGATGACGTAAAACAGGAAGTCCTACGTCACCCCTACATGCAAAAGCTTCGTAAGTTGGCTCAAGAGCAATCTGGTGGCCCTTATGCTTTGCAAGATGGTTTACTATATCATAAACACCGTGTGGTCCTTCCCCCAAATTCCACTATCATTCAACAACTCCTCAAGGCTTTCCATGACTCACCCCTTGGTGGACATTCCGGCGCTTTAAGAACATACAAGCTGCTAGCTCAACAGTTCCACTGGCCTGCCATGCGTCGTACTATACAAGAATATATAGCTACTTGTGACTCTTGACAGCGTGCTAAAGCCGAAACTCTTGTGCCAGCAGGCCTCTTACAACCCTTACCAATTCCTTGTCAAGTCTCGGATTATATTACTTTAGATTTCATTGAAGGGCTTCCACCATCAACTGGCAAGAACACCATCCTCGTAGTTGTCGATCGCCTCAGTAAATCAGCTCACTTTTTGTTATTAACTCACCCCTTCACTGCTAAAATTGTCGCTGAAAATTTTGTGGAAGGAGTTATTAAGCTCCACGGTATGCCTCGCTCTATTATTAGTGATCGTTACCCCATCTTCATCAGTCACTTATGGAATGAGTTCTTTAAGCTGTCTGGCACTCAACTCAAAATTAGTTCAGCCTACCACCCACAGACTGATGGCCAGACTGAAGTGGTTAATCGATGTGTTGAACAGTACTTACGCTGCCTAGCGCATCAACAACCCTCCAAATGGACCTCGCTTTTGCAATGGGCTGAATTTTGGTATAATACAACATTCCATTCCTCTATTGGTATGACTCCCTTTCAAGACTTATACGGCCGAGTCCCTCCAACCATACCATATTATAAGGCAGGCTTATCCCCAGTGCATGAAGTAGACCAGCAGTTAATCACACGCAACGACTTGTTACAACAACTCAAAGTAAATCTCCAAGCAGCCACTAATCGAATGCAACAAACCGCTAATGCCAAAAGACGTCACGTTGAATTTCAAGAAGGAGATTGGGTCTACTTGAAATTACACCCGTACCGCCAGTAGACGGTCTTTAAACGCGCTCTTCAAAAATTAGCTTGTCGATTTTTTGGGCCCTATCAGATTGAGACAAAAAAATGGATCTATAGCATACAAGCTCAAACTACCAGCAGATTCTCACATTCATCCCGTCTTCCATGTCTCCCTCCTCAAATAGAAAATCGATGACCCTCACCTTATCTTAGCAGACCTACCAGCATTCACTGACGATGGTTGCATCCACTTACAACCTGAATCCATTTTGGACACCCGTTGGATTAAAATAGGATCTCAATTCCACGAGGAAAATCTGGTCAAATTGCACCACATTCCAGCTGAAGACGCCACTTGGGAACGCCGCCAAGAGCTACATGACCAATTTCCCAATCAAAACCTTGAGGACAAGGTTCCAGTGCAAAATGAGGGTAATGATAAGCCACGACGGACCACTACTCGCGTATCAAGGAGGAATCCCCGATATCTCGACTAAAGAACAAGTCAAGATATTGGTACCAAGAAGGAACTTCCCACTTCCGCATTAGTTGCCATTTTCTTTATATATTTCCCTTCAGTTTTTATTTTCACTTTCGCATTACTTATTAGCTACCATTTTCTTTATGTATTTTCCTTCAGTTTTTATCCTCATTTTTACCGTAGAAGGAGCTCCATTTTCGTGTATAAATAGTTGGGAATTATCAACGAAGAGGGAACAGAAATTTTACACAAACGTTGGCAAACTCTTGCTAAAACTCACTCGATTAATTTTTGGCTTGAACTGGGACCTATTAGTATGTCTTTAGTTTATGGTTGAATGATGGAATAATACAAAATGAGTTATATTATAAAAGATGAACATATGTATTATGTAATTGTATATGATGAATACTTGAATTATTGGTTTTTTACTTATTGGTAATTGTGAAGATGAAATTGAATTGTGTATAATGTAATTATACAAAATGAGTTATGTTATATAAGATGTATATTTGTATTGCATAATTGCACTAGTTTGGACATTTGAATTAAGCAATACATATTTTGTGATAGTAGTTGCTAATGAAACTATGCGTCTTTTATTTTGATACACGTCTTCATTTATTTTTACAAATAAATGGAAGGAAGATTAAATACTCCTGATAATTCAACCGCTTCATGAAGATACAGTGATCCAACTTAGGCTTATGTTGCATTGGTCTCCGATATAAAGAACCATACAATTTTTGTTTTGTAAAAACATTTGAAATGTGGAGAAATCACCAGATTAAAAAAGCATTTAACTGGGATTAAAGGAAATGTAAAACTTTGTAAAAAAGTTAGTCATGATATGAAGTAACAAATGAAGTCTTTATTTGAAGAGTATTAACACGAGAAAGATAAAATAGAAAGATTGAATTATGAAATTGGTAGTAAAAGTTCGTTTGTTAGTATTCAGGGTGATAGTGGAAATGTTGAAGTTGCCAATGTTCCTACCCAACAAGAAGTGAATGTTGCATTTGAACTTGATGTTAGGAAAAGGAGAAGGTTAATGTCAAATTTTTTTGCATCACGAACTACTGGAGTTCAGCCTTCAATTCGTAGTGTCATGTAATTAGGAGAAGCAACTCATAATGTAAATATAACAATGGCTAGATGGTAGTATAATTCAGGTATAACATTCAATGCTTCCAACTCTTATTACTAGCAGCTTATGGTAGATGCTATAGCCTCTTATGATTCAGGATACAAAGCTCTTTCTATTAATAACTATAGAGGTAAATTTTTAAGTAACTTTGTTTATGAAATTAAAAGTTATTTGAATGAAATAATTAATGAATTGAGTTAATTTTGGGTGTTCAATCATATGTGATGGTTGGATAAAACGAAGACACGAGTTTATTATTAATTTTTTTGGTTTATTTTGCAAATGACTGCATTTGGCTTTGTTAGTAGTGTTAATAATTTAAAATATTCAATAAAGAAGTGAATGAAGTAGGTCTAAAAAATATTATTCAATTTATTACTGACAATGATTCTGCTTATAAAATTGTTGGAAGAAGACTATAAAGCAAGTATAATGATCTTTTTTGGACTCCATGTGATACACATTGTATTAACTTAATGTTATAAAATATAAGGAATGCTAGGTATTTTCCTATTATTAATAAAACTAAGTAGAAAGTAATAAAAATGTGACCAAGTTTATCGACAATCTTGCATAAGTCTTGAATTTAATGAGAAAAGTTATTTTATCGATAGTAGAAAGTGTTGTCATTCTGTTATAAGATTTGCAACAAATTTTTTATCATTTCAATATTTTATTATAACAAAGAAGGAGTTAAGAAAAATATTTATAAGTGATAATTGAGTTGCATCTCCATATTAGGTCCAATGCTGGATCGGAGATTTCCTGAATTGTAGTTGAAGATAATTTGACATCTATATATATATATATATCAATGTTACGAATACCGTACCGGGCTCGGTACCAGATTGAGCTCTGGAATGGAACGGTACCAGTACCGGTTGGTACTGGGTATTGTTTCGGGATATTTTTTAAATTTATAAAATAGTCCCTAAACTTTTTAAAAATTGCAAAATAGTCCATATTGATATAT
>JANZLX010000005.1:20986338-21002499 GCA_025531955.1 Erythroxylum orinocense
CATTTAGCTTCTTATATACTCCTCATGACCACTTATTTACAAAAATGCCCTCCTTGTTCTGGTTTTTAAACATCTGTCCGAATAATTTCCTGTGACCACCTAAAAATGTCATACATCATTAATTTGATGTCACTAAAATTATTATTCACTATTCTGTGAATTTTTTTGACGTCAGTCTCAAATACTTATTTATTTCGGTGCACCGGTTAAACTAAATACCGGTTAGTACAGCTATTGATCTTAAATTTTGTATATTTGAGGTGCCTTGATGTATTTGTTAGTGTTTGAGATTAAATATCGAAGAACGAAGAAGATTTCGAGGAAGTCTGGCAATAGATCCAGGCCCACGATTGTGGCATATGTGTATGTGTTGTGTTTTGGTGTGTTTTGCTTTGCCTATAGGCCACGATTGTGGTTTGCGTGATAGCAGACGCGTGTCAACTTCGAAAAATCAACTTTATGGAGTTATTTTGGACTTTTTGGGCTCGAGTAAAACCTAGATTTTACCCTAAATAGAAAAGACTACAGATAGAAAAAAAATCTAATTTTTCATGAGCCTCCATCTGCCCTTTTGAGAGAGAACACAAAGAAGAGTGAAGAAGGAGAAAAGGGAGAGGAGCATCTGCAGCTACTGTCCAGCCACTCTAACCCAATCATTTCAAGTTCGTTCTTACTTTCTCTTGTTTATCTACTTCATCTTGATGTATGACTTGGGTTTGAGAATGTTGAACATGTTTTTAATGATGTTCTAAACTCCTTTAGGGATTTGTTCTTGAATCAATGTTAAAATGATTTCTTTTGATATTAATACATTGGGTATTGCGATTATTTGTTGTATTTGCATGCTTCGGTAACAAATCAAGAGAGTGAACTGATAGCAAAACGATTAGATTGGGTAATGAGAGTTAAACAATCTGATAAATCACGTAAATAATGAAATTAGTAATTTATATGAAGAGAGATCTCATGTGAGGACCTGATAGTCTATTAGAGGGCTTAAGATCTAATTGGATGTGTGAACTTTTTGTTAATTGAGAGTTTGTAAATTTTATAATTCAATTAAGGTTTATGATTTAGGGTTTGATGATTATAACTCAAAAGAAAGTAACTTACCCTTCGAAAGTCTATGACCGATACTGAATTAACTCAAAAGTAATCGTGTTAGCATCTGATGATAGGAGAAATCTCCCTTCTCATAATTCTTTGATCTTGTCTTGTTGTGATATCTCAATTGTTAAGTGGTTGTGCTTCATTTTGATCTACCTTTGTTAATTTCGGAATTTTATTTTCATTCAACCCCTACTTGATTGTTTAATTTTTTGTTTAGCTTTATTTTCATTTAAATCATGTTTTTACAACTTTAGACAAAGTTAGAATTCAATTAGTTCACTAATTCTTTGTAGTATCGACACCTCAACTAGGCTTACGACTTGTGCACTTGCGGAACATTGAAGGTTTGTAAAACTTGCTCAACAAGCTTTTAGCGTCGTTGCTAGGGAATTAGTTAAGCCTTTTTTAATTCCTTTGTTTTAAGGAATTATTACCATTTCTTGTGATTGTGGTACCCAATCATACGAATTTAAAAAATAGAAAGAAATAGAAGGAATTTTGGGCGCAAAATAGAAGACACATCAATTTGGACATCACGAGGCAACTATGAGGAATCCAAAAAGGTTAAATACCCAAAAGAGATAGAAAGAACGATGATGGAGGAAATAAATCACAGAGAGCAAAGGAACTTTATGGACATCACGAGACTAGAGTTCAATGCCTATCATCAAGGAATTACATGATTATCAGTGCATGCAAATATATTTGAGATCAAACTAGCACTACTGAGCATACATCAAACCAATGTGCAATTCTATAGGCTAGCCAATGAGGATCCCAATGCTCATTTGGATAGTTTCTTAGAGATTTGTGACACCTTCCAATATATTGGGATATAGGAAGATGCTGTTAGGATAAGGCTCTTTTCCTTTACACTTAAGGATAAAGCTAGGGTGTGGTTGAATTTTCTCAACCCAGCCAATGTCACAACTTACAAGCAGTTGGAGTATGTTTTTCTAGATAAGTACTTCCCTATGAAGAAGACAAAAAAACTGATAAAGAAAATTATCAATTTCCAACAAAATGACAGGTAGTCTTTATATAAAGCGTAGAAGTGGTATAAGGAGTTGCAAAAGAGTTGCCCTCATCATAAACTACCCAACAAATTCCTATTACAAACCTTCTATAATGGAGTTAATTCACCCACGAGAGGTATTATAGATGCAACTACTAGAGGATCATTCATGAGGAAAATAGTTAAAGCAACATATGATCTATTAGAAGAGATGGCGTACAATAGTTGTCTTTGGACATTAGAACAAAGAAGATAGCAGTCAACCTTTTGGGTCCCAAAAGGAATGATTACTGTAGATTCAGTGACAACATTGCAGACTGAGACGGACAACCTAACCAAGTAATTGAATAGCTTAAAAGTCACCTTTTCCTATCTATTCAAAGCAATTCAGTACAGGTTCATGTTATGTGGACAAGAGAGCCATATCACAGCTGATTGCTTCCCAGTGGAAAACAATAACGTGTAACAATTCAACTTCAATGAAGCACAAGTTGGTCGAGGAAGTCATTATTCTTATTTGAACAAGTACAATTCGGAGTGGCAAAACCACTCAAATTTTTGTTAGTCTCACAATATAAATACTCAATTGGGAAATCAAGACCTATTAGGATTTCAATAATATGAGTTCAATTCATGGAGTTCTAAATTGGACAAGATCATCGATAAGCTCATGAACATAGACGAAGCTCATAAGAGGCTAAACAGGAAGTTTGAGTAAGTAACAAAAGACCATGCCTGTTCTATTCACAATCTAGAGGTTATGAGACTGATTTCTAGTGAATTTTGTAAGAGAAGTGTGAAAAACTTTATGAGCATCATAGAAATACATTCAAGAGAGTAATGCAAAGTTATCAAATTAGGAGTGGGAATGAGTTAGAAACGCTAGCTGAAAGACAAACTGAATTAACACTTAATTCAAGTAAGTCAAGAGCGGTATCTAGCAACCCATATGACCCCTAATTGATTGGGAAGTCAGTGGTTTGACTACAAACCCTTCCATACGCAATGTTGCTATGCAATTCGTCCTTTCACTATCTATACCCCACTTAGTTCAGAGTATGGTCAAAGTGTCAACTCTCACTAGACTAACTACGTCACATCTAGTCCAAATGTTATTAATCTTATCCTGAGGATCTCATTACTCTATATATCATTGAAGACTCTCTTCTTGACACATATCTTCTCTGGCCAGAGACTCTCGAGTAATGACCCTGACAAGAGGCTGTGGTATCATCTCCTTCTATTAGGACTGGTGAATCCTTTGTTAGCTACTCAATTACCTCCAAATACCTCAAGCTGTACTCAATCACCACCTTATGAGTAACCCCTGAAAGGCATCGATGAATGAAGTCAAAGCACATGATCAGTATTTGAGATATCCTTTAGCACCTCCAATCAAAGATACTTGTATCATTGCTATAATGAGTCTATCATTGACACTTGAATAGAATATCCATATGATTGTCTCATAGTAGGTAATCCAATGTACTTACTACCATTAGTAAGCATTCATATGTTAACTTTAAACAACTCATGTCTACAGCTTATGAGATCTACTCCTTGATCCAATCAAGGAGTATAACATGTGTTAGTCTATCCGGATTAACGATATCTAATCTCATTAATCCTATGACTAGGAAAAATTTAGATACTAACATAATTACACTTGATAGGAATCTCATTATCATGATCCCATCATGATTTCCTCCATGTTATGTTTTGTATCAAGGATTTCATTAAATCAATTTAAGCTCAACATCAAATCCATAAATGTGTGAACATGGAAATAATAAAAATATCTTTATTAATCATAAAATGATTTGTACAATAAGTGCTAAAGGTTATTACCTTTACTTCTCTAACACGAATCAACTTCAACTCCATAGTCATATGACGCTTAAAGACTCGACGATCCTCTAGTGACTGACATACTAGACTCACTGATGGGTTAATAGTTATGGAGGTAGTTTGGGATGCTCTTTTTAGGTTTTCTTTTCTATTTTTTTTCATTTTTAATATATTGTGTATTTTTCTTTTTTTTTTTTGCTAAACTTTATTAATGCAATATAAGCTTTATTTTATTTTATTTTTGTTTATTATTTTATCCCCTTTTGTTTCTATTTTGCAATGATAATTATACATAATATCAAATATAACCTTCATTGAATTCATAATTTCTAACTTTTATTATTCAAGGAAGTACAAAAAATTCCTTTTTCACTTTTTTTTATATTGATATTATATTTTTTATGCTTCTATTGTGTACACTGGGGATAATATACAACTTTAAGTAAGGGGAAAGGGTAAAAAATTTCTTAAGCTTACTGTAATCTTTATTATTTATTCTTATTAACTAACATCCCAATATAGTTAAAATATATTTGAAATACTTTAGGTTATTATTGATTATTAAATTAAATTAGTATGTAAAAGGATGAAATTTATAATAGACTTACCTTTATAAGCCATATTTTCAGTAGTTATTGTGATAGTTTATTTGAATGAAAATTTTATATTATTTACACATATGAGACTGATTTGTGAGCTTCTAAGCCTAAAAGCAACATATCATTAGTTTATACTCTTTTGTTCTTTTTTGTGTGTTATTATATAGTTGGATGATTCTAGAACTTATTTTTATTATTTATATTGAGATCATATTTGTAAACTAGAGGCATCAAAATGGTAAAAGCACTTATATTTAACCTTTTGTTTTAGCCTTTTTTTAATTATTATGCAACCTATTTTTTCCCTTAGGAATAACCATTTTTTATACTTAGCCTTTGATTGACTATAGTCATGTTGATAGCCTTTAGCCTATTTTTCTTGAAAAATTTTCATTATTTTTGAACCTTGAAGGAATTTGCATTCACTTAATTACTTAAAACTTGAGCTATATTGAAAATTTTTAAAGAAAAGGTATGATATTTCTATTATTATTGGTACATGGTGATTGTTAAATTTTTTTTATTCTCAAGTGTTTAGTTGTTATTATATTGTCTCCAAAGTTGCTCAAAGAAGTTCAAAAGTTGAAAATTATTTGTTGCAATCATATTTTTTAAAAAAAGAAAAGTTATGATATTTGTTAGATAATGAGAAGAATTATTATTTTACCACTGAAATTATTGTTTAAAGGACTTATGCTATGAAAAAACAAGTTTTTTTTAGAAATTATGAAGAAACAAGTTTTATGTAATCTTGTTTATTTGAATTTCTTTCAATATTATTACCCTTTTTAATTATCCCTTCCATACCTTTACCTAACCCTCTTTACACCCTATTTAAAAGACCATTTGATTGTGTATCTAATTTAGTTGTTACTAGTGGAAATATGATTTTATTATAAGCTTATGTTAAGATTCCTCTTATATAATTATTTAAGGGTTTGTTATATTTTCCACTCTAAACACTTTGAGTGTATAGAGTGAATCATTTATGAAGTCATGGAATTTGTGCGTTTGATTTCAAAAAAAAATTATCGATGTGGTTGCTATTGATACTAACTTATGAAAGTTAGTTCTACGATAAATTGAGTATAATTATATGTTCATTTGATTGATATGATATGATAATTTAGAGTGTAAATGGACATATTGAGGTTAATAAGGGATGGATGTTTTTAACTTTAATGATTTAGCCGTGTGAAGATACACACATGAGTAAGTCACATACATGACCATGTCCTATACCCATGTAAGCTCTTGAGAACATGTAAATTCATGATTTTGAAATATTTTTAAGATACATGATCACTCACGTGATCATATAATTGACCGTGTATATGCTTGAAACCCTAATTTTGCACTATAAAAGGCAATTATAAAGAGGAGACGTGAGAGGAAGCAATAAAAGTTAGAGTTTGAGTTTGAGATACAATTCTGAACCTAGGATGATGAAAAAACATGAAAATTATTTTAGAGATCCAACAGAGAACATCTTTCCATTAAAGTTTTAAGGGGATTACATTAGATGAAAAAGGATATATATATAACTTTTGATGTTTTTTTCTATGTTTATAAACAAATTTTGTTTATTGCCTAGCTATGGTAAACCCTTAATTGGGATGCATATTTTGAGATTGAGAAATCCTTTTGTATGAATAGATCTACTATAATTGAAAGGAGTTGAATACAAACCTAAAGGTATTAACATACAATAGGAATTTTTACAATCCAATGATCAATAATTAAATTGCATGATAAGAGGTTAATACTTAAGAAATCTTAAGGGGATTCATTACCTAGATACTAGTTATTTGATATTGATTAATCTTAATGTTATATATCTTCTAGTTTATTATTATGTTAAATTTTAATTTAGTATAGTTTTAATTAAACCATTGTCTTGATTATTGATTAGATAATAGACAAAAGCTTATTACTAGTACTTGTAGTCCTCATGGGTACTATATTATAGTTCGATAGGTATACTTGCTTGTGAGATTTATAAAATATAGATTGACCCTTATATTAACAAACATCAAGAGGTTTTGTTTTGTTTTTCACTATTTTCATATCGTCTAAAGTTAGGCATGCATCCTAGGTATGCACTATAGACAATCTGTTTATTTTGTTTAGATTGTTCATTATTGTTTCCTAACAATCAACACTCTAAAAAATAAACAAAAAAATATTCCAACTCTAAAATGCTAACCATGAAAATATTTTTTTTTAAAAAGAAAACTCTTATCTATTGAAAATGTGAGGACATATTATTCTTTAGACTACATGAAAAAGAACCTTAAATAATCAATAATATAGAAAAATAAAATTAAAAAAGTCAGCGTAGGTGTGTAGTGGTGGATGATGTCAGTTAATAGGTAGTCCTCTCACCACTGGGGATTGTTCCACTAAGAGGGGGCATTGCTTGAGGGATGGAGGGCTTACTAGAGCCTTCTCTTCTGTCACACCCTCTCTTTGCATCGATGTTGCTTCTTCTCGTTGTCTCTTCCACTTACATAGGCTTACTAGCAACATATGGAGACAATAAAAAATTAAAAGGGAATAGAAGTTTTTTAAAAAGCTTTTATTTGGGTACAAAAACAACTTAAACACATACTTAGTTTTAGCTATAATTAGCTATAAAGTCATGACTTCCCAAATTAAGTGTAAGATATGCTTAATTATTAATTTAAAGTCATATTATAAAAATTATATTATTTTAAGAATTACATAATAGTTAAGTTGTTTCCTATAACTACTAATTTATTTGATTAAATCAGCAATAATTAGAAATAATTTTGTAATTGAAATATCATAATTATGATTATTAATTTTATTAGTTTAATTATAATCAGAAAACATTTCCAATTGAAAAACATTATAGCTATTAATTTGATTAGTTCAATAATAATTAGAAATGAATTTTACTTTAAAACAAAATAATTATAATTATTATTTTGATTAGTTCAATAATAATTTGAAATGGGACTTGGAATAAACTAGAATAATCATAATTTCATTAATTATGAGCATGAGTTAATTATTATGGGGCATAAATTATTTATTTATTTTATGATTTTTAGGTTTCGTCAGCAATTAACAAGCCTTTAATTCCTACAAGCACCTAGACTTCCGTGTATTGCAGCATAGATAAGACATATAATCATCATGTTAGGGCAATTAGTCAAGATGCGATTTATGCCAAGAGAAGATCTAACACAACGTATGTAGGTGAAGTATATGACTTGACTCTCAACATTGTCACACCTAAATGGTAAACTGTTAAACATGTTTTAGAACTTGGAATTGCTTAATACAAAAATGTATAGTTGGTTGGTGATGATGTTTATGAGAGAAAGAAGAAGAAGGAATTAATTATAACTTTATATGCTATAGGCTTCTCGAAAAAAATAATTATAGTTATTACACATCAAACTTAAAGGGTTTTATCACATGAACTAATTTGTTGTATTCAATGTAGGGTTCCTTAAATTTAAGCATGTGCATGTTAAGTGATCATTTTATGTTTAATCAAGTTTGTTGTACTTAACTATATGTATTATGTTTAATTATATATGTAAGAACTTGATATTTTAATTAGTTCAATATCTTTGTTAAATGTATTATAAATGAAAATTCATTTTAATTTGATAATTGGTATTCAATTGTTATATGAATGATGATTAAGAAATTATATAACCTTTTGATTTTATAAATAATTGAAATCTGATTATTCAATCTAAGTATGTATGATATGGCATTAATGTGCATGTACACTATTTCTTTCTTACTATAGAAAGTTAGTATTTCAAATATATCTATAGAAAGTTAGTATTTCAAATATATCTACTATATCAAAAAAACATTGTTATTGAAATAAATAAGAATGAGAAGTTCAACACTGACAAGTATGAAATTTGGAGTATGAAAATCTAATAAGTTTTAGAGGAGAAAGGGGCTCTAGAACCGTTAAACATAACTATGAATATTTTTTAGGGAGGTAATGTGGCCTAAAAAAAAAGGGATCATGATGCATATAAGATATTCAAAAAATAATAACTCATTGCCTTATACTATAAGTTGCTGAGTAACGTGAACTATGATATTTTGCGTGAGTTCAAACGTATAGAACTGTTAAAGACATATGATAAGCTTTGGCTGCACAATTTAAAGGTATTTTAATGACCAAATTGAGTTTCTCATTATCAAGTTTGACGCGTATAATAAATGAATTAATCACACAATACAAAATTATTTGAGATATTTATCAAACATAATGATTAAGGTATGGGATTTTGGTCATGAATTATCATTTAAGCAATGAGTGCAAGCTATGATCCATTCTTTGGAGCATTTGAAAATGCATCTAACTTATAATGAGAGCATCAAGATGATAGAGGATGCTACAAGGCATCTTATGTTGAAATAAGAAAGTCTTGAAGCTTCTAAGATGACCCCTGACGTATATGCATTTAGTTTAAGCTTATAAGGAGCCATGAACATAAAGTGTAAGCATCATAATGGACCCATGTGGAAAAAGGGTTAAAAAAATAACCACACTTATCAGGATTTTGAGAAAGCTAACAAAACCAATATGGAAAAGGAAAATTTCCTTTTAAAAAGTAGAACATAAAAATAGTTAAGTGATTTAACTATGGTAACAAGGTTCATTTTACTTATGATCATAGCTTGCCCAAAAAAGTATAATCTTATAATATAAACATTTTTTTATGAATGTCTCTTATTTTATTTTTCTAATTGAATAACATACTTTGTGAATTGTAAACTTAAGAGCAACCAACTATATAGTGAAGTTTAGGAATGTTATAGGAGACAACTTAAAAGTTATTATACAAAGGATTAGAACATGTAAATTAGACATGTGATGTGGCCAATCCTTATTTCTACATAAAGTGTTGTTTACTTTAAAAATTCGATAACATCTTATTTTTGTGTTGATGTTGATTAACATTAGATTTGATGTAAAATTCCAAAGTGGTGGATCGGATTTAAATCTTATAACCATTTATTATGGTCATGGATTTATTTTAGATGGTTTTAATATTGTGGACGTTGTTTTTTCAGATAGTACTATAATTTATTCCTTGATACATCATATAGTTACTTTAATGATGACAAAATTTTAAAAAATATTAAATTATATCATATTGGTCAAAATTAAATGAGCCAACTAGTTAAATAAGGCCTTTTAGGTGATTTACATCAAGTATATCCACCTATTTTTGAACTTTATCTAATTAGTAAAATGATAAGAGAGCCATTTAGAAAGGAAACATAAGCTTCTTATCCATTTTAGTTTATTTATTTTGACATTTGAGGTCTAATGAATGTAAAGGAAAGATGTAGGACTGTGTACTTCGTCACTTCTATAAATGACTATACTTAGTATAGTCACATCTATTTTATTGTTCACAAATCAAAAGCATTAAAGTTTATAAATTTGGTATAGAATCAATTTGATTAAAAAATAAAAGCATTAAAAACTAATTGAGGATAAGAATGCTAGTATGATAAGTTCAAGATACTATGTGATGAAAAAGAAATAGAAAGATAGTTGACCATTCATTGAGCTCCAAAATAAAATGGTGTTGCAAAAAGATGAAATAGAATAATACAACAAATGATTAAATCTATAATGACATAATTTACCAATAACCTATTTGCTCACAACCACTTATGTACTTGATTGAGTGCCTACAAAATCATCTACAAACATTCCATATAATCTATGGATAGATAGAAAACATGATATGACCATAGGAGTATGATACCTATATTCATGACCTCTTTTATAAACACGGAAAACTAAGCCTAAGAGGGAAGAAAAGCATCTTTATTAACATACCATCAAAATGATATGTATTCATAAGTGAACAACGTAATAAAGGAGTGACTGAATTTGAATCATAAGATGTCACATTTTTATAAAATAACTTTACAAAACAAAGTGAAATAGGAAAAGACTTATTTTTCTTTGAGACTCTTGATTAAAATACTTATAGAGGGACTTGTTCAAATATAAGCAATCTAAAACTTAAAAAGTTAGCTCATGGTTAATTTAGACTACAATTTGCTGAAAGTTTACCTATTATATATGATTTGTGTAGGAGCAATCAAAACATACATATTTTTGTCTCGTAAACTTCGTTACATTAAAGTATTCATGAAATAATTTCATGATATAATTTTTAAAATGAAGGAAAAATTCACATGATTATCGTATAAGAAAAGGCTGAGTTAAAGAATGTATATGAGGCTCTTATATATCCTACTAAAGAAGAATTGATGAAAACAATGAAGCAGGAAATTACTTTTTAAAGCTAAAATCACACATATGACTTGGTTAATCTCCCTAATAAGCAAAAACTATTGGGCATGAATGGCTTCTCGAAATAAAAGGAAAGGTTGATGACAATATTAAAAGATACAAGGCATTCCTCATAGGTGAAGGATATACAAAATATGAAGGAATTGACTATAGAGAGAAATTTTCATCAATTTTAAGGGTTGCTTTAATCAATTTCATCTTGGCTATAATTGCCAGCTTAGATCTTGGATTACATCAAATAGATATGAAGATTGTTTTTTTAAATAAAAAATTAGAACAAATTTATCTAAAACAACCTTCTTTAAGACAACATTACATTAGTTTTCATAACATAATTATTTTGTATGATTTCCATATGATTGATAAAGACCAATGTGTATACATTAAAAGATCTAAAAATAAATTTACGATTTTATCTTTACATGAGGATGACATCTTGATAGCTTATCATGAATGCTAGTTTGTGAAGCAAATCAAAGACTGGTCATTATCCAAATTTAAGATGAAAAACGAGGGTAAAGCTGCATATATTCTTATAGTTAACATTTTAAAAGATCATTTAAAAGAATTAATGTAACTTTTTCAATCAGCTAATATTCAAAAGATTTTAGAACAATTTTGTGTGCAAGATTGAAAACCCTTTGATAATCCTGTAGCTAAGACAAGGTTTCAGTAAGAATTTGTGTTCATCATCTCTGTACAAAGTCAGGTACTTGTTACATTATTAGAATGATGGGCATATATCAATTAAATCTAGGAAAGCACATTGGAAAGAAATAAAGAGAATATTGAGGTATCTAAAAGGTACTATTGAATTTACATTGTGTTATCAAGAAAACTATCTATGTATATAAGGTTATAATAATGATGATTTAGAAGGAGATTTAGATGAGAGAAAATACACTTTTGGATTTGTTTTCTTACTCAACCATGGTACAATATTATGGAAAAAAATAGAAAATTCATTTTTTGTTTTATTCATAATTAAATCTCAATTTATAACATTTTTAATTGCAATATAAGAAATTGATTGACTTTGCCGATCCTTGGTTCATTTGTGAGTTACTAAAGGTGAGACCAATTTAGTATTATAGCAATCAAGCAACAATCGCTTATACGAAAAATCATAAATTTCATTGTAAAAACAAATATATACATATCAAGCACAATTATGTGAAAGATATAGTTGCATAAGCGGAAGTGAAGATGAACTATATATTTACACATGATAAGGTGACAAAAAAATTTCGTGAGAGACATATATTAGGCATTTCAAGTCAAGATGATTGTATAGAATCAACTAATTGTCAAGAATCTACACCAACATGTCACATCAGACATGTTCTCATCCTTTAACAACTATATAAATGTTTATTTAATTCTCTGTTTTAACTACCATGTAATCCTTTTCCAACATAGTTAGGCAGGGTGAGTAAAGGGTCCAACCATTAACATTGTCTATATTATGTATTCTTCTTATATTATGTAAACTCCATTTTCCTTTTTAAAAAAAGATGATTGAATATATATTGAAATATAATTAATAAATATTGCTATATGTATGTTCATTTAGTATATCGTTATGCTAAATAAAAAATATGTGTTATATTGTTTATTATATGATAATATTATGTAACACTTGATTCCAAAGTATATTTTATTTGCGCGAAATATTTTATATATGAATCAAAGATTATATCATAAAGAAAAGAGATTGGCCTCCTTACTTAAGGAATTGCCTCCAGTATTCATCATAACTAGAGATGAGACATGTTTAAAATTTGTAATCTAGGTGATCATGGAGAGCAAGAAGTGTATAACCTTACACCATAAATGCTACCTCATATAAAAAAACCAAAAGGAAATTGGTTTGAACTGATTAAATGGTCACTATATTTATTTCAAGTTGTCAAATGAGCATTTTAAAAGATAAAATTTGGAGTAGACAAGTGAACTCTAGTTAAACATTAAGTATGTTCAAACTAGCATCTATATAGTAGTTTATGAATAAAAGACATGCACTCTAAATAAAAAATATTTAATACCTTAGCACCTTACTCTTACCATTTGTACAAAAATGAACATGAAAAGAGATCAATGTAAATCGTAAGATCTCAACTTAGATCCTGTGAGACCCAGAGGTAAAATAAGTATCATAGTATACCTTTATGACTCTTATCTAATTCTTAAGAATTAAATTTAAGGTTTACTATTTAGAATATTACCAAAAGATCGTGCGTGATATGATCTTATGGAACAATTCAAGGAAAACAAATTAAGTTTAATTTAAGAAAATTTAGAATAAAAGAAGGTCATTATGATTAATAATTCATAGGAAAAATAGTATTTAAAGGTGGCCATTATCTCTTAGTAAAAGAATTGAATATAATCATGATACGGTGAAGTAAATGAGATCAAAGAAGAGTGAGAATATGAGCTATGACCTAAGGTATAACATACTAAATCTACTCATGAGCCGATTTGTTAATTGAGATGTCATATATTCCTTTCAAATGTATAATAATTAACTTTTTTTGTATATTGGTCACATTGGTTATTAGACGAGTATGAGAATGATAGAATTTCAATTAACTAAATCCATCATATGTAAGTGGGAGATGATAGACACAAAACACAAGTGATGGATTAGTTAAGCTTTTAATTGTTAAAGAGCAGTTATTAAACAAATATTTTTTTAAATAGCATATAAAAGATATTAGTTTAAAATTCAAAATTTAATTAATATCATCATGTTATAACTAAGATTTTGAGATTAGAGACAGAGGAAAAAGGATTTTTTTTCAAACTAATCCTTTTATTAGTGAAAATAAGTTAACATCCATAAATAATATTAATAAATAATGCATATATACAATTTTATCTTATAATCTATATAAGTTGTGACATTGTGGAAAAGTCTACCAATACCTAAAAGTATTTAGTTTTCTAATATTGGACACACGCAACATTCTAAAGAAAGATTATTCTTTAATTTTGATAAGACTTTAATCTTGGACCAAGAATGGAATCCAACAACAATAGAAAACATTCGGGTGAGCAATTGAAGAAAGTAAGAATGACCAACCTTTTTAACATTCAGCCCAATCAAATGCCACTTGTTGCATTCGTAATGGACCACATTATGTAAGAGAATGCCTGAAGAAGACTAAAACAAATTTATTGTTGACTGAAGAGGAAGACAAGGATAAATTGGTTGTTGTGAAAGCACAGGTTATGGAAAAGGTGTCATGGTGAAACTTTTGGACCACCTAACAAATAATCGTCTATGCTAGAATGAAAGGGGAATTGCATGATTCCTTTGGCCGTTGGCTCGGGGGATATTCGTTTAGAGTTGGTGTTTCAACTATCTTAGTGGGAGAGCTATGGTCCATTCGCGATGGTTTGATTTTTGCGTGAGATCACGATTTTCGACAAGTTCTTGTAGAATCTGATAGCATGGAGGTGGTGTGGATGGTGACTTGTGGTGTTACCTTTTCACATCCCCTGTCTGTTTTGGTTGTGGATATTTAAGCCTTACTTGCTAGAGATTGGAGTTGCTCTATTAGACATGTGTTTCGGGAAGGTAATTTTGCAGCAGATTGTTTGGCTAAATTAGGTCATGACATTGCTTCTAATTTTCAGGTTTGGGAGGATATTCCTGACGCCCTCTTCTTGATTGTCTGGGCTGATGCCTGTGGTATTTCGTTTATCCGATAGTTTTCGTTTCTATTCATTGTAACCCAAAAAAAAAGTTACAAAGATGACATTCAAATGTGCTTCGATGACATAGGGCTACCAACAGATGTATAGTTTCATTGGTTGATTGCCTTAAAGCCTTGGATGGTTTAGAAGCTGTCATGGATGGCTTATTTTGAACAATTGGTGTGAAGCAAAGGACGTTGAGCAGTGAACTGTTTTTCACGGCAAAGGTTGTACTTGTTAGTAAATATATAAAATTAATTAAGTTGGTCTCACACAACAACTTAAGTTATTGTGATGAAACGGACACTTAAAATAGTATCAGAGCATTTATAATCAAGTGGTTGTGAGTTCAAATCCTACCATTCACTTATTATTCAGCACAAGGTAAAGTGGATCTGTGCAAGTTTCAAGCCCAAAAAGCTTTCACTTGAGGGGGTATGTTAGTGAATATATGAAACCAATTAAATTAGTCTCACACAACAGCTTAAGCTTTTGTGGTTAAACGGTCATCTAAAAATCCCGACAAACTCATTTATATCAGTGACATTAATGAGAGTGTCCATATATTTCTTATCGATCCAATATTTTTAAGACAAAAGAAAATTTCGTAAGCAACTAATTTAGAGGTAAATTGACAAGACGAAATATGACAAAAAGTTTTAGCAATAAGGATGTTGATAACATTTCTTTAAGACTCTTTTTTCGACAAGATATATATATCAAATATAAAAGGGATGTAATTGATTTAACTTCTTGTAACATGTATAAGGCACAAAGAATGAAATGAAACGTCATTCTTGTAATAGGAAATTACTATATATATGTTTATCTACATTTGATATAAAAGAGTTATAATTACATTAAGTTTGAGGTAAAATTTGAATTTTACATTCAGTGTCATGTAAAATTAAGTTAATACATTATTAAGAGTTATAATTTTCAATTTAAAGAGCTATAATTATAATTTAACAGCTATTGAATGTCTTATTTGAATATTTCTTAATTATAATATTTTAAATCTCATATTTAATGTAATATATCTAGCACTTTTAATGTTATATAAATTCTTTTTTTTGAAAATAGAAATTAAAATTAATAAATGAAGAAAATAAAAGTAACAGTTGGGAACAAGGGATGAACCCCAACAAAGAACACAACTATAACAAAAGGATTAGTGGAAAGTAAAAGAAAAGAAGAAGTAAGCCAGGGATGTGGTTTCCAGACAATACAATTCATATCATCCCAAAGCCAGAGTCAGAACCCTTGACCAAAATGCTGAGAAGCCAACTTAGAGATCACATGTTAGCAAATCAAGTCAAGCACCATGTTAAAGACGTAATGCAGAGCAGATAAGCGGGCTACACGTCAAATGGAGTTGTTTTGCCAACTGATCGTGGCTTATCATACAATCCTAAGATTGATCCTTAGAAACCGGTCAAAATCAATTTATACTAAGAATTGCAATACAGGATGCAACCTCGGGTCGACTCTCAAGGAACCAGTGCAGAATTGATCCTAAGACTAGCCTAATGTTTGAATTATGC
>JANZLX010000005.1:21015474-21026816 GCA_025531955.1 Erythroxylum orinocense
ACTTGCCTACCATGCCACCTTATTTACTTAGGTTAAAAGAAACCAAGATGCTGCATCAAAACACACCCCAAACCGTGATGCGATGCATTACTATACACCTCATAACCTCCAGTCCCTGATGGAATAACTAACACCGGTGCAGTAGTCAACCGATGTTTCAGCTTTTTAAAACTTTTCTAGCACTCCTCAATCCATCTAAATGCTACATTCTTCCTCAAAAGTTTTGTCAGAGGGGCTGAAATCAGTGAAAACTCCTCAACAAACCTCCGGTAATAACCGGTCAATCCTAGGAAGCTCCGAATCTCCGACACATTCCTTGGAGCTTCCCACTTCAACACTACCTCAATCTTATTCGGATCAACATGTATACCATCTCCAGTCACTATATGGCCCAGAAACACAACCTGATCTAGCCAAAATTTACACTAACTGAATTTGGCATACAGCTGTTTCTCCCTCATAATCTGCAAAACAATCATTAAATGCTCAGCATGCTCCTGTCTGCTCCTCGAATACACCAAAATATCATCAATAAACACAATCACAAACTGATCACGGTAGGGCTAAAAGACCTTATTCATCAAGGCCATAAAAGCTGCCGAGGAATTAGTTAGCCCAAATGGCATCACTAGGAACTCGAAATGCCCATTCCTGCTCTGGAATGCACTTTTAGGTACATCAGCCCCAGCTATCTTCAACTGATAACCTATTTTAGTAGCATATTGTACTAGGTTTTTGGAGTGCTGTACAGACAATGAAAAACTGACAGTTGTATAAATTTCTGATTTTGATGAAATGAAATGAGGAAATTTTTGGTTTCAAAAAGTTCGTGATTTTATATTGATGTTTATTACTATGATGCCATGTAAAGTATAGTAGTGATCGCACGTAACTCACCTTTATCGTAGGATATGTACCGAAATAACCTGCGAACGTCCCGATGTGTACCCTACGGTAAGGGGGCGCTACATTGAGCCTAATGTAGAGTAAACAAATAGAAGTTGTTCTTATGATGCAAAAGGAGCCATGCCAAATGCTAAGGACTTAGGAAATGACATTAGTATACTGCTTAAATACTTGATAAAGCTCTCTTTGAAAATATCTTAAAGACACACTAGTGTGTTTTTTATATGTATCATGGATAACTTAAGGTCAATTTCCCTAGTTAAGACTCAAATGCATGATGTACTTTTAGTGTCCCCTTTTATAAAGATACGAGCTTGAAATAATTATTTGGTTTAGGCTAGTTGTCAATTGTATATGGCTTGTACTTATAAGTTTGTGTCATACCATAACCTTGTAATCCCATACAAAGAACATTTTATTCAATCATATTTTAATTTTAAATTTTTTTGACAATTTAGTTAATTTATGTGTCCTCGTGCAATTTGGTTTAAGTTAGTGGGCAATAAGATTTAGTTGAATTCAAGGTGACTTAATTGTGATCATATAAAAATGTGTGAATATGTTCAACAAGAAGATAACTTGCATATAAATACATCTGACTAGGTCAAGGAAAAATTATACAAAGTAATGAAGCACGTTGATCCATTACAACTAGAATTAATGAGTCAGGATGCGAATACACAAACCATCAGTCCTATTAACAACAAGATAACCAAAGGTCTTTTGCAAACTTCCATTTTCCTTTTATTCACATTTAGAAAGCATATGATGTTATTTGATATTTTAATGAAGGAAAAATAATTTCATAAAGGAAAGAATTTAGAGAGAAGAGAGAAATGGATTTTTTTCAATTGATTTTTTATATTCATTTTCTTCATTTGCATGCCTCTATAACATATACCCATATATAACCGAACTGTTAAGTTTGTTAATAAAGTAAAATTTATAAGTGGGCTTCTCCTAACATATACTTCATATTCAATATATTATTTATTAAACCACATAACAGTTAGTCCTAATATTGATGAATATAACTTATTAAACCAAGAGAGATTTCAATCAATTTTTTGATGATAACAAAACATAAGTACCATTAATGAGTTTAATGCTATTAATCAGAAGAAATATGAGAACAAGATATCATCGTATCGAAGGATTATGATAGAAAAGACAAAGTTTAGAATCTTTAATATCAAGATCAAATCAAGAAGAAGATCAAGATACATTAAGGTTATTTTATGTATTATTTATTATAAAATTGTCTTCTTTTTTAATATTATAAAAGGCTCACCATGTATAAATCTTTTCACTTCACTTCATTACATAAGTATTTGCATTCATTAACAGAAATTGAAGTCTTTACATTTATTAATAGGCATTTAAATTGAATTTGAGCATTTGAAGGTATTAAAATCATGTTTTTGGGATAATTAGTCGACTTATATGGGATAGTGGTTAACTAATATAAGTTAAAATTGTTAAATTTGATGTACTATAAGATTTCTGTAACATTGGTTGGTGTATTAGTTGACCAATATACTTACTAATCGAGCAATGTTTCAACAGCTAATGAATCTAAAGCATTTAATGCAAACAGATCAACCAGTATGCTATATTGTTCAATCAGTACTCTACAGATAACCATTGTAATAGCAAGTTCTTGACCCAAACAACTAAAATAGGTGTTTTCTCATTGGTTTTAGTATCAAGAAGCATTTGAGTGCCTTTTCCACATTTTTAAAAGTATTTTTAATCATTTGAGTATTCATTGTCTCATTTTGAGATTGTCTTTTTTTATTATCAAAATAATTAAGTGAGCAAATTTGAGTTGTTAGCTATTCTTGAGATTTGAGAACTTTGTATTGGGAGTACCTAAAGTTGTTTGAAATTCCTCTTTACCTTGTAGAAAGATTGAAAAGGAGATTCCTCTTTGCCAAAATAAAAGATTATATAAAGGTTATTCTTTGCTTTCAAAGAAGAATTATAGTTGAAATTTAGAAAGAGCCTTAGAAGTGGACGTAAGAAATGATTGTTTGTTTAACCACTATAAATCATTTTAGCATTTATCTTTCCTTACTCTTTACTTTATTGTTTACTAGAATAATTAAATTATTTTACCTTTATTTCATTCTTTCATTTATGATAATTTGTAGGCATTGTTATTATAAGTTAGTGTCTCTTAATTAAAATCTTGAATTTGCCTAATTCACTATTATTAGGGCTATAGAGCTAATATTTCAAAATATATATATAACAAGGTTATGATGGCTTACTTAGGAGCATCTTCATCATCCTTTAGCCAAGAGGGCTAAAACATTAGTACAATCATTTTCTTTATATAGAAACGGCTACCTTTATTAAAAAGCAAGATTGAAATTTGTCTTGATGGGTAAAAATGTCAATTTATGATAAATTATCTCAAGTGGTCCATACATCCCTAATAAAATTATAAATGATATAATAGTTTTCAAGTTGAAAGAGGAATGGGATCATTAGGACAAAATATTAATCTCCTTAAATAGCAAACTTGTTTTCATTTTGTTTTGTGCATTGGGAAGAAATGAATTTAATATAGTTTCCATGTGTGAAATGGCTGATGAAATTTAGCATACTCTAAAAGTCACTCATGAAGGAACAAATCAAGTTAAGGAAAGCAAAATTAGCATACTAATTCACCAAATAAGTTATTCCAAATGAAACATTATGAAAGCATTTCTAACATGAATACTATATTTATGGATATTATTGATGCTCTTAAGGGTCCTGAAAATACCTATACTAATGTTGAAATGGTAAGGAAGTTGCTTAGGTCACTATAAAAAACATGGGAACCTAAAATGGTGGACATACAAGAAACTAAAGATCTAACAACTCTACTGCTGGAGGAGCTTCTTAGATATCTTCTAACATACTAAGTGAGGCACTAAGAGATGTAAGAAAAAAATGACGCTTCCAAAGAGAAAGAACTTAGAATTCAAAGCCTTAAAGGAAGGATTAAGTAAAGAGTAAGAGACATAATCTAGTGAAAGTAATGAAGAAGATATTGCTTTAATCACTAGAAATTTCAAAATTTTGTTGAAGAACTCCTTAAAAAGAAAGGACTACCAAAAGTGGTAGGATAGATTCAAAAACAAAAATAAAATATTATTTACTTTGCATATATGAAACATGGACAAATGAAGTCTTAATGTCTTCTTCTTAAAGAAAATGACAAATATGAAAAAAAAATGACAAGAAGGAGAAGAGGGACAAAGATAAAAAGAAGGCACTCAAAGCCTCTACTTAGGATGATGCAAGTGACTTCAAAAGTGAGCATTCAGAAGGAGATGTAGGTCACACATGTTTTATGGAAAAAGATGATGATGAGGTACTTTCTAACTTTAAATCATGTGAAAATAATAGTGACATTGATTTGACATATGATGAACTTATTAAGAGTTTTGAAATTATAAGTATGAAAAAAGAAAAAGCTATCTTCCAAACTTTAAGAAGGTTAAAAGAATCTATGCACACACATTAGTGAAAATGAAATGATAAAGAGTGAATTAAATAAATTGAGAATTCTAAAGGCATAGCCATGGTGGATAATTATAACTTAGACACTTTAAGGCATAAGAATGAAGAGTTGAAGAAAGAAGTTGATTCTTTCAAAGACTCATTGTCTAAGTTCATAAAAGAAAGCGAGAAACTAGAAAACATGTTAAGAGCTCAAAAGAGTTCTATGGTAGACATGGAATTAGATATAGCAATAAGAATGCTTCTAACACTAAAACTACTTTTGTCAAAGGAAATCATTTAGTGAAGAACCAATGCCTAAAATGGCAAACGAATATGGAGCATCCACATGACACATTCACTAGGGCTCACGTTAAGAGCAAACCTTATGCTTTCATGTACCATTCATAATCTAAACCTAGAATTCAACACTCTCTAAGAAAGAATAGGCATAATTTCTATGTAAAAAACATATAATAACATGCAATCTCACTTATGTAACATTTGGCCTTACACCAATCATAATTCTATGACACATTTTCATACTCCACACAAGCATCATTATAATGAAAAAAACATGTCTTATACATATAATTATGCTAGAACTTTTCATTATCTAAAGAGAGCGTTCAAATCACTTATACAAAGAAGAAGTTATAAAGTTCATCATCATACTATCAAATTTTATAGATGATATAATACTTTTGTGGTAAATATGGTCACATTAACAAATTCTACTTTTCAAAATAAAGGATAACGAATAAACCCTCTAATATATGGGTTGAAAAAAGATGCAGACTAATAACCAAGGACCTATGCTCATTTGGATACCTAAAACACATTAATTACACTTTTTGTAGGTCTCTAAGGAAAAAAAAGGAACAAATGGTGCATGGATAATGGGTGCTTAATATATCTTCAAGATTTCACAAACCGATGAACTCTAAGTTCATGTAAGGGCATATAACATTTTATATCACTGGCATATATACCCAAAGGACTTAAATACATCTTTGAACTCATATATAACCATGTATGTATCATTATATGGTAGCATCTCCAAGTATAACATAATACAAAAAAGGTCAGAGAGTCCGGCGTTACACTTAAGGTATATGACCAATGATGCATCCCAATACTCAAATACTAGAGAAAAAGATGGATGATTCATCATGTTTAGAGATAATGGAAAAAGTAAGATAAATGGCATTGATAAAGTTAGCAAAAAAGATCACACTATTATTGATAATATACTTTTAATTGACGAATTGAAGCATAACTTGTAAAATGTGAGCCAAATATGAGACAAAAAATACAAATTACCCTTTAAAGGGAGATCATACATTGTATCTATAGTAGTTGACAGTAGCATTGCATTTTTTGGGAAAAAGATAATGAAACATATATACAATTGATCTTAATGATTTTTCTAATCATGATATGAAGTGCTAATGTCTATTAGTGAAGATGCATAGATTTGGCATAGGAGTCTTGGACATGCAAGTATAGACCTCATCTCTAACCTCACCTTTGAAAAACTTGGAAATAGGCTCCTGGAGATCAAATTTGAGAAAGACAAGATTTGTGGAACCTATTAAATGGGAAAACAAACTAAAAGGTCATTCAAAAGAAAAAAGTTAGTAATTTCCACTAGATTTTTACAATTATTTCTTACAGGTTTATTTGGACCAACTAGGGTTACTAGTTTAGGTGGTAAATTTTATGCTTTTGTTATAATTGATGATTTTAGTAAATACTTAGGTCTTATTCTAAGAAACAAAGGTGAATGCTTTGGCCATTTTGTTAAATTTATTAAAAGGATACAAAATGAAAATAAACTTTTTGTTTCTTCTGTTAGGAGTGACCATAGTAAGAATTTGAAAATGAAAGGTTTGAAACCTTTTGTGAGGATGACGATATCTTTAACAATTTTTCTTCACTAAAAACCCCTCGATAAAATGGAGTTTTTGAAATGAAAAGTAGGACCTAACAAGAAATGGCTAGTATCATTATCAATAAGTATGATCTTTTTAATTACTTTTGGGCAGAGGAAGTCGCCTTTATATTTCACATCTCATAAGACCAACTTTAGATAAAAAAAAAGTCCTATAAACTTTGGCATGTGAAGAAGCTAAAGATTAATTACTTCAAAGTTTTTGGATGTAAGTTCATAAACACTATAGACAACTTAGGAAAGTTTGATTCCAAAGTGGATGAGGGAATTTTTCTTAGTTATCCCTTAACTACCAAAGTTTATAGGGTGTTTAATAGAAAGAGCCTTATTATTAAAGAATCTATACATGTTGTCTTTGATGAATCTAACCCTCTTGTCTCCAAGAAATATCTTAAATATCATAATATAGTTCTATCCAAAGAACTAGAGACATTATCCCTTAAGGGAAATAAGATTGATCATTGAAAAATATCTCATAAACACATTTTTGAACCAAGTATGGGAAACAAGAAGGATAAGAGACTCCTAAAAGATTGGAAATTTAAAAAGAGCCATCCTCTAAATCAAATTTTAGGTGATGTTCAATAAGGGGTAATCATTAAATCTCATTTTTAAGATTTAACTAATCTTACTTTCATTTCTTAAGTTGAACCTAGGGCAATAAAAGAGGCTTTTAATAATGAAAGTTAGGTTATTTTTATAAATGAGGAGTTGAATCAATTTAAGAGGAGTAAAATTTGGACTTTGATACTTGGACCTAGTGATCACCAAATCATAGGTACTAAGTAGAACTTTAAAAAGAAATTAGATGAATCGAGTACCATTGTGAGAAATAAAGCTTAATTAGTAGCCAAAGGATACAATCAATAGGAGGGCATAGACTTCAAGGAACTTTTTCTCCAGTGGATAGGCTAGAAGACATTAGGCTTTTGATTATATTTGCATCCTATATGAATTTCAAATTATTTAAAATGGATGTTAAAAGTGCTACCTTAAATGGTTTCATCTAAGAAGAAATTTATGTTAATCAAACTCTTGGTTTTGAAAATCATGATGTACCCAACCATATCTATAACTTTTCAAAGCTTTATATGGCTGAAAACAAGCCCCTAAAGTATGATAGGCTAAGTGTATTCCTTTTAGAAAATAGATTCTCTAAAGGCTAGGTTGGCACTAAACTCTTCATTAAAATGCAAAAGTATGGTATTTTAGTTGTTCAAATTTATATTGATGATATTATTTTTTGTGCTACTAATTAAAGTATGTGTAAAGAATTTTCCAATTTTGAAATGAGGATGATGGAATAACTTAACTTCTTTTTTGGAATCCAAATCAAGCAGATGAAGGAAGGAATTTTTATCAATCAAGAAAAGTACACCAATGAACTACTTAAATACTTTGGAATGGATTAAGACAAACCATTAGCGACAATTATGAGCATTACAACAAACTAAATAAAGATGAAGAGGGTAAATTGATAGATGTAAAGCTCTATCGGGATATGATTTGTAGCTTACTTTATCTTATCACAAGTAGACCTAATATCATGTTTAATGTTTGCCTATATACTAGATTTCTATCAAACCCTATAGAATCACACATATTGGTCATTAAGTGCATCCTCATATACTTATGTAGAACCATTTCATTAGGAATTTGGTACACTAATAATACATTCTTTGACTTAATTAGTTATTTGGATGCATATTTTGCTAATAGTCCTTTGGATAGAAAAAACACATCTGGTACTTGTCAATTACTAGGAAATGCATTAGTTTCTTACTTTAGTAATAAAGAAAATTCAGTTGCTTTATCAATAGTGAAATTCATATAAACGGTAGCCGACAGTTATTGTGTTTAAATCCTTTGGCTTAGATAATAACTTAAAGATTATGAGTTAGATATTACTAAGATACGAATCAAATATGGTAATACTAATGCAATTTGTCTCACAAAGAATCATATTCAACATTTTAGAACCAAACATATATAAATTAAATATCATTTCATTAGAGATCATATGCAAAATAGAGACATTAAGCTAGAATTTGTGGATACACAACATCAATTTGCTGACATTTTTACTAAACCTATGAACAATGATAGATTTTCTTTAATTAGAAGATAATTGAGGATGATTAATGAAAATTCCCTTAAATAAATGAGTTTTTATAATTGTTATTGAGTTTATTTTGGTTTTTACTATATTATTTCATTTTAATTTGACCTTTAAAGGTTGTGTTCTAAGATTCCAAGGCTTACTGGTTGATCAATAACCTAGGTTGGTCGGCGAGTATCTTTAAAATAATGATTTTGGTTTACTACGAAGAGTGACACCTAATTAATCACACTGATCAACCAATGTTCCTGACTTTGGGATTTTTTTCCTCCTAAGAGTTTAGAGAGAGTTTAGTAGCACATATTGGTTGACCAAATTCTCTCAATGGTCTATAAATATCTATCATTGGTCGACCAATACTTCTAACACCTTAATTTTTATTTATTCTAGTGAGTTTGTGAAAACATTGGTTGTCTCTTTTGATCGACCAACAACTAACATTAGTTGATCAATATCAGACAATGGTTGACTAATATATCAAGTTTTTCAAACCAAGAAAGGCTCCCTCTTTCTTTCTCACTACATCCCCAATACACTTCAATCCTTTCTAATTTTCCAACTTTTTTATAGTACACTTCATCCCTCTCAAACAATAGTGCTCAACCTCCACTTCTCCATCTACTCCATTCTCCTCTATAATAAATCCCCTATATCTTGTTAAAAGCATTAGAAAGCTCCTCTATAAGGTCCAATGCTCTCTGACGCCACTATCCTCTCTTTGGCGAGATTCAAATGCTTCCTCTAATTCTAGTTAGTTCATTTACACTCCAAAGTGCTTACACATTGACTTCAAACCTTCATGTATCTTATTATTTTAAGGGTAAATCCTAACCTCACCATATTTGGGCTTCTCCCTAATTTCACATTTCTTTATTCAATTAATGATTTTGCTAAGATGTTTATACATGTTCATGAATTATCCTTTCAATTACATCAATTTAGCATCTAAGGTGAATTAGGATTTCATAATTGGGAATTGCATATTTACATGTGTATCCTAGATAATTTTTCGAATGTGAAGTTTTCTTAGTTAAATTGAAGATTGATTTAAGGGTTTTCAGTAGTGAAATGAATTGAATTATGTCTAACTTTGTCATAATTAGAATTTTTGTCTGTTTTGCCTATATAAAAGTTAGTAATTTATTATTTTGTATTAATTTTCAAAATTAAAGATTCATTAGTTAAATTGAATATTATTTTTTAAACGTTTTTCAAATGTGATTTGTGCCTAATTTTTTTCCAAATTCGAGTTTTTGATCTTTTTACACAAATGTCATTAGGAAATCTTTTATGTGCTTCCCAATTTCTTATAATCATATGCATTTTATTTATTCACCTCTTTCAATTCTATTTTAGATTCTTTATGCCTCTCCTCTTGGGCTTGCTTATCCATACCATGCAATGAGATTAATAATTGAAGTTTGTAGAACTAAAATTATAAAAGTATGCTTTTCTTGTAGATGTTTCTTCATACTTTGTCTTTATCATATTTTTAAACCTTTCCTCTTCTCCCTTATCTTGTGAATCACCCTTTCTCTCATGGAAAGAACTAAAGGGAACCCTAATTCTATGCCAAGGACACTTGCACATAGTAGAGCTACCTTCACACCCTCTAGGACACGTAGGACTCAAGAGAGATCACTCGTCCTCTTAAGCCACCTCCTTGCGAGGATGAGTACTTTGATACTAATTCACCTTAAGTTTCAAAATTATGCTTCCCATGAACTGTATGAGAACCATGTTATCTCTCTTTCTAGTTTAAAATAATTTAAAGATTATGGTATTATTTGCTATTTTATTAACTAAAGGTAAGATCCCTTCTTACCAAGACCTTTCATATTAGTCATAGTAATGTTAGGTTTTTTTATGCAAATCCTTGTCCTAAAATAATTCATGGTGACAACTAAATCTTCTCCAAAATCTATGGTATTGACATCCATCTCACTTCTAATATGATAAACATGATCCTAGGGACGAGAAGGGTGAAATAGTAAATTGGTTAGGGGTAAGAGTGATTAGGACTGCTTTGACATTGTTAAGCATACTGGTACTGGTGATCAGTGAAAATAGTGCACATGAAATAACTGTACATGCATACATGACATTCTCGGTAATTGGGCCTAAATGGCATTTTATTGTGATTAACGTGGTTATTGCGTGTGAAAAATTATTCTAAGTGCGCCATAGAGTGTTTTATATTTTAAGAGATTTTTAGGAATTTTTCTAGATTTTTCCGGAGAAAATTTCCGGACCGAAAAATTGCCAAAAGACGAACTGGTTGCTTTTCAGTACCGAAATTTTCTGTTAAATGGGCTTGGGCTATTGGGTTTATTATTGTCGTGGGACCCTTTGGCAATGCATTGGAAAATGCGTTAAAGAAATAAGTTTTAATTGATTAATGTTCCTTTGACTTTTCTTTTAAACTTGGACTAGTAGACTATTGCCACCTCTCCACTCCATTTAATGCCTATTTATTGCCTTTCTCGGTTATGTCTTCATCAAAGAGTGCTAGATGCATTTTATTGCTTCTTATTCTTCATCCACCGAAACCTACTTTCCCTTTGTTCCCACCTTCATCGATTTTCCCCTTCTTAAGTAATCCTTCCTCCAAACTCAAGAGACCTTCTTCATGCAATCAAGCTACTTCTTTCATGATGATGAACTCCTTGTGTGAGGTTTAGCAAGTAGAGAAAGTGGGAAGTTGGTGTAGGATTAAAGCATTGAAGATTTGAAAGCTTTAAATAGGTAAGTTTGTTTTAAGTTTTAAATTTTGTCTTTAATGAATCATGGTTGTTAGATGCATTCAATGGGAAGTTTGGTGTAATTATTATGCTTATTGATGCATTAAGTTGATGACAATTATTGTTT
>JANZLX010000005.1:21036306-21056651 GCA_025531955.1 Erythroxylum orinocense
TCATCTTCTTGGAACAGGACGGACTAAGGATAACCCAATGTTTGAAGCATGGGATGAGGAGGATTCCATGATAATGTCCTAGATATGGGATTGTATAGATCCCATGAAGTGACACATGCATTTTTTTGTCACTGCAAAGGAGATCTGGTGCTACATTCGTCGCACATACTCGAAGGCTCGTGATGCTACTCAATTGTACGAGATCAAGATCAAAACTGCAGCTTGCTAACCAAAGAGATAAATCTGTCACAGAATATGCAAACTTGCTGCAGAATCGTGGCAAGAACTCGATCATTATCGAGTTTTTGAGATGAAATGCCTTGAGGATGCTGTCATCTTGAAGAACTTCATTGAAAAAGACCATGTGTATGCTTTTTTGGCTGGGCTGAATGTTGAATTTGATCAGGTCAGGATCCAAATCCTTGGAAAAGAGGACACTCCGTCTCTAGAAGAGACAATCTCATTGATTCGAACAAAAGAAAGTCAAAGGAGTGTTATGCTTGAACCACAAACCATGGACGAGTCAACCTTATTAGCAAAAACTGATCATCAGGACAAAGGAAAAAATGATCTATCTAAGCATGCTGGTAGAGAAAACTAGGGGAAGGAGAATAAGGACAACCTCTGGTGCACCCACTGCAAGAAACCGAGGCACACAAAGGAGACATGTTGGAAAATACATGGTAAACCACCAAGTCGAGAATGGGGAAACCGTGGGGGACAACAGAGGTCCCAATCACATATGGTAGATCAGCCAAAAGTTGAGGAAAATTCAGGAACAATGGAATTAAACAGTGAAGAAATTGAGAAGCTGGGAAGCTTGTTAGGGACTATTGAAAAACCTTCTAAGACTTGCTCTTTGGCTCTTTCAGGTAAACCTTTACTCCCTATTTGCATGAATGCCTCAGAAATCTTCATACCAATTCTTGGATAATAGACTCGGGTGCGACAGACCATATGACACCCACGTCTCAACTCTTTCACACTTATACCCCATGCCCAAGTAACAAAAGGATTGTAGTGGCCAATGGCTCTCTAGTTACTATTGTAGGTTTCGAAGATATATACATCACACCTACCCTTATTCTAAAAAGGGTTCTCTATATTCCAAAATTGTCGGTTAGCCTACTTTCTATTCAAAAGCTTACCCATGATCTTAAATGTTATGCTACTTTCTTTCCTTCTCACTGTGTTTTTCAGGATCAGGTCTCGGGGAGGAGGATTAGACTTGCTAAGGAAAGGGCTGGCGTCTACCTACTTGAATTGTCTCAAAGAGTTAGGGGCAACCTATCTTTTTCATTTCTCAGTTCCTCAAATTTTGCTGTATCATCTACGCCTAGGTCATCCATCTTTTAAAGTTTTAAAATTCATGTTTCCTCATTTGTTTCAAGGATTAGATATTTCTGAATTTCATTATGATGTTTGTGAATTTGCAAAACATACTCGAGTATCTTTTCATATTAGCAATAAAAGAAGCTCTCATCCTTTGCATTTGATTCATAGTGACATTTGGGGTCCCTCTACTATACCTAATGTTTCTAGAGCTTGGTTTGTATACTTTATTGATGATTGCACTCAGGTAATATGGCTCTTTCTTGTTAAACAAAAATCTGATGTTAGCCTTGTTATAGGTAATTTTCACTCTATGATTCAAAACCAATTTGGGGTTAAAATAAAAAGATTACGAACAAACAATGCTAGAGACTACAACTAGACTGTCACCTTTCTTTCAATCACAGGGCATTATCCATGATTCACCATGTGTTAACACACCTCAACAAAACGGGATAGCAGAAAGGAAAAATGGGCACTTACTCAACACCACCTGAGCCTTACTCTTTCAAGGGAATGTCCCTAAACCCTATTGGGGAGAGGCAATTCTTACAACCACATACATGATAAATAGACTTCCATAACGTGTGTTAGATAACAAAAGTCCCATAGAAATTCTTAATAGCTTCTACCCACACTTCAAAACCTCAAATGGCCTCACACCTAGGGTATTTGGATGCACCGCCTTTGTTTATGTTCATAACCAACATAGAGACAAGCTAGACCTCCGAGCCATCAAATGTGTCTTCCTTGGTTCCTCACCTACTCAAATGGGATACAAATGTTACAATCTGTCATCTAGGAAATTTTATAACTCTACAGATGTCACCTTCATAGAAAATAGACCTTTTTTTCTCCAAGTCCTCTCTTCAGGGGGAGATTTCAATGAAGGAAGATAGCACTTATGAGTCCTTCGAACCACTTAAAACCCTTGACATTCCTCCTACTCTGACCCTTGACCTTCCTCCTACTCTGACCTTTGACCTTCCTCTTGCTCCAGCTCGTTGTATTGAAACAACCAAGCCGTCTAAACCAATTACATCTGAGTTCCCCAATTATACTCCTAAACCTGTGTCATCACATGTCCTAATCAGCGTTACTCTGGTGTATTCACGGAGGAGGTCATTCCAGAACTGACATAGGTCTAAGAATCTAACTGAGAATCTGGAAATGAAAATATGGTAAGATTTGACTCACTTTTACACACACAATTTTTTGAACCTATCATTGTTAGGAAAGGAACTAAAGAATGCACTAAACAACCACTATGTTTCTCTTAAGCGCCCGTCACCAACCTACCAAAACTTCATTGTGAGTTTAAATACCATTACTATCCCTAACATCGTTTCTGAGGCATTATCAAAAAGGGAATGGAGGGATGCTACGAGCGAGGAGATGAATGCATTGGGAAAAAATAAAACATAGAAGATTGTTGATAAACCGAAAGGGAAAAACATTGTTGACTATAAGTGGATTTTCACAACCAAATATAAGGCTGATGGATCTCTTGAGAGATATAAAGCTAGATTGTTGGCCAAAGGGTACACTCAAGCTTATCGTATTGATTGTTAGGAGACTTTTTCACCAGTTGCAAAGATGAACATTGTGAGAATTCTTTTATCATTGGATGCCCACTTTAATTGGTAGCGCCCACAATATGATGTTAAGAATGCATTTCTCCAAGGAGACTTAGATGAAGAAATCTATATGAACATCCTACCAAGATTTGAGGGAGACGCTGGTAACAAAGTTTGCGAGCTAAGGAAGGCCCTTTATGGATTAAAACAATCTTCTAGAGCTTGGTTTGGTTGATTTGCAAAAGTCATGAGGGAGTCTGGGTATAAACAAAGCCAAGGTGATCACACTCTTTTAATTAAAATTCGGTTGCGGGGGGAGTTACTGCACTTATAGTCTATATGGATGACATCATAATGACTAGAAATGATGAGAAAGAGAAGCATGAATTGAAGTAAAGACTAGTAAAAGAGTTTGAGATAAAAGAACTTGGGAAACTAAGGTACTTCCTCAGTATTAAGGTGGCATATTAATACCACACAAGGGATTTTTATATCTCAACAGAAGTATGTGATTGATTTGTTGGTGGAAACAGGGAAGATTGGGTGTAAGCCAGTCTCTACACCAATGGATCCAAACCACAAGTTAGGAGAAGCTAAAGAAGAACCAGTTGTTGATAAAAGGATGTATCAAAGACTAGTTGGTAGACTCATATATCGTGCTCACACTTGGCCAAACAAAGCATACTCGGTAAGCATGATCAGTCAATTCATGCATGATCCAAGAGAGCCTCATCTTCAAGCTACTTATAGGGTGCTGCATTATTTGAAAGGCAGTCCAAGAAAAGGAATTTTCTTCAAGAAAAACAATACTCTTGCTCTAAAAGCTTACATCGATGCTGACTATGCAAATTCTACAGTGGATAGAAGATCAACTATAGGGTACTATACGTTTCTTGGAGGAAATTTGGTAATGTGGAGGAACAAGAAGCAAAATATGGTGGCAAGGTCATCTGAAGAATTAGAATTTAGGGCTATTGTTCAAGGATTGTGTGAACTACCCTAGCTGAAGATTATTCTAGATGATTTGAGAGTCAAATGGGATGGCCATATGAAACTCTATTGTGACAATAAGTCAGCCATCATTATTGTTCATAATCTTATACAACATGATAGGACAAAAAGAATATTAAGATTGATAAAAATTTCATTAAAGAAAATTTGGAAGAAGGGTTAGTGTGTATGTCTTATGTTCCATTAGAACGTCCAAGTAGTTGATGTTTTAATAAAAAGGCTGAACAATTCAAGTTTTCATGATCGTGTATACAAGCTGGGAATGGAAGACATCTATTCCTCAACTTAAAGGGGAGTGTTGAGATACTAAAAGCTGTAAATAAAATATACTTAGATATAGATAGGTTGTAAATGTACAAGATATCGATAAGTTTAAAATCCCTTAAATTAAGGAATTATATTATATAGTTTTAAATAACTTTCCAGATTTAAATTCCTACTTGTAATGTCCTATATGTGGCTGAATACTCTTATTCAATATATGGATAACTATCTGTTTGATTAAATATAGGAAACTTATATTTAATTATATACATGATTCATTTCTCATAGTTAGGGTTGGTAAATGGTAAGTTAAAACATTTCTCATAGTTAGGGTTGGTAAATGGTAAGTTAGTCGATTCAACTTTTTTTATTCTAATATAAGTTTGACTTAAAATTCAATCGAATTTTGAATTAAAACAATGATCATTTTAACATTTTCACTAAATTGTTTTTGACTAAATTAAATTGACCCTCTCAAATTTGATCCCGTCAACTTAAGTTAATGGCCTTCCTACTCTTAGTATATCAAAGCCTACTAACCACTGATAACTTGATATTTTGCACTTTAAAAAAAATCAATGCACTTCGTGCATAAGACTTCCCGCTTTACAAAGGTTAGAGGAGGGTCATCAATATACGCAACCTTCCATTTGTAATTTTTACAAAGAAATTGTTTCTGCAATTTGAACATGTGACCTCTCGCTTTATGCACTTCATAGCTTCATTTTTGAATCACGAATTGCTGAATCAAGACGATTATGTATTATGCACAAGTTGAGTCTAAAAAGATAACCTTCAGATGATAACTTTAATTTAAGGAGGAGTTGGCTTATATGTCCATAGTGTTGGGAACTCTTTTTTGTAGTGTAGTTGGGTGGTTTATGCGTGTGAAGCTTAAATTGACAGTGATGCTAAAGTTAATAACTATTGTTAAAGATTCCTGCTTTGTTTCAGCTATTTTTCTTGCATCTCCTTGTGTAATACCAAATCTCGTTACAAAAATTCATTTTCTTTTTGATATTTGAACTCCTAGCACCCTTTGCCATTCTCGCAACGATCACATTACTAAATGAAAATTAATTTATTTTCTTACAAAAAGAAAGTGGGCTTCTCCCAACATATACCTGCAACTTAAATCTTCCAATTTATTAGACCATATTATAACATACTAACCAATATAAGCATTAACGAATGATGGTCTGAATGATATCATTCCTCTGGGAATTTGATCCAATTAATTAACAGACTCTACATTCACTCTTTCATGGCAACAAGAGTGTTGTACCTACATCTTTCCTCTTCACCCTTGTGATCTTCCTGGATAGCTTTGATGGGTTGAGTTGATGATCCCTTGAAAATCATATTCCCTACTGGGTCTCCAATGTTTAAATCTGTCCAAAATCACAGGAAATGTGCAACTAGAATCCAAATTGACGAGTGCATGACATGAGTACTAAGATGTCTCATTATGCTAGAAAGCAATGACCATCTTTTAATTAATGTCTTCTACCATATATGCACCATCAACTTAAAACTGAAGGTTTTGCTTTTTACAAAGTTTTGGTTGCAACAGTAAATTTTCTTTTCGCAGACCATTTGAACAATGTTAGTAGACAAAATTGACATTGAAACAACATTTAGGATGTTAGGATATATGTTATATATCTTTTATTTAATTTTGACATTATTTATTAATTGGACATATAAGATATTAATTGGATAATGACTTAGATTCAAAAGCCATATGGATAATCTTCTAGTTGAAAAAAAATCCTATCTTAGATTGGAGTCTATTATCATATTGATATTGGAATTGTTTTACTGCTGGACATATTGGTAATTGGATAGTGTTAATGTTGAAGTGTGAGGATATTATGGATAGAAGAAAACACATGCAAGGTGGACTCTTCTTACTTGAATGTGCTTGTATCATGCACTTCTCCTATTAACAACTATGGTGAATCTCTTGTGCGGTAAAAAATAATTAAGGTATTGTTGTGTGATTGAATTAAAGTGGCGGTTACTTGGTTAAAGGAGGTCTCTCATTGTGTGTGGGATTTGTGTATATCGGGAATCTGCGGCAGACATATATCCCTAATGTGAGTGTGCGGCATCAAGGTGAGTGTGTGTGGTAACAAAGTTGAGGTAATAGTGCGGCAACAGTAGTGACATGTATGTGTGGCATAGTAATGCGTGTGCATTAATTGTCAATGAATGGGTGGTATAGTAATGCGTATGCATTAATTGTCAATGGATAATATAATGCAAGGGTGTATGTTTTAGAACAAAGCTGAGCAACATCTTTTGTATGATATATGCTACGGTGAAGACAAGTAGAGCTTGCTGCGGGGAAGTGGTTTAGCCTATCAGTTTCTTCAAGATGTCTTCATCTAGGTTGTGCCATGTTTTTGTGAGAAAATACCGTAGGTCTCCATCCATTGTCTAGATTTTCATATGGTTTAATTGAAGCAGTTGAAGTTGGGATGGATCGTTTCAATTGAAGGATTATTTCAAGAAGCTAAAACATAAGGAAGTCTTTATTTTGTCTCAAGTATATTGTTTTTCAGTTCTTAGTTGATTAAGTACTTAAGTTATTTTTATTAATTATTATTTGAGTGAAAGTAATTAGAAAAACCCTTTAACGAGATTAACACGAGTCGGTCGTGTTATTGAGTGTGAAAATCTTTCACAAGAAGTGAGGTTGAGAGCTAGTGTCAAGGGTTGAGTGGTGTCAACTTAGAAAAGTCTTTGGTAAATCTATTATACTTCTGTAAAAGTATTAAGCTGGGTGAAGGTCCCCCAGACGTAAGCAAAGTGTGTCGAACTGTATTACTAAATTCTGGTGTTGATTTATTTTTTGTTTTCTTAATTTTTTTGTTTTTTTTTGTTTTCTAGAAACAAATCGGAAAGTTTGCGAAACTACTACCCCTTCGGTTTTTCATAGGACATCTTTAAACCTTTGACATATACATATTATATTATATTTCCCCAATGTATGGAACAAGGTAGCTAAGTGGCAACAAGAACTTAAAGCTGTGAATACTGCATATAGTTTAGAACTTACCACAAAAGCGAGTTGGAACTGGAACCACTTAGATTTAAATGAATTCTCGATTTGATGAATGAACTTTCTTTTCTTTCTTTTTTTTACAAGGGAAAATAAAACTAAAGAGACTAGCTCCTATAGTCGAAATCCCCTACGAAGGGATCTATTGTAAAGGGTTCCTTGCATGTCTCGGTGTAGGGTATCCAAAAGACTCCTGAAGAAAATTTAGTCCCAACGCCGTGAACGAAGCTAGATACGCCAAGTGATCCGCACATTGATTCCCTTCACGAGGCGTATGCTCAACTTGCACTTCCCACTCTCAACGAAACAAGTCACGAATACCTGTCACCAAAAAAGAATGTTCAGTCAGATCATTATGAAAAGATGAAAGAATATTAATGACCTCTAGGGAATCCACTTCCACTAGCATACATCTATATCCCCAATCCCATGCCAACATCAGCCCTAAGTACACCTCGCAGAGTTCTGCCATTGCAGGATTACCAATACCTATCTTCTGTAAGAAGCCGCCACACCAGTGCCCCTGATAGTTCCTTAGAATACCTCCAGACGAAGCAATATTAGAGCCCAGGTTCACTGTCCCATCCGTATTATTCTTGATTCATCCTTCAAGAGGTATAGTCCATCCAACTAAAGAACCCAAAGGCAGTCCCTGCGACTAAAAAATTTGGTTTTCCATCGCACTGGCTTGAGTGACCCAATGAGTATAAACCATGACAATTGTAGGACCGTTCATTGGCCAACAAAATCTGACTCAAAAATGTTGTTATTACGTCACTTCTAAAGAAACTAACAGACGACCCCAAAAATAGTAGTCCACTCGGCCGGATTTAGTTGCACATGGTGATTAAGATTAAGACGGAGTCAGTTTCCTTCCTCCTGACTGAAAAAGTCCCCTCCAACCATGTCAGCAGGAAAGTGGTGCAAGAAGGATTTTACTCGAGGACAGTCCCTTAAAGCGTGAAGGGTCGTTTCCTCCTGGCCACAGAAATTACATCCATCCTCCATGGTCAGATGCCAAGTCATGCGTTCCTTATTGGTTAACAACTTCCTCTTAGCCACAAGCCAGAGAAAGGATCTAATACGTTGTGGTCCCGCCCACTTCCATATGGCCTCCCAATAGCTATTTAAGGCATCAGTAATTATATTCTCAATAAGCTCATAAGCAGACGCTACGGTGAACCGCCGATGCGAAGTTTGGCCCTAGGTTAAACAATCTTCCGCACTATCGTTAATATTTATGGACGCGATAGTCATACAAACAGTTGCTGGGAGATAATGTTGGAATAATTGCCAACACCAATAGCCCATCTTGAAAATCATGAATTGTAGCATGCAGCATGCAGAAATGTCGATCTGAGCCACTAAATATAGAAGGCCCCAATCATCTAACCAGTGGTCCAGCTAGAAGAGAATGCGTCGTCCATTGCCTAAGTACCATTTAGCTCCTTGGCGAATAAGATTCCAAATCGCTACAATCCCGCGCCAAATACCCGAAGCTCCATACCTCGCTAAATTCTGAGGGAAATCGCTTGCAATCTCACGCCAAATACCCGAAGCTCCATACCTCACTAAATTCTGAGGGAAATCGCTTGCAATCTCACGCCAAATACCCGAAGCTCCATACCTCGCTAAATTCTGAGGGAAGTGTTCCTTGTCAGCACCGTTCCAAGTTGTAGTTAGATAGTTTTGGCCGGTTAATCACATCACTTGACTCATCCGCGCGGTTGACGTTCTGTATCAAGGACAACCGCAAAACTTCCATTTCTTCTTTCCCTCTCCCATTGGTAAGTATTGGAGGTCTGAGTGTGGGAACCTTTCTAGACAGTGAGGAAGGATTTAGTTTGGAAAATTGGTAGCCGAGACTTGGCCCATAACGTGGTTGAATGATTACTGAAGATAAGACCAAATGGTGAGGTAAAAGCTTCCGTGTACTCTACGTACAATGTCTTATTTGTACTTTTGTTGGTAACGAAACTTCACTTGAGTTTACCTCAGGAAAGAACAGTGATAGGAAGAGTTCCGAGTTCGATGGAGTGGAGACTTTATTTGTTGCCTGTTCTGCCTGCTGGTTCTTCTGACGTTAACCAAACGACAAATATCTGTAAAATTTGTACGTCCAAGAGACAATTTAATGGTTACGGTTTGTATTTGTCTGAAGAAGGGATTGGAAAATCCAAACAGTTGGGTCCAATGAACAACTTCCACATTCCCATGAGCCTCAGATGACATCGTCTTTTTCATGATGGCTTACTATATTTTCCACGTGAGAAGCCATTCAGATTTTGAACGTTGCAAGACTAACAAAAAAGGCATAGAAGTGGTGAATAGCTATGAACATTGAGAAATAACTTCAGTATCTTCTCCCTTTTGGGAGTAAGGTATGCACTTCAAACATTATTTACAACAAACATACTCTGCTGGGAATAAATACCTGTCACTTTCATATTTGTACAGAGCGTCAAGCTCAACCAAGCTGATAAAAGAGCAGTTGGAAATGGTAGAATTTACATCCAGGAAAACTAATACAAAGATCTGCCCTAGGAAGAGTGAGCTGGAACAAATAGAGCAAGTCTCGCTGCCTGGAATTAAGATTCTAGCATTTGTGGGACGAGAAACTCAAACTTTATAGAAGGAAATTTGAAATTCCATAGGATTTTATTTACTTTGCATCGAAGTTAAGAAAAATTCATGGTCATGGACCAGTTAATAATCTTCCAATGTTTTTTGGGTATGGATAAGAAGGGTGGTTTAGAGGTGGAATTGTAACACTACGACCATCATTCCCACGTTGTTGAGATCCATACTGATCCATGCCGCCATTTAAAACACCATGGTAAGTTGTAACTGGATTTCCTTGAACCATTCTGAAATTGGATCCACTTGTTTGGAGTTGGATTTGTGCAAGTTCACAATCCAAAGCTTGCTGTTGATCACTCGATCTATTTTCAGCAGCTGAACTAATCCCAACACCAAGATCAAGGCTAATTGTATCGCTTTCATCCGATCTCATCCTTGGTGGTCCATTCATTGCTGTTGATCCTGCTGTGTCGTGACTACTGGTCCTTGATACAGGCACATCATGATTGTGTTTCCCTTCGTATGTTGTTATAACTGCTTTTGGATCATGAGATGCCCTCTCCACATGTTTCCTAACTGGGCATCCAGCATTTGTGCACTTATAGTAACTCCTGAAGAAAGAGTAAACATGAGATGAGATGAAACATCTTAAGCTCATAAAGACTATTTATGAACATGAAGATATGTAAGAAATAGCTAACCACATAAGATTGCTAGACAAGAAGTGAAAATATTTAAGCTATTTCTAACTATTTGTTCTCTCAAATAACAGCACAAATATTCTTAGGCATTGCCTTTTTATGAAGTCCACGACTAAAAGAATCCTGTTCCCAGACAATCAATCAGCCAATAACTGAACCACTATCAACAGCATCAACAACTTTATAACATGTTTCAGTAGCATAAATTCCAAATCTGCATTTGCGCAAGTATCGCATTACTTTGACATCCATATCACCATTAAAATTTGGAAACTTAAGTTTCCTTTGGTACTGAAGTTAATAGAAAAATGAATTTATTGGAGGAACTGAGGCCTACACATTGATGCCAGAACACAAAAGTAATGGTGACATTATAAGAAGATCTGCTCTCTAAAACTCTGAATGAATAAGTAGCCTAAAAGGTCTTTCAAAAGACACGTAAGGAAGATACACAAGCAAATAAGATAGTTAAAGAAACTAGTTGTCACTTGTCCCACTGTGATCAGACTGGAACAACCAGAAGTTATTTGTACCCAATGATGCCATGACAGCACTAGACCTCAAAATACAGGACATCTATCAATTTATAGAATGTCTTTTGGTTTAGAATCCAAAATTGGTTCTGAAAGTGCACAAACTGAGCACAATATCAATATGTATTCAATTAATATTAACAACATTGAATACATACCTTGGATTAGGATTGCCTCTCACCACTTTCTGCCCATATTTACGCCACCTGTACCCATCATCCAGGATGTCAACCTCGCTCAGAGTCTGAACAACAACACGTGGTTCCCTTATTGGCTTAACAACTGGCATAATATCAAAACTCCCAGGATCCATCTTCCTGTTTGAAGCAATTGACCTTACATTAGTTGGTAAACCATTGGGTGATCAGTATTCATGAATGACCTGAGAAAGTATAAAGTACCTCCTTTTTGCAAGGGCATCCTCATCATCCTCAGCACCTTCTATGCTATCATCATTTGCTCCACCGGGAGACAGATCAGGAGTTCCATTTGGATCCATGGACTGAGACATCTGACCACACAAACCCAATGTCTTATCTGCAGAGGAAAACAACATAACAGAAGCACATTAGTTAAAAGATAATAAGACAAAAAGAAGATTTACAACGAGAAAATTATAAAGTTTCCGCTTTACCATCATGGCCTGGTAAAGATGAAATCTTGTCAGATCTTTCTTCTTGTAAGGACAGAACAGAGCCAGAGGTATATCGACGACTGGGTTGAGGCTTGGGATGATCGTGTGTTCCTTTATAGGTAATCTCGGTTATCTGTCCATCATGTGAGCGCTCGAATAGCTTTTTCACCTCACAGTTAGGATGTGTACATTTGTAATAGCTCCGAGGGAATTCACTTCCTTTCACATGTTTCTGCCCATACTTTCGCCAGTTGTACCCATCATCAGACAGAATGGCAGTACCACCTCCTTTATGATCAGATTGAGATGCCTGAAGACCAGTACTAGAGAGCCCAGTCTGCTTTAGTTCGTCAGGATCAACTTCAACAGTTGCACTATTCCCTCTATCAGCCATATGCGGAGGTGCTGATAGACTTAACTCACTTGAGGAGACTGCTGCCTCACTTTTAACTGGAGAAGATGACACAAATGATCGAAGCTGACTTTGGTTTTGATCTTGAATAGGATGGTCACTTTTATGCACGTTCATATCTGCAGAAGCCTTGAAGTCAATGAAAAATGTCAGGAAAAATAACAATCATCAACTAACAGTTCAATCTTGCAGACAAATGAAAGAAGGCAACATAACAGAAGATAGTTATGCAAGATGAGAGCAGTATCAAGGTTAAATATGAATATTAATTAGGATGCATGAGTATAATTTGATTCTCAAAGTTTAAAATTGGACTCGGCATGCTGACAATTGATTAGTTGCATCACAAGTTACCGTGTTTGGAATAGCTTGGGGTCTGAATTCAAAGCAGCTAGAATTTCTTTCTCCAACAGCATTAGGGGAAACCATAGTTGCAGGGTAAGAATTTGAGACAAGAGAACCATATGCTAATTGAGGTTTAGCAAAGGAACCAGTCGTTGGGGAAGGCTCTGCCTGCAAAAATGAAAAATAGTAAGAACCTATTCATTTGGAAAATACTTTTTAGGAAGCTATACTGAGTCAATTGCTTTCCCATTCTTCTAATACTGACAAAGACGGAGCTGATCTACTGAAAAGAAAAAAAGGAATAAAAGGGAAACAAGGAAAGTTGCATTATCCTTGTATGTCCAAAGTCTACATCTGTGACTGAACTGATTAATGGAATAGTTATCACACTGCTACCTCCACATTTCTCCAAATAACGTCTGCAGATCTTCTAAAAATCCTTCCTCATCAGCCACATTAAATAGAAGTATATCAAAGCACCTAATCATATGAACCAAATGATTCTTACAAGAACACATGTGCCACTACTAATAAACAAATATCGTAGATGGAATAATGGGTGATGTTACTTTGCGTAACATTTCTTTTTAGTCCAATACAGCTTAATGAATAGAGTTGAAGGATCAAAGTCTTAACCAAAGTCATATGGTTGGTGCTGCACTTTTTGAAAGTGCATTCAGCTCTAGATAGGCTTTTCCTTGACCCACATATTCTTTTAACTATCTGCATTTATGCCTCACAAAAAAACTATCAATTTTCAAATGAATGCATTTATTCCATATTCCAGGCGCAAATATTCTTCAGTTCTTTATTTATTTATTTTTGTTAATGAGGAACATCCAACTATCTTCAAGCGTAGACAAACCAAAAGAAACAAATAAAGGGAAAGATCCATTACGTGAAAAATCAACAGTGGCATTAGAAAAAGCAAAAAGCCATGCTACTACCACAAATAATATTCTTCAAACAAATTCTGATAGAACAAACCACGTGGACAATGTGCCAATTTAAAATTTCATTTCATTAAGCATCAGAATCAAACTTCAGTATCCAACATAACGAGCACTAAATATACACAAGTTCACATAAAATAAGACAAAAATAGTAAGTGGCATTTCAACTTTTGAGTATATAGGATGAAACAACGAGCATCTCCTTCTAAAGATTATTATCTTTAACACAGAAATGCAAGTGCACCATCAATTCATCCACTTGATAATTACAACAACTTCTATAAACTAAGGACAGGAATCTCCAAACAATACCGTTCTTTTTTATAAACATTTAAAAAAAGAGAGAAAACGAAGAACTCAAAAAGCGAAAAACAAAAAAGCTTTGAATCTTCAACTGGTGGATGCTTCACTGACTAAAAATTTCTAAATTAACAACTCTGTTTGGCAACACAGTCAGTAAATCGTCATTTCCCTTAATTTTTTCAGCTCCCAAAAAAGATCTCAACGCTTTCAAGCTCCAGCTAAACTAATCGACCAACCAAACAGCACTCAGAAAGCACATAAAACCGAGTTCATTTCGCACCACTCCCACTTTCCATCATTTTTCTCATAAACGACACAGAAACTAACAAAAAAAGGAAAAGCGAGTTCGATCCACAACTAACCTTAACATTAGAGAGCAAAACCGGAGATTCTAGAAACGAAGTGGGACTAAGACCGGGAGGGATCGTGATGCACGGCGACCGCGAGATCGGAAGCTTCGCCGGCGACATGAGTTTGTACCTGGCGCCGATAACGGCAACGCCGTGGGAATCGGAGTCCAGTATCGCAGCCGGATCACCCGAATCTCCGGCGCAGACGGCATGAACTTCTCGCTGGATGTTGTAGCAGTTGTCCATTGAGAGGGAAAGAGCAGCGAGTGGAGGGTCAAGAACAACGAAGAAGAGGAGAGGTGCTAGAAAAGGAAGAGGGTAGGGACAATTTGGTAAATTTGAAAGAAACTTTGTTTTGAGTAAGAGAGAGAGACCTTTTGACTTGTTGCATTGGATCTGCATTCTGAAGATGTGTTATTGGCTTGCCCTTTCTTTTTCTGCATTTTCTTTTTAATTTTTTATTTTGAAGGGGAAAGAAATATTATAATTTGGTTCTAAACTAAAACCTAGATATTGTAATACCCGTCAAACATCATAAAACGTAGACGTACATATCTCATCCTTGCTTCTTCTTCTTCTTATTATTCAATATTAATTAGAATATATTATACCGTAAAATTAGATTTGTGTTTAGCCTCTAACTCTATTTTGAGATCTTGAGTAATACGGCGAGTAAGATTACAATAAATAGTTATTAACTATAAAAGATAAAGATTATGTGAAAAATTATTTAAAGATAGTGAAGATTTTTGTACATCAGGATGTATCAATTTTAGTAATGATATAGATAAATCCTATCAGATAAGGCCCTATTTAGATAGGGATAATATTTTATTAAAATAATTGAATATAATCTGATTAAGATAAGATGTAATCTAATTAGTTCAGTTCAATTAAGGTTCTGAATCGTATGCTAGAGAAGTTTATAAATAACTCATTAGATAATTACTCCATACATGAGATAGAGAAGAGATAGTGAGTTTTGTCACAATGTTCAAAATTGAGAAAAAATAGAGAGAAGGCAAAGAGAGTTAGATTCTCATTCTTATTTGATTTTTTTTTTTTGGATTAGTTTGAGAGTGTGTTAAGTATGATATCAACTTTGATTTCAATCCTAAAACTGAGTGAAACAAGTAGATTTTTTTGTCAATTTATCTTGTGATTTTTTCCTCTATATTGGAGATTTTTCCACGTTAAATCTTGGTATTTGTTTCATCGTTTAGTTTCTTATCCTTGTATTGTTCTGCTATTACAATTTAAAGAGTTATTTCTTGTCGTGGTTGACTTTTTTATAGAGTTGTGTTATTTTTCTCCTAACAAGTGATATTAGAACTATCGTAATAAAAGGTGGAAGCAATTTTATAATCAAGTTAACGTCGTAAAATTACTAGATATGGAGGCCCGTGATGGAAGATCTTATATATTGCGAGTATTTTTTTATCTTATTTATGTGGATAGAGGTGTAAAAGATGAAGTTCCTTTAAAATTTGAAAAGATGTCGAACAAAGAATGGGGGAGGTGAGATATCAACTTTTTTTAAAATCTTTATTGCATTTAGTAAATTTATTTGTCAGTTTGCCCTGTAATTTTTTCCCTTTACATTGGAGGGTTTTCCATATTAAATCTTGGAATTTGTTTCATCATTTAGTTTCTTATTCTCGTATTGTTGTTACAATTTGAATAGTTATTTTTTCTTGTTGATATTTACTTGAGAGAGTTGTGTTTTTTTCTCCCAACAAGTGATATCAGAGTTATCGTAATGAAAAGTGGAAGCATCTCTATGGTCAAGTTAATGTCATCAAATTACTCGATATGGAGGCTTATGATGGATGACCTTATGTATTGCAAGGATCTTTTTGATCATATTGATGAGGTCTCAAGAAACAGATCCTTTTGAGTTATAGAAGAAACTAAAAGGTCTGTATGAAAGAAAGACTGCTCACAACAAGGTCTCTCTGAATAAGAGGCTTGTGAACTTAAACTTAAAGACTGGGAAATCAGTTTCGAAGCATTTAAGTGATTTCCATAACATAATCAACAAATTGACTACAATGAAGATCATTCTTGATGATGAGCTCCAAGTTTTATTCTTGTTCATTACCAAATAGTTGGGAAACACTGGTGGTGAAAATTAACATCTCAATTCCTGAAGGTGTGCTTTTTTTATATAATCAAATAGAGTATGTTTAATGAAGAAAACAGAAGAAAGGGTATTGAAGTTGACAACATGCAGGCTTTCGCGACAGAAAACAGGGGTAGAAACAAGAGTAGGGGTCCCAATGATCGTGGCAAGTCTAAAAATAGTTTAAAATCTATATGTTACAAAAAGGTGAAGATGTGTCACTATTATGATAAGCCAGCACACATTAAAAGGTTCTGTTATAAGTGGAAGATGGATCAAAAAAAGGAAACTCATTAGGATGATGATGATAATAAAAGTTCAGCTGCAACAATTTCAAGTATGGATGATGAGGTAGTTAGAGAAGTACTCTAAAAGCAATCATCTTTAGCACTTATTGTACAAATATTTTTGTTAATAATAAAGGTATTTTTCATTATTTCGACGTTCATACATTTGTGGATTTGATGTTGATCTTAAATGGATTTAATGAAGTCCTTGATATAAAACATAGCATGGAGGAAATCATGTGAGATCATGATAATGAGATTTCTATCAATGTGTAATTATGTTAATATCTAAATTTTCCTTAGTCATAAGATTAATGAGATGGGATATCATTAATCCGAATAGACTAGCGCATGTTATACTCTTTAATTAGATCAAACGGTAGATCTCATAAGCTATAGACATGAGTTGTTTAGAGTTCACATGTAGATGCTTACAAAGGGTAATAAGTATATTGGATTGACCTACTACGAGACAATCATATGGATATTTTATTTCAGTGTCAATGATTATCTCATCATAGCAATGGTACAAGCATTTTTGACTTGAGGTGCTCAAGGATATCTCAAATATTGATCATGTACTTTGACTTAATTCATCGATGCCTTTCAAGAGTTACTCATAGGATAATGATTGAGTACAGCTTGAGGTATTTAGAGGTAATTGAGTAGTCAATAAAGGATTCACCATTCCTGATAGAAGGAGATGATATCCATAGCTTCTTGTTGGGGTCATTACTCATTACTCGGGGATCTCTGGCTAGAACAAATATATGTCATGAAGAGAGTCTTCAATGATATATAGAGTAATGACATTCTCAGGACAAGAGCTAATAACACTTAAACTAGATGTGACGTAATCAGTATAATGGGAGTTGAAACTTTGACCATACTCTGAACCAAGTGAGGTATAGATGGTGAAAGGACAAATTACAGGACAACATTGCGTATGGAAGAGTTTGTTGTCATATCACTGAATTCCCGATCAATTACGGGTCATGATGTATTGCTAGATATCGTTTTGACTTACTTGAATTAAGTGCTAATTTAAGTGACCAACATAACCAGAAACTTAATGGGTCACGTACATAGGAAATTTGAACAATAAATAAAATGGTCTTGAATGGTGATTCAAAATATGAGAGTGTTTCGAGATTATATCCCGAAGTGATTGTGATAGAAAACATTGTATGGAATTCTTGAGTTTAGTAGATTTATTTTTCGATTTGTCTCATAATTTTTTCACTTTACATTGGAGAGTTTTCTGCATTAAATCTTAATGTTTGTTTCAATATTTAGTTTCTTATTCTCATATTGTTCTGCCGCTGCAATTTGAAAAGTTATTTCTTGTCGTTAATATTTCGTTGACTTTTTTAGAGAATTGCGTTATTTTTATCCCAACAAAATTTCCTTAAGCCCTTGATTATACCATTAACCAAAAGTTGCAGGTCGAATGAGATGATCAAATAAAACCAGGTAGTGTAATGCGGCTTAACTACAATATGGGACATTTACAAGAAGAAAGCGATCATTCTTTTTATGGCGCATAGGCCATATTGAAGACTAGACTAAGCTATAAATCAATGGGCATTAAGTGACGTGATTGAGTTGGAAATGCCACCCTTTACATGAAAGGTTGATACGGAAACTTTGATTAAAGGATGAGATTTAGACCTCTCAACACTGCCTTTCAGAGTTCAGCTCAGCAATGGGTGAACAGGCTAAATCCAGGGTGTTGAAATTGCAACTTCAATGTTTCACACTCACACATGTATATATCCATAGTCGTTTTGCTAAGAACACTGGTCCCAAGTCGGCAATGTGAACTTCCGTTGGAGAGATTCAGATTTTGTAACGACTTGCAGATGAGAAGCAAGACCAAGCAGCGAGACAGATATAAACAATCCCATGAACAGACTGGACAAAGCTAGGAAAAAAATAAGAGCAAAGCAGAAAGACCAAGGAAATTGCATGAGATATATGCTCCAGAGAGGTGGTAAAGTCATATACCAGAGAAATGAACAAAACAAAATTGGAAAGAAACTGACAAACTTAAACAGATATATGCATGAGAAAAGAAAGTACGAACAGCAAAAATTTTAATAGTGCTGCATTTGCATGCTCATCCCTTAAAAAGACTTTTGAAAGAGGCAACATCAAGATGGACTCTTGGTTGAAATTCAGTCGCATGTAAAGTGGAATACGTGAATAAAATTGAAAATGCTACTTGAAAATAACCAAATATTAAATGCTTAAGGAAACGCATGGAAAACTGATTCCAAGTTTATTTCCATGTAGACAGACTTGCCATGACCCCTCCGTTAATGAAGAAACAACCTACATACTTCATTGTTAACTGCCGGAAACAAACTTGTTTTTGTTTGATAATCATTATGATACTCAAAAATGTCCAGAAGTCAGCAAATCTATCTACCACATTGAGTTGATGGACTATACCTGCCTTAACTACAGAAGGAAAGCCTGCGACTCATTAAACATCATTGACAATGCAGGCAAAAGGTTCATATCTTTTGAAGACATGTATTATCATGGAAAACACCGGAAATCACCAAAAACTACATAGGATAATGAGGCTGATGATACAGTGGTGGATAAGTATATCCACCATAACCAAATAGTCTCTCATAATAAACAGATGGCATATGGGATTCTGCGGAATATGGATAGGCTCCAGTAGGGCCCGAGCTTCCAGTAAAACCCGTGGTAGGTCCGGTTAAACCATAAAGTTGAGCTAATGAACCCTGATAAGTGGCTATTGGAAGAGAGGAAGCCGTTAACCAATATGACCCAGTTGCTGGAAACAAAGTTGCTGGCTCCAAATGAGAATGCTGATGGAGAAATTGACCTTGAGCCATGACTAATGAATGTCCTTGTTGCAGGACTGGTAGGTGCAACTATTTGAGGACGCTTACTCCCACTCTGTTGCAGCTGCTTCTTTGCCTGCTCTTTTGCTTTTTGCTTTTTTTGTATGCTTTAGTTTCCCAGCCTGCGGCTTTAGCTGCAGCTGAGATATTTTGGCAGCAGATGTTGCAGGTTGCTTATTATTAGCATTTTCATTTTCCTTCTCATTCTCTAATATCCTAATCCGTTTCTTTAGATCCACAGCTGGGTATTGATATTCAAGACTGTGACATTCAACAAGTTTAAGTACGGATTTAAGAATTAACTTCACTGAATCTGACTCCATTTTGCAAAAGGGAATAATCAGGTTCAGAAGAAGTGTATGATTTCAACCAAGGAAAGCACATCTAATCATAAGGGCATGGGAAACTTCCTTGGATGTAGTGGAAGCATTTTTGTCCTTGCAAACACTTTTTGTCAAAATCTTGCGCTCTTTAAGATCAGCATTCAAAAGGGTAACTGGCTGGAACTTGTCAGTCAGGCCAAATTCATTAACGAAATTTACAGCCAGAAGTTGTTCGCCAGTATCTATAAGTTTACGAGTTAGATCTGCAAGCAAATGACACACAAAGACATTCCTCAGACCCCATTCCTCAGAAGATGTGGAAGACAAGAAAATCACTTTTATTCAGTACATAAAAAAGGTGTATATATTCCCCATCAGCAGCTGCCCTTGTTGACATGGTCTTGTCAACAGCAATGGTCAAGAGGCTGGTCAGCCAGACCCTTGAGCAAGGCAACTATAACTCTTTGTAGCCATTCCACAATTCCCTTTGTGTTTTTTGTGAACTCTTGGCTATTTTATCAATATCAAAAAAAATCTATGACCTCTTTTAAGTTTGCTGATATCTCGCATTGTCTAGAAGCAAGAGCATAACTAGCCTTATAAGGCTTGAGCAATCCTCCCCAGCATACATTTTGATAGAGTGAGGATAGGGACAATTCCAGACAACAC
>JANZLX010000005.1:21068828-21083681 GCA_025531955.1 Erythroxylum orinocense
AATATATCAATATGGACTATTTTGCAATTTTTAAAAAGTTTAGGGACTATTTTATAAATTTAAAAAATATCCCAAAATGGTACCACTTACCGGTACAGTTCCGTTCCAGAACTCAATCCAGTATCGAGCTCGATACGGTATTCATAACATTGGGCAGTAGGGCTTAATAAGTCTCCATTCCAACAAATTTGACATTGTGGTTGATTTTTTTATAATTGGGTTGGGGAAAGGTAGTTTGGGTTTGGTTAAGATCTTAGGTTAAGGTATTATAGTTGGATTTGAGAAAAAGAGATTTAGTTGTGACTATAATAGTGGGCTGAGTTTGTGTGAGAGTTTAAAGGCCCATGAGGGAGTCCTATATTAGTCATTAGGCTTAGTGGCTTATACAAAGGCACGACTCTCGAATGACCATTAGAGGTAGGGTTCTCCCTTATGCTTTGCAACTGGTGCTACGTCTCTCTCTAATTTTGTGTCTCCCACTAGCCTCGTGTGAAGGTATCCCACCAAAGCATAAGATAACAAGTGTTATATTAGGGAAAAGTGGTGAATAAAGCGAGAGAAGCTGCTACAAATAAAATGACACGAGTCGTAATGTTCAATTGATAATGATGAAGGACTCGTACTACACGGGTAAACTGCTGAGAGTAAGGAGAGCACTTGAAATATGATATCCTCAGGATGGAAGCTCGTCAACAATGGTGGAGACAATGAAAATAAAATTAGCGATAGAAGTTGCCTCTTTTTGAGAGTATGTAGTTGCTACCGCAGGAGGGAGTGTTTGAGGTAGATTGTTAAGGGGCAAACTGGTCAATAAGTAGGCTTATGATTGAGTTAAAGAGGGAGACAATGAGAAAAGACTATACAAAGCAATCAAATTTCTGCCACTTTGGATGTTTTGGAGATAAAGAATTCGAGTTGCCATCAACATACATACCCATTAAAATCAAAGACAATTTCTTCATACGGGGTAATTCTTTATATCTAAAAATATGGCAAGATAATAATAAAATAAGATAATTAATTCCGATCTTTGTTGAATTCTTCATTGTTTTGTATTTGTGAAACTGATAATTATATTTTTTAATATATTATTAATAGGTATATTTTTACTAGTGTATTGTGACAAATTAAAAATATTCTAAGCATTGATAAGAGTTTTTGGCTGGAAGTTATGGGAATTTATGATGTAGTCTTTAATACCGTGAGAAAATAATTATGTTAGAAATAATACATTATGTTTTTCATTTAAATTGTGAAAGGAATTTAAGTTTTAATAAACAAAAATAATATATACAACTGAAAACATTAAGAGTATATCCAAAATATATTAGCAATTAAAAAGAATTCGTAGTTGGAATTAAGTGGAATTGAACATGTGTTGTAACAAATTTGTGTATCAAGCTATATAAGAACTTCTTCGACACAAAACTGTCAATCTTGAGATGTCAAATTTTTTGGTTTATTTTTTGTGGACCTATTTTGTGCCATTGTATCTGACCCATTTATTTACGTGTGGATGTAATGGCACAGAATAGGTCCACAAAAAATAGACCAATAAATCTGATGTGTCACGTAAATAAATGGATTAGATACAATGGCACAGAATAGGCCTACAGGTACTCAACATCTGACACCAAAAACTTCTGTTTTTTTCTACCTTCTTCTGTCCTGGAATCTTTTTTCTTTTAAAATTTATATTGCCTGCAGGTTCTGTTAATACCTATCCGAGCTTATGACAGCAGTATGACTTATGATTTTGACTGATGTGGGGATTGGAATCATATTCTTCTTTCTTTTAGTCTCGGGCTCCTTGACATCGTAGTTCATGGAAGGTTTTCTAGTCTGCTTATTCCCAAGTCAAGAAAGGCTACCGTTTCTTCACAAACAGCCATCCCCATATATAAAACGTCAAGAAAAAGTAGAGCCTTGTTATGCTACCAACTACAAGTGGCAGTAGCATGTTTGCCATGTGCCAGAGTTTGGTCGCTGCCTACTTCCATATTCTAACCAAACCAATGCTGGCAATTCTCTGCGTGACAAATCGTGCAGGACTGTTTTGTTATTTATATGATCTGTATATATTTCCTTGGAGACATGGGTTGCCTATAAAAGTTAGCACAGGTTGATAATTACGATGATAAATTAAAGCCCACTTTCCTGAGTCCGTATAACCTGCGTTGATCTCCCACTTTAGACAGCCCTTGTGTATACAACTAGCATTCGTATGGTTGAAGCAAAATTGAAAAAGGGAAAGGCTTTTGGAGGCTATCTTATACGTCACACCATACAAACAGTTGTACACTAATTTAGTCAGCCAATATATTATTTCCACACAAGTTTGTAGGACAATCTTGTTCATTCCAGGCTATGGATTTTGATACTTTAACAAGATAATCTCAAGCTGTAGTTCCTTGCAAAATACTAATTTTCAAGCAACTACAGCTTGAGATTAGCTTTCAAGAGCTACCAACCAAAACCAATATGTCTTTCCAAACTTGTACTACTAGTAATCGAGTGGGAATGCTGGAATAACTCTCTCTTTCCAACTAAAAACTTAAAATTGAAGTGAAAAGATCGGATGAGGTGAGAGCACAACTTATGGATAAACCTTTAATGCTTGGGACCTCTGTAAAGTTGCCAAGGCTGTGGTCTAGTGACTAGCATAGTTTGTCAATTTGGGTTGTCAACATCGTACCATCATATTCAAACGTGGTTTTACATTGGTGCAGCACTCTTACTTCCAGTGTAAAAACTAAAATCAAAACTCCTTTCAGGTTAAATTATTGGTTCCATGGCTCCATCTTGTCAATGAGTGAAAAGGGTCTCATTCACGGTCTTGACAAGGAGACACAAAAAAGGTCCCCGTAATTTTATTACAATCAACTTGACGGAAACATAAATTATAACCATAGACTTCAGATGGAAGAGACAAACTAGTCGTGAATAATTGTCTGCAAGAGGATGTTTGAAGCAATTAAAAGCTTGCAACTTCAATTCAATGCTCTGTATCTCATATTCTACGGAAGTTGGGGGTAGCTTTCCAATTTCACCCTCTTAGGCCCCAATCAAGAGAAGAGACCTAAGGAGAGGAGAGGTTTCCTCTTTTCATAGGTAAGAATCTTGTCTCTGCTGAGCACTACAATAATTATGCACATTAGTGCACCTTAAGGGCTGCGTATTTTTACATGGCAGTAAGTGAATTGGAAGGTTATAATCCATTTTCTTAAAGTCAAATATAACCATGACTTTTTCATAACCCTCTTATATTTCTTCAATTTAAGAATTATCATCCATTCCAATGGTAAACTTTCTTCTTTCTTGTCTTGCAATCCACATTAGCATACTTTAATCTTGCTTAGCTCGTGCCCAGGTATTTCCTTCTACCAGCTCTTAATGTTTCATTACACTCAAGTAGTACCTACCACTTCTCATTCACATTAAGTACTCATTTTTTTCTCAAAATTGGTGAAATGATGCTTTTACAATAACTTAAAGCAAGCCTCAATCAGGCAGTCTCTTTGTCACTCTCAATCCAAACCAATCCAGTCGATGAGAAAAATATAATCCCAGAAAGCATGTTAAAAGTACAGAAATAGGGCGTGAATGCCAAATCTTGAAGTTGAATATTACTACGTGCCTACATAGAAGAAAACAAGGTTTACTTGGTCAAGGAAAGAGATAGCCATTATGAGTTGTCTTGCATTGTTTTTAGTCGCATTATTATGAGTTTGCAAGTGGGATCACCTCACTAGTTGCGCATATGGACTCCTACCTTTGTCTGGACGAAAATAATTAACCTTCTAAATTTCAACAATAACTAAATAACACAGTCGCTCTATTAGATCAAACTTCATGAAACTGTGCTCATAAATCACTTTAGACTCTTACATGTTGCTTAGGACTCCTCACCTAAATTACAAAATAGAAAAGGGTATTACTTATCAATTAAGAAAACAAATAAAAAAAAGTAAAAATCTGTATCTTATGGTACTAAATAATTTTTAAAAATTTGTTAAAGAGATTGTTAGAGTATCCCATATTGCCTAGACATGAATATGTTATAGGATTTACAAGTAGTAAGGGTCAACTATCCAAACAACTAGTTCTAGTTATTTGGACAATAGTTGACCTAAGCCCAATTCTTAATAGTGAACTCTACACTCTGCCTATATTTAAAAAATTCAATAGAGATAACCATATAATTAATAGATAGTACCAAAATCAATACTATAATATCACGCATAACAACAATAATATCTGAGTAGAAATCCCGTAAAATGTAAAATTTAGAAAAGTCAAAAAATACGGAATCTTGATCTTAATTAATAAAAAAACTGTTTCGGATAAAGTATATCAATATACATGCTATATGCAATAATAATTGGTGCGAGTAACAAAATAACATTGAGCATAATTTTCGACCACTAGTTAGTTTCTACAACGATATAGCTTAGAACATTCGCTCTATACATGGATTAGTTTTTGTTTCAATATGACTCTGAACATTCCATCTAAACACATATTAGTCTTTATCTCAATTTAATGCTAGACATTAATTTTGGCCACCACACTATATGTACTATACAAACCATAACCCAAGCTTTCATAGGTTAGATATTGGTTAGGTCGGATGGTCCTTCATTCGAGGATTTTGTCGAACCAATACTTCCCTCAGAGCTCGGCCTTTCGCTCGAGGATGTAAAGGAGATAGCTGAGAAAGACGAAAAAACATTACCGGATGAGCTGCTGGATCTTAGTTTAAATGAGGAAGAGGAGCGAGCTCATGGGGGTGTCTCTCCAATTGTTCCCACAGACTTCGATCCTGTCTAGGTTGTTTTGTCGACCTCTGAAACTACTTCTCCTGCCGATCTAGCTGTTAGAACAAATACCAATTATACACAAGACACTAGCTATCGTGTATCTCCACAGAATTCTTACCACAAGTCACTCAACAGCCTATAATTTCATCACATAACAAGCAATTTATACATATTAATGATGAAGCAACTTTTAATTCCATCAAATTAGGCAAACACATATAATTTACCATAACCTTAAGTAACCCAAAATCAAGAAATTGAAACAATGAAAATAGATATAAAGGTTAAATATATTAATATTCCTTTTTAGTTTAACATTTTTTAAAATTTTCATATTTTAAAAAATATTACTTACCTTATTTAATTCTTCATTTTTTATTTTAGATATTATATTTTAAAAAATATCACTTATTTTATGTAAATTGAAAACTAAATAATATCACAAAGATAGTTTTCAGAATATGAAAATTAAATAAAAAAGGAGTTTAATGAAATTAACCCTAAATATAAATTACATGAAACAATATTTAATGTAACATATTACTTGCCCTAAAAACTCTAATTGATGCATATCACCTATTATATGTACAAAACGGAAATTAAAAGTGAAAACCCTTCTTCGAAAAGTCACGTCACTATTGACTAGCCGACCGTACTGTTTGACTAGGTGAGTTTATTCCTATATATATATATATATTTTTTTTTTTGACATTATATATTTTCTTAATAATTGTAGAATTATTTTTACTTTTATATTAATAACCCTTTGAATTGATTCTATCCTATAATTATTTCAACTTAATATTCCTATTATAATTAAGTTTAAAAATAGAATAAAAAAAGATGAATGTATAACTTTATAATTACAAATGATCAATCTAATCGGTTACTTTAAGGCTCATTTTTTTTTGTTTTTTTGGTTACAATGAATAGAAACGAAAACTAGCGGATAAACGAAATACCACAGACATCAGCCCATACAATCAAGGAGAGAACGTCAGAAATATCCTCCCAAACCTGAAAAGTAAAAGCAATGTCATGACCTAATTTAGCCAAACAATCTGCTGCAAAATTACCTTCACGAAACACATGGCTAATAGAGCAACTCCAATCTCTAGCAAATAAGGCTTGAATATCCACAACCAAAACAAACAGGGGATGTGAAAAGGTAACACCACAAGTCACCATCCGCACCGCCTCCATGCTATCAGATTCTACAAGAACTTGTCGAAAACCGTGATCTCACGCAAAAATCAAACCATCGCAAATGGACCATAGCTCCCCCACTAAGACAGTTGAAACACCAATTCTAAACGAGTATCCCCCGAGCCAACGGCCAAAGGAATCACGCAACAATCCGCCACTACTAATCAGCCTAGGATTAATAATAGAACTGCCGTTATAATTCAACTTCACCCAACCAGATGGCGGCGCAGTCCAACCAATCCAACGTCGCACACCATGAAGTTTCGGTGTGGAAACAGAAGTCATTGACATATCTATTGCAACTTTAAAGACACAACCATTCAAAGTTGTTAAGGAAAATAACTCCGTTTGAAAGATCAATAAATTCCGAGCCTTCCACAACCACCAAATACTAGCCAGAAACCAATGTGCTCAGGCAAACCCAAAAGGACCCACAGTATAAGCATGCAGATTCAAAGCTAGCCAATCAACCAAATTCGAGGTAGTAAAAAAATTAACAGGGACCACCCACTGCTGCCACCATGCAACCGCACGACGACAATCTCTCAACAAATGCAAAGAAGACTCAGCAAATAAAGAACAGACTCCACATAAATTAGAAGTAGCTAAACCTCGTGCGAACCTCAAAGAGTTTGTCGGAAGACATGAGTGCCCAAACAACCACAAGAAATGTTTAAATTTTGGTGGACCAGCCACCATCCACAACCAAGAAAAATAAGACGAAACAGGATTATTAGACACCTCTTTCGAAAGAAGAGCCTTATAAGCGGCTCGAACCGAATATGTGCCATTCGAGGAAAAACTCCACGACATATTATCTTGCATCGAAGTAAACAAAGGCAAAGGAATTGCCCGAATAACCTCTCGAAAATGAGCCGGAATGGTAGAACGTAAGCCCGAAAAATCCCAAGAACCAGCAGTAATAATATGCGCTACCCTAAAATGTTCTTCCCCTACCGACAAGCCATCCATATGATCCATCAAAGGACCTCCCGAGCACCAATTATCAAACCAAAGACTAATTTGTGAACCATCACCAACCCGCCAAATCGAAAGAGGAAACAATAAGACAAAATTTTTAACGACCCCCTTCCATAAACTGGAATCTGAACCCTTGGCAAGAAAGGGAATAGACCCTCCATTGCAATATTTACACCGTAACACCTCCACCCACAAAGTAGAATCATTCAAAAATAACTTCCAACCCAACTTATCCAACAAAGCAACATTCATCAATCTAGAACTTTTGAAACCAAGACCCCCATATCTCTTCGGCCGAATAAGCCAATTCCAACCAACCCAATGCATCTTACGTCGATCTGGCAAGGAACCCCAATAAAAATCACGAGCCAAACGATCTAAACTACCACAAATAGAAGAAGGTAACCAAACCGTTTGCATCATGTAAATTGGTAAGGAAAAAATAGAAGACTTAATAAGCACTTCCTTCCCAGCAGGACTCAGAAATTTAGAGTACCAATTAGCCAGCCTAGTCTCAACCGAGCTCACAATACTCTGATAATGAGCAATGGAAGCACGACCATGTAATAACGGAACACCCAAATACTTGCCCAAGTCAGAAGTAACTGCTACCCCCAGATACTGTTGGAGCTGGGATACTACAATTACTCCTATAATAAAATCAAATAATTAATTTGTACCGCTATAATCAAAGATAAATATATTTTATTGATATAAAAATTACTAGTTTATTCTTTAAGATTATGATCTTAAGATCAAAATAGGAAGACAAATGTAGGTGGTTTCTAATTAAGTAAGCTGGAAAGGGATGGTTAAAAAATGTAAAAAAAAGAGAAATAAAATCCTTGATGATTTGGTTCCAACATGCAACCACAGGAGAGAATGGTATGTGAGTCTGCTCAGTATAACATATGAATTACTATATATATATATATATATATATATATATATAAAGTGAGATCAAAAGTAGAAAAATAGTTTTTAAAAGAAGACATCATCATCTCGCCTGTCATCGCTCTTTAGGCTCCTCCAAATATTCTTACACCAGAGGATTGCCAATCTCTCTCTCTCTCTCTTTCTATTTATATATTCTCGATCACCTTCTTGGCTACGAATTCCGTTTCTTTTGATTTAATTAAGAGGAGTGGAATAATCAAGAAAAACATTAAAAAAAAAACAAACACACACACAGGGGAAAAAGAAACAAACACAGAGATAAAGCCTCTCTTGTAGAGAGGGATAGAAAGTATGAGCACCTCCTCCTCTGTCCCATTCCCATCTTCCCACTCCTTAGATCTTAACTTATTTCTGCTTTCCTATCTGGGTCCTTTCCAAGATGGTAAATTATCTGTCTTCCACTCTGGTTTTCTCTTGATCTCTAGTAAACTTTATCTGGGTGTTCATCTATACCAGTTGTGTGTTTAAATTTTGAAGCTTTTGCTGTTCAGGAATTGTGGGTTGGGTTTTGATTGTTATGTCAAGGATCAGATGATCCCAGATTGGATTTCACAAGCACCTCCTTTGATTTTTTTCATTGTGCACCGATCAGATTCTATCTAAATTGCCATCTAAGGTATGGCTTATCATCTGTTGGATTGTTTTTATTCGTAATTTGATCTGTGGCTCCGTTTATCCGTTGATAAAGATCGCATTTTTCCGCTATATTGGCATCTAGGAGTGTATCAGGAACGTAATTCTATGAGCTATATTGGTTTATTGATAATAGTTGGGTTCTATTTGAATTATGAAGTTTTATTCATTCACTGTGATGCTTTCAAGTTGTTTTGCATTCTGGGATTGGCATCGGTGATTGATAAGGCCTTTTGTTGTCCCGGCTGACAATAGAAAAGGGATGGAATCAGATCTTGGTAAGCTCTTCATTGGTGGGATTTCCTGGGACACTGATGAGGGACGTCTTAAAGAATATTTTAGCAAATATGGGGAGGTGGTGGAGGCGGTGATCATGAGGGATCGAGTGACTGGTCGTGCCCGTGGCTTTGGTTTTGTGGTCTTTGCAGATCCTGCTGTTACGGAGAGGGTGATAATGGATAAGCATGTGATTGATGGCCGCACAGTGAGTAGCTTGATATCGGATATCTGTTGTTATCAATTCAGTAGCTTTTACTTTGGCTTTCTTTATTTGGATTCAGTTGTAAAACATGAAAGTTGGCAAATCTTTAAGTTGGACATGACATTTTCTTCAGTTTGACTTTGATTCCTATGCATATTACTTGTACAGTTATGGTACATTACTTATTCTAAGATTTATGGTGAAACATATCAAAATTTTAGCACTGTTAAGTTTGAAAATGGATGGTCATTTATCCTGAAATTTGTATATCTCCCATTTGATGAACTAGGAGTTAAGTTTCTCCCTCTTCTTTTCCATTGCCTCTTTCTTCCTCTCACTCCTAACTTCTGTCATAAAATCTTCTTTGCCCAATATACTTTGTTCTGGGTTTAAATAGTAGATTTATTCCTTGGAACTGAGAGCAACATGCAATTGCTCGATTTAACTGCTTATCCACAATTTCAGGTGGAAGCAAAGAAAGCTGTTCCAAGAGATGATCAACACATTTTACAAAGAAACACCAATAGTATTCATGGCTCTCCAGGTCTTGGACGCACCAAAAAAATTTTTGTTGGGGGCCTGGCTTCTACAGTTACCGAGAGTGACTTTAAAAGCTATTTTGGGCAGTTTGGAAATATCACTGATGTTGTAGTGATGTATGATCACAACACTCAGAGGCCAAGAGGTTTTGGCTTCATCACTTATGACTCAGAGGAGGCAGTGGACAGAGTTCTGCATAACACATTTCATGAACTTAATGGTAAAAGGGTTGAGGTCAAGAAGGCAGTCCCAAAGGAGCTCTCCCCTGGACCTATTCGGAGTCCTTTGATAGGATACAACTTTGGTTTGAGTAGGGCTAACAATTTCTTGAACACTTATGCACAGGGTTACAACATGAGCTCATTGGGAGGTTTTGGAATGAGGGCAGATGGTAGGTTTAATCCTCTTGCCAGTGGTCGAAGTGGGTTTCCTCCCTTCAGCTCAACTGGTTATGGAATGAGTATGAACTTGGAGCCAGGATTGAGTCCAAGCTTTGGTGGGGGTTTTGACATTGGCAACAGTCCAGGGTATGGACGGATGTCAAGTCCCTATTACAGTGGAAATTCAAGCAGATATAGCACCCCCACTCCTATAGGTTACAGTGTTGGAAACGCAAGAAATGATTCTGTTTTAAACCCAACTGCTAGGAATGTCTGGGGTAATGGAGGCCTCAATACTGCAGCAAATCCTAACAATGCGAATGCATTTTTGGGTTCTGGAAGTGGAAGTTTTGGCATCTCATTTGGGAATAGTGGAGCAAATTGGGGCCCCTCGTCCATTTCAGCTCAAGGTGGAGGAACTGCTTCCAGCTATAGCGGTGGTTCTATGGGTTATGGGGCTAGTGATAGCAGCTATGGTCTGGGAGGAGGAGGGTATGGAAGAAGCAGTGGTGCTGGTATAGCACCAGTGTCAACATTTTCTGGGTCAACTGGAAGTTATGACGGGACATATGGGGATTTATATCGCAGTAATTCAGTTTATGGTGATTCACCATGGAGGCCTGCTACTCCTGATATGGATGGTTCTGGTTCATTTAGTTATGGGCTTGGTAGTATAGCTTCAGATGTTACAACTAAGAGCTCTGACGGTTATATTGGAAGTTATGGCGTTACAAATAGGCAAACAAATAGAGGTAAGATTTTCATAACTATATCGTTTCAGTTTGGATAGATAAACACAAAACATAACGTATGGAACCAATAAGTTGTGTGATTGGAAAATTGTCTCCTGAAACTTTTAACACAAATCCTTGGTGAATATGTATTCACTATTGCATATATCTTCATGAAAAATATATCAAGGATAACATCTGAAAAAAAGAGAACTCCCGCCTATCCTCGTGTTGCCATGTGTGACTCTTGTGGATGGCTTATATGTACTGAAGTTAGAAGACTTAGTTACATTGCATAGTTTTGTACACTAACATATGCACACTGAGACAGTAAAACATAAATTTGATAATTTCATTATTCAGTTCATTCATTAATTCTTAAATTGAAAGTTGCTGTATGTTTGAATTTAAGTTGCCAAATGCATGCATGCAATTCAAATATTGTTATCCAAACAAGATAACTGATTGACTCTCATTCTGATATGCAAGCATGCAATGTGTATAATCTCAGTATACAACTCACGTAATGAAATATGAACGCCTTTCATGTATGTACTCTATAAATTCCCTTTACCTTGTATGTTGCAGATGGTTTTAATAGTCCTATGATGCAATTTTTTTCATTTCTTTAGGAATTGCTACCTAGGAGATCTATTTTGGATGTCACAAGATAATTGTAGGCAAATGGTTCAGGTAAATAGGTGAAGGGTTGTGAATTTCATACATCTCCCCGTTGATTACATTCCAACTTATGAGGCAGTTGATATAGTGCTAACAAGGGTTCTTGATTTGAATTATAAGCTTCAGAGAGAAAGCGGCTACAAGGGATTGTCTGTGAGGTTTGAGGTTTCTTTTCCATTCAAATTCGTGAAAAACTTAGGTTCCTTTCTTGGCATTTGAGTGAGCTGTAAAATCTGATTGCGGAATTATACACTCAGGAAGATTGGTTCCCATAAACGTAATCGTGCATCTGTGGCAAGGTGTACTTGTGATAGTACATTAAGAAATAGTTATTGATTTTTATTTTATTTGTAATGCATGGCAAAGTTGCTGGTTGGTGTCCTTATAATTTTCATCTTTTATGGGAGTTTGTATGTCTCCCAGATTGTATGTCAGCTTCTGTTTGAGCTACATGTGTGAGACGTTATAAAGGGATGCTGTTTTATGATCCCCTGCAAATAAGTCACGAAATATTCAGATTCATTTTTCATTAAATCGGTTATGACAACATGCTTTTTGACATTCCTGGTATTCATTTTCTGTCTCAAGTAAGTTTTTACACTTCTCTGATTATCGCTTGTATTACTACTTTAGATTGTTTCACTCTGCCTGCCTCTTCTTTTCTAATCACCCTGGCTGCAAGTGGTGCGTTGGTGGGAACTTTCTGTACTGCTGCGCTCTAGTTCTCTGTATCTCCTAATTTTAATCCCGCCACAGATTTCTACGCTATCTTATTATAAGAAAATATACTGTAGTGGTTGCCATGACACGACACGCTTGACGTTTGGATTGTTTTAGGCTTTGTGTGCATGGTTACGCTGATGCATTTATAAGCATCGATTGTTTTTTTGTTATCACGGTCTCGGGTTCCACTATCTGCTACTGGACTGGACATTTCTGATATTCAAGGCCATTCTGTGTGGTCATCCTATGTCTTATCCGAACCCCCAATGGAATTTAGGGTATGAATTTTCTTACACTTCAATGTCACTTTCATCACTTCTAATCAGATAACATCACGTGTGGTCCATCTCTTGTCTTCCTTTAACATACGCAGACTTCTTATTTTGCTGTATGCTTTCTTTTCCTATCACCTTCCTCTGCCGTAGAGCACATATAAAAACACCGATTGACACTACACCTTATAGGCTTCGGGCTTCTTGGCCTGAAAATTCCATCCAACTTGGTGTAGTTGGTTGATTTATTCTTTAGCTTGTAATTATAGACCAACAAATGAAACACTAACGTACGTTACGATTCCCAAACTTTTACAGGTAACAGTTATACGTGTAATATGGTTAGCGTTGGCCAGCTGATGTCACTTGACAAATTTCGACAAGTACTGATAAACATCCCACCATATCCTACTTCTTCATTCCTTTGAGGTCTTGCTTGCCACATCAGCATAGATTAGTTGCAGCTTCTAGGAAGGCTCTCAAAATTGATTTAGAAAATTACATCCTTACCAAATTGAAGAGCATTATAATTTGGCAAACAATCAATAAGTAATAGTAAAAGGTTATATGATTCGTACAATCACTCTCAATTAGCCAAAATGCTAAAGATCTCTTGGTTAAAAAATATGTTGGCATTGCATAAAAATGGGGTTTTCATCTTAATCAATGACCTAGGCATCTTCTTCATACTTTTGAAATTTTTGTTTGCAAATCACAACTATATGTTTGTTGTATTATGTATATTTCCTTCTTTGAAAATTAATCTTCCTATTTCAATTTCAGGTCTTAGTTTTTCACCCCTAAAACTACCAGTTTCTATGTAAGGGTTGAAATCTAGAGGACAAATATAACTATATTCCACCAAAAACATTTAGAATCATTTATAGATTATTGTTCCAACGATCGAAAGCCTATGTCATTGTGTCACATTGACCAAAAGCATTATAAGGCCTAAATGTGTGAATCTTGACATCCCACAGGTATATATAGGAGAACCAAGCATGTTTGTCTTCACCAATAGAAACAAACAATCTTATTAGTTTAATGCAAAGAGCATTTATGATTACTAATAGATGCTATGAACCTTGACATCCAACTTAAATAACATAAAGTCTCAAATATGTTCTCTTTCATTAGAACAAAAAATAACTCAAGAAGTTAATGATCTCATCATCTCCTTTTAAGTTCAAACAAATATTTAAATACAACAAAGAATCATTGTTCCTTCATAAGTTGCAATAAGTTCTTGCAATATCAAACATCATCTTGCTTGTGAATGATTTGAAAGTAATGTTTGAAATAACTCAAAAAGCACTTCCATTCATACTAAGGTAACCAGAGACAGATATGTTAAATAGATGCTGAAACATTATGCATCAAGATTTAAGGACATAAGTATTGCTAATGGCGTAAAAGATATAAAGACTTTTTATTTCCAATCAACAAGTGACCAACATCATAATATCCATTATTAGTTAATAATTAGATAAAATTGAGTATCTTAGTTGCCATAAGCAAAAAGAAGTATCATGTACTCTGATAGTAGTTATTGTCAAAAGTCAAAATAAAAGTGGTTATATTGTAGTACCAAACTTAAGGATAATAGTAAATAAAGAGAAACCAAAAAGATGTTTAAAAGAAATTAGATAGATATATTTATTTATTTAACTACAAAATTTATAAAAGAGGAAATAATAAACTCTTCTATTTTACTTCCATTTTATGTAGTCAATTAAAACTAATAGAGGAAATTAAGCAATTAAAAAATACTGCTACTATTTTTTCTATAAATCTTATGTTAAAAACAAGGAAAAAGCTTTATGAGTTGAAACTAAGATATCGTCATTTCTACACTCCTCTTTGACATTTTGGTGATAAACACTAATCTTCTGTCTTAGAACTCTAAACCTTTCTCTTGGAATTGTTTTAGTAAAAAATCAACTAATTTTCTGATGAACAATGTACAAATAACACCTTTATTAGATTGTTGAACTTCTCTAAAAAAAATTAAAACTTAATCTTGATATACTTTTTTTGATCATAAAACACGAGGTTTTTAGAGATAGAAACTCTAGAAATATTATCACACATGTCCTAAATCCTTCATCATTTTTTGTAACCAGATAGTTGTGGTTTGTATCAGATGCAACAACATTATACTTAACTTTTGTTGTTGATTGACTTGTAGTCTCTTGCTTCCTTGAACTTTTGTTATTGATTGACTTGTAGTCTTTGACTTGTAGTCTCTTGCTTCCTTGAACTTTTGTTGCTTATTGACTTGTAGTCTCTTGCTTCCTTGAACTCCAATTGAAGAAATCAAAACACAAGGAGCATAGATACCTTGAGGTGCTTCTTGAATCATTAACACAACCTCTGTAGGGATAAGTCGACTTGTATAGAGATGTAAGTCGCCTTATGCCAGTTCGGTGCTAACAAGTCGACTTGTGT
>JANZLX010000005.1:21099790-21112498 GCA_025531955.1 Erythroxylum orinocense
GCAAACACACGCCGCAGTATAACCTGCAAACACCTTCGGGTGGGGTGTGGGGTGTGGGGTCCAACATCAAACCATCCATTAAGTGATTTTTGTGTTATTGTTTGTTGACTTTGAAAAATTGGTTGACGTGTGGTTTTGTGAAGAGTTTTGAATAAAATTGAAAATGCTTTTTGAATGTGACTTTGAAATAAAGGTTTTCGCTTATTTCTTATTTATTAAGTTATTACCCAGGAAGTCGTCGTGCTCACCCCTTTTTTCCCTCCACAGGTTTTAAGCAAGAATCAGAGTCCTGCATCGAAATTGAGGCATCCGATGCATTTTGGTTTGAAGTCTTGCTTTGAGAAATCAAAGCAATAGCTTGTTCTTGATGCTAGCAATTGTGTTAATTTGGATGTAGTTGGACTGGAATGCTTTTAAAGCATTGTATTTGTATATATCCATGTAATTAGTAAGGTTTTGAAGTTTCAATTGTAAAGTGTATTGAAGTTAAATGTAAAGTATTGTATAGGTTTCCTATGTATGTATGGTTGTATAGTTGAAATTTCCAATGTAAAGTGTATGGTATAAGTTTCCTAAGCTTGCATGGTTGCAAGATTGGAAAGGACAAAAAGGAAAAATGAGATGGTATGGCTTTATGTTTTGAAATGTCTAGAATGCTTAAGAGTGTGATGGTTGCCTATTTGAGTTGGTGTTTGGGATGAGTAAGAAGTTGGATGATTGAAAATTGGGAGATAGAAGTGTTTTTATGCAGGTTTAAAGTTTGGATGACTTGAAATGAAAATTTGGCTAGATCAAATTTTAGGGGAGGTGCTGTCCAAATTTTCCTAAATTTGGGCAGAAACTTCGTTTAAGGTTTAGACCGTCTTAGTGAGGGAATTAGCTTTGGTAGTATTTCTTAAGATTTGTAGAACTTGTTAAGATCTTTAAAATGAGGTATGATATGTCTCGTTCGGAGTTAGGAGTAAAAAGTTATAAGGGTCGGAAATTGGCATTTTACTATTCATATGGTCAAGTACTATTCCTTTGGTCATTTTGGTATTTTCTCTTATAACTTTTGCAATTGACCTCCGATTCGCACGAAATTCAAACAATTGCTTTTCCTACCAATTTTCTACCTTCTCTTACTAAAATGTAAAATTTTTAGATGAACTTGAATTTTGTCAAAAATGTGCCTACAAGTTTGTTCGAATCATTTGTTCTCTTTGCCTCCGCTTCGAGTGAAGTCGATTTGTTTTCGCTTTTACTTCGATTCTATCGCTTATGCTTTCGCTTTTTGTTCAATTGTTTTGCTCCCGTTATTTAATTATGATTCAATTCGCATCGGTTTGTTCATTTGGTTTTCATGCTTTATTATCCGATTCCATTCGTTTTGCTTTCGATTCCGAACCTTTGATTTGCTTTTGTTTCTGCTCTTTCGTTTCCTCTTCCAGTTGAGACCCGAACCATGTATAAGTATAAGGGTATACTTTTAATTTGACTGAGTTTGCATAAGTGGAGAAGAGTATGAAATGGATTTTAAGATGAACAAGATGAAAAAAAAATATATCGGGATTTTCGGAGTAGTCTAAGGTTTCCAACGCAGATTTAGGTTCCAGTTTGGTTTTTTTGTAAGAGGTTGGATATCCGATACGGGTTCCAACACACATCCTCCAAGTTTCATCTTTCTTTGACGTCAAAAGAACTGACACATTACAAGGACTCATGCTCTCCCTCACGTACCCCTTTTTAAGTAATTAATCCACTTACCTTTGTAATTCCTTTGTCTCCTCTGGATTGCTTCGATAAGTTGGACGATTAGGAATTTGAGCTCCTGGTATTAAGTCAATCTGTTGCTTAATCCCTCTCAAAGGTGGTAACCCATAGGGTACCTCTTTAGGAAAAACATCATCATAATCCTGCAACAAGGTCACAAACATACTAGGCAAATTTAAGTCAAGGTCAGTGTTAGTAAACAAAGTTTCCTTAAACTGAATCAAGACTAAAGCTCTCTTTCCTAAGTATTCACTCTTTAACTCTCTCTCTTTTGCATAAAAACATAGTTGTGTCTTACCTTTTTAACTCTTCTCAATTTCTCTTTGCTCACTTTTCACTTTCTTTTTTTTTCTTCTTTTCACTCACTAACTTCTTCTCTCCTGCATATCCCACTTTCTTTTCTTTACTTGTGCAGTCACTCACCATTGGGCCTTTAATTTTATTCTTTTCTCTCATGGCCCCTTTTCTCTTTTCTTTCCTTTTCACCTCACTACCTGAATCCCCACTTGATGATTGTTAAATTTTTCAGTAGTTTAAGATATGCTTCTTTGGGTGATAAAGGAGTAAGAGTAACTTTCTGCGCATTATAAATAAAAGAATACAATATTCATGTACCCATCATGCATAACATGCCTATCAAATTGCCATGATCTACCTAAAAATATAAGACTAGCTTGCATAGGCACAACGTCACACATAACTTCATCCGCATATCTACTAATAGAGAATGCAACAACTACTTTCTTAGTAACTTTGAAGTCACCACTTTCATTTAGCCATTATAGTCTATATGGATTAGGGTATTTATCACATTTCAACCCGAACTTTTCTACCAAAGTAGTACTAGCCACATTAGTGCAACTATCGCTATTTATAATCATGCTACAAGCTTTTCCACTTACTAAGCGTCTCGTGTAAAATATGTTCTCCCTTTGTTCTAGGCTATCTTCCTTCACATTCAAATTCTATGCACTTCTAGCAACTAAAGATTCACCCTTAATAGCATACTCATCATTCTCATTAACATTAGAAGAATCTTCTAAAGGTCTTATTACCATCATCAAACTCAGAAACATTTTCACCACTCTTAATAAACATAGTCTTCCTATTAGGACAATCAAATGCATAATGAACACATTGTTGACATTTAAAGCACTTAATATCCTTATGTTTAGAAGGTTTAGAGGATGAATCATTAGTATCTTTTTGAATTGAAGTACTCTTCTCCTTGTCTTTATTTGACTCATTGTCTTTCTCTTTAGAATCTAAATATTGCCCCCTCTTTTTATCTTCATTTTTGCTCCATTTTGGGTTCCATTTATTGCTAGAATTTGAGAAATACTTGGTTGCCCTTCTTTTTTTGTTATCTTTACACCTTTATGTTAATGTTCACTAAGTCCTCCATCTCTACATAATGTTACAACTCAACCATATCAACAATTTTCCTATTCAATTCCACCCAGGAACCGAGCCATTTTCACCTCTTCCTCCTCTTCTATATTAGCTTTAATCAACAGTATCTCCATCTCTTTGAGATAATCTTCTACTAATCTAGTTCCTTGTGTGAATCTTTGTAATTGTTGGTGCAAGTCTCTATAGTATTAATGTGGAACAAACCTCTTCTTCATCACTCTTTTCATCTCTTCCCAAATGGATATAGTTGGTTCCCTATTCCTCATCCTATTCTTTACCAATTCATCCCACCAAACTAATGCATAATAAGAGAATTTCACTATTTCCAATCTCACTTTTTATCTTTAGAATAGTTGTAACAAGCAAAAATCATGTCCACCATTCTTTCCCATTCGAAGTACACTTCAATATCATTCTTACCTTTGAAGAATAGAATTTTAATCTTGATGGCATTAATGTTTCTATCTTTTCTCTCCATTTTTTCTTCCCTCCTTACTCTATTCGTCACAAATTACACTTCATCTTGATACTTGTCATACATTCTTTCCAATTCTTCCTCCTGATTCCTATGATTGTCAATTGATCTACTACCACTTTGGATTCTATTGTTTTCATTAATTCTCTCATCCATCCCATCCATCCTAGTAAATAACTTCTTGAACTCATTCATGAATGCCTTATACATCACTTTCAAATTAGGCACATTGTTATCCTCCTTATGTAATGTTTCCTTTTCATCTCTTCTATTAGCCATTCTTATAACAAAAAGCTGGATAAAATTAGCTAGCAATAGAAAGATAACTTTACAATTCACTCCCTTGCATGTTTCACTCAAAAGATGGTATTCTACTCGTGTCTAATTGGCTTTTACCCTGTTTTAAGCTTATACACTCAACGCTTATACACTCAAGCCTTTTTCCGCTCAAGCTTGTTGCCCTCATTTGCATTTCAAAATTCAATTTTCAGTCAAGGTAATTTACAAATAGCAAATTAAGATTTAGGAATGTAATGAAAACACCTAAGAAAGGCGATAGACACAAAACTAGAAGCAAAATAGGAAGCCAACAAAAGAAAATCCTATAATCACTCTAACCTCATAGATGGAATTTATGTTATTTCGCTTTTCTAACTAATTTTTCCTAATTTAAGAAATGACAAAATCATTTTTTTCCTTTTTTTAGCAATTGATTATTTTTTTGGCAATTGATTTTTTAAAAAACACTAGTTGACTTTTCATCTTCTTTAATGCTAGCACTTGATTTTTCTCTTTTTTCTTTTTTTGAATTTTAAAAAATAATATGATAATTAGGTCAACGACTTTTCGAAGAACGAAATTGGAAAACTAAAAAGGCAAGAAAAACACAAGAACAAGATGAACCCTAATTTCAAATTCTAATAAAAAATAACAACATCAAATAAACACAAGATAAATAAGAATTTATCCCAATCCAGGCTCTTATACCAAATGATGTGGAGCCTCAAGGCTAAAGAACCTAAAAATCCTTAAACACACACTTTGGATAGAACATGAACAAGACGAAATCCCCAACCCTAATGAACCCTCAATCAATTATATAAAAGGAAACACATATAATAAGGTTGGTTTGAAAATAAGAATATAAATTCACCATAAGTAATTACCTTCATAACAATTATTTTCTTGATGCAATAGAAGAGACAAGCAATCCTCCCTTAAATAATTCGTTATTCATCCAATATAACCCTAAACAAGGTTTATTATGATGTACTTGTACCCTTTGAAAAAATAGAAACCCTAACTATGTAAAAAGCCTTTAAACATGGGTCTCCCACCAAAAAAATTAAAGCTCAAACTAAACCTAAAAGATTTAAACAAGTCCAAGACACAAGTAGTGAGTTGTCAAAAGTTATGCTTCTAACGTAAAATAATTAATTAAACAAGAATGAAAGTCTTATTGCACATTCCACCCAACTTTATTAGTTATGATGTCACTGGCCCTCATAGTCTCTTGAGATTCTATGTTATCTACAATTTGACCCATGTAAGATTGAAGCACTTTTTTAAACTTCTTAGGGGCTATTTGATTCTACTTCTATTTTTCTGTTGCAGTTTTCAGCTTCTGTTTTCAGTTTTTCGTTTCAGTTTTTCTTTTAAATAAAATCAAAAACATGTTTGATTATTAATGTTAATGTAGTTGTATTTTTATCACTGATAATAGTTACATTTTAGATAAAATTTAAACATAAATTATTTTTAATTATATAAATTTATTTAATCTCTTATATAATATTTATTAAAAAATTATTAATAAAATAAATAATTTAAAATTTATTTATAAATTAGTATTTATTTGAAATATATTTTAATTATCAAATCAAATTTTATTTGAATATTTATATATTTTAAATTTAATTATAAAAATAAATAAAATTAAATTATTCATAATTTTATTGATAATAAATTTAAATTTATTAAATATATAAATACAATGTTGAATTAAATTATTCATAATTTTATCAAAAATAAATAATTAAATGATATATATTTAAATGATAGTAAATCAGATTATGAAAAAAAACGAAAATAGTAATCAAAAGCTACTTTTTATAGTTTTCATAAATTTTGAAAACTGGAAGAAACCAAAATCAAAAACATAAACTAAAAATTTACTGACGTTGAATACAAAAATAGGAAACCAAAAATAAAAATAAAAACAAACACCTCCTTAGCTTTTGATCTTGTTATTGGTCCCTTTGACATTAATAACTCATCTTCGGTTCCATTTCGCTTACAAAGTCCCACGGTCGGGTTCACATAAAAAAGTCTCCTAATAGTCTATGCCATATTGTTGAGCACAACTCTTCATTACCAATCTAGCTTTATGTTTAAAAATAGAACCATTAGGAATGAACTTTGTTTTAAAAATATATTTGACTCCAATAAATTTATAATTTTTTGTCCTTTCAACTAATTTTCAATTTCATTATTGTTAATCATCTCCAGTGCTTCTTGGGTTGCTTTCCTCCATGTTTGTGAATTTTGTGTTGCATCGTAACATTTAAGTCTAATGATAGCCAAGCCACACCTCTGATATATGTCCTCCAAAGTCCTTAGTACCCTTTACTGGTAAGTTATCCACCAACTTATCAACTTCAAATTAAGTTTCAACTTTAGTAGAATCATTACAAAAAACATTAGATCATATTTTTTCTAATTTTTCCAATCTCAAGTTGTTATCTCATTAAACTTCACATTCTTACTCAAAATAATTTTTTCTATCTAGAAGCAAGAAACTCAGTAACCTTTGTTTGATGTCCTATAACCCATAAGAATTACTTTATGTGCTTTACCTTTGACAATTTCTTCTTGATCAAAAGACACCTATCCATCTCCATCTTCATCACTATCTTGTTCTTCCTTTTAGAGACTCCATTTTGTTGTGATGTATATGGTCTTGTCTTTTCATTTTCTATGCCTAGATAGTTATATAACTCAACAAATTGACTAAAGTTATATTCAGTACCATTATTAGATCTTCAAGTTTTGAATGTGAGGATACTCTGATTTTCCATAAGAGCTTTAAAATCTCTAAAGATGGTAAATATTGCACTCTTGAATTTAGTGAAATATACTCAACACATTCTAGCACAATCATCAATAAAGAGAATGAAGTAATTGTTATAGGGCCACAAAGATCAAATTGGATGAGTTGAATCTTGTTTAGTGGCTTTATATGCTTTTTTTAAAGGGTAGCTTTGCTTGTTTTCTTTATTAACAAGTCTCACATATTTGAACCTCAATAGTCATAATAAGCATGTTTTCAACCTTATATTTGACATACTCTTTTGATTTAAGTTCCCAAGCCTTATGTTCCACAAGTTTGAAACCCTCACAGTGGTGCTAGCAGAGCAATTGATTGCAAAACTCTTGCTTTTCACTTTTATATAAAACAATTTTTTTTTACAGAAGAATCAAAGACAATGCATCTTTGAAGTGTAAGGAGTAGTCTTTCTCAAGCATCTGTCCAACACTCAATAATTTTTCTAATTACAGGAATAAATGGAATATCAGGAATGAGTTTGATACTTGAGTTTGTACGGACAACAACTAAACCTCTTACTTTGACTTCCAAGTATTCACCATTACCTGCTTTCACCTTAGACTAGTAACTTTCATCAAGAGATTTGAACAATGTAGCATCATTGCATGGTGTGTGCATCCACTATCAATGAGTCATGCATCTGAGGAGTCATTAGTTGAGAAGCAAGAAGCTACAAAAAGTGTCTACTCCTCTTTATCTGCCACATCTACAATTTTTGCTTATTGCAATTGATTGTCTTTATTTTTGAACTTACAAACCTTGGTAATATGCCCAAGTTTTTGTAGCTTCCACACACTACGTCAGGCCTCCAATAAGAATATTTTTCAAGATAAATAGTCTTTTTACAATGTGTACAAGGTAGAAATTTCTTCTGCTTTTATCCTTCATTGTTGTTGCTATCTATTTTTTTGCCTTTATTTTTCTAGATAAACTGCTTTTTCCCTTTTCCAACTTGTTTTTTCACATGAAATCCACCTTTCGTGATCCTGATGCCTTAAGATCCTTCTTTGCTCTTGTGCTTGAAGTGCACTCATTAAGTAACGAAATTTTGTTGAGATGAACTCTTCTAGAGAAGAAATTTTGGAAAGGAAGTATCACAAGAACCTTTTCCACAATCCTGCTACTAGGATAGTCTTCACCAAGTGGCTTGATATTGTTAATAATCAAGGAGATTCTATAGGAGTATCTGATAATATTTTCATCCTTCCGCATGCTTAGAGAATCAAACCCCCTCTTCAGATTGAACACTTGCATTTGGCATGTTCTGTCACTTGCTTGATATTCTTCTTTCAACTTGTGCCAAGCTTCTTTTATATTCTTATAGGCCATGAACTTGTAGAAGACAAAATGTCCTGCAGAATTTTCGACGAGTGTCTTAGCTTTAGACCTTAGACTTCTCCTAATTATCGAGCTTTATTTGTCATTATTGTAAGATCTCTAAGTAAAGGAGAAACAGACTTTGTCTTCCATTATAAACTCCCAAGGATCATCAGCTTCCAAATAAGATTGCATCTTCACTAACCAGATTTAACAGAATTCACGAGTGAATATTTCTGGAGGGGTTAAGAAGATGGTACTGGATATAATTTGGTTGTTTTAAAAAGGTTTATAAGTAAAAAAAATTTCTCCAATTTCACAGGTCCGTAAGACCAAGTGGAGGTCTGATGCCACTGTCAAAACAGAGGTATGGTTGTATTGCAATACCAAACTTAGGAACACCAGAAAATAAAAAGAAACCAAAAAAATATTTGAAAGAAATTGGATAGATATATTTATTTTATTCAACTACATAATTTATATAGAAGAGGAAATAACAAATGCTTATACTTTACTGCCATTTTCTCTAGTCAGTTTCAACTGAGGCAATCCAGCAACTAACAGAGAAAAAAATGCTACTGTTTTTCTCTTTTTTCTTTTTCACAAGATCTTATACTAAAAATAAGGGAAATTTTTCATGAAATGGAAACTAAATTGCCAACAGTTCAACAGTTATTATGGAAGAAATCTGATAACCACATATAGAGTCTGACACTTCCACGTTATGTAAAGTATCTCAGCATACAAAAGGAGAACACCACATTGCATGAGATATTATCACAGTTGACTATTAGTTTTAGCCTCAGCTGCTACATAGTCTACAGTTACCAGTGCTTTCCTTGGATTAATGGAACTAAAAGCTCAGAAGAAAGCCCTACTGCCATAAAACACACGAGAACCACTATTTTTAGATGCATTCATATTCTGATCAGAGCTTGAACTTCCTAAACTGTCCGGTCCACTATCAATGTCCAGAGGAAGCTTCATCTTTGCCAATGATTCTGTAAATTGTTGCATGCTCTTCATGTACATGTCTACTATGTCCTGCTGGACCACATTTTGTTCTGGTTCTATGTTCACAGTTATTACAGGCTTTGCAATTTTCTCACTGGCTACTCCACTGGAAGAATCACTCCTTCCATCTCCAACATCCACACTCTTTTTCTCTTTTTGGGCTGACTCACGCTCCTGGATTAATGTTTCTGAAGCTACTGGAGCATCAGAGTTTTCAGAACTTGCAGCAACAGCAGAAGAAGAAACACCATTAGTGGACACACTGCTTGGAGGAGAATCAACTTTGGGAACTTGGGCAGAATCGTTGGTCACACTTAAGAAGTTTTCCACAACTTGAAAATCTTCTGAATGGGGATGATTCTCGGTATCAGTTGTGACCAAGCTTTCAGAGTTTTCAGTTTCCATACTGTCACGTGGGATCCCAAAATACTCTGAAACCATGATCTGGTTTTCGTTGACAATATTCAGATCAGGGAACTCAATCTTATCAAATTCAGAAGGCACTGACTCTGGATCCTGTGCAGTTCCATCTGATGGAAACACAGAAGTGATTGCTGGGATTGCCATTACTTCCGGATAAGAACCGCTATATGCCAGAGATAAGTGGACAAATCCTGCGGGAGAGTGGAGTAAATCAGTTGAAGAAAGAGAAAACTCTTTCTCCAAATTCCCATTCTTGGCAAGTACTTCCGACAAAGGCACCAGAGCAAATCCCAACAACTGATCCTCCAGATAGTTTCTCACCCTGCTCATCATGAATATCTCACATTTGAGTGAGCAATCCAGAGTCTTAACTTTGAGCAGCAGATTCTCATTGAAGACTGGATTTCTCCCACCACCATTGATGATTTTGGTCGAGACTGTGTTTTCAGGGTCACTAGTCAGGCAAAACTTAGCATAAACATCTTGCTTGTGGTAAATACATACGTTGTGGATGTCCCTGGCCTGGCGTATATAAACCTCAAGAGTACCAATCAAGCCCTCCGGATTGCCAACCATAGCTTCCTTAATGCCAACCTCATATCCTCCGGATAAACTATCAGGCGACTCAACTGATTGATCGAGTTTCTGCTTACCTGTATCAGTAACTACGGAGGTCCTGAACGGTGACACAACAGATTGCGGGGAATCCATTAAAATGCGCAGAAGATAGGCCTGACAAAACATTATTTGAAGAATCAAATTAAAGTCGCAAAACCCACGAATGTGAATATAGAGCAGGAATGTTATCAAATCTCAATATACGATCTTGAAATACACGCACTCTTTTAGCTAAATCGTGTGTGACTGAAAGAATCGAATTTCACTAAAAGACAAGTTGAAAACAAATAGAATTTTCAAATTCCAGACGCCAACATCTGAAATCTGAAGCTTACCTAGAGCTTGGGCTCAAGTTAAGACAAACTTCACAAAGGCTAGTTGCTAAAGCCGCTCTTAATCTCCAAAAGTCCAACCTCCTGTTGAGGAAATTGTAAAAAAAAAACAGGGAATTACATCAGAAACCAAGTCACAGATTAGGAGAACAAGCAACGCAAGAAACCCATAAACCAGAAACTCAGAAGAAGAAAACTTGAACTGAAAATCTGGTTAACTTGAACTCAAAATCCCAACCAGGTAAGACTTAGAACTCACAAAAACGTTAAGCCAAAGAACAGAAATATTCAGAGTTTCTCAGACCCACAAGCGAAGAACTCCTCAAGATTGAGCCTTTAAAGTCAATCACAGAACTTAAAAGCAGCAAGAAGAGTCTCGTGAATAGTTTGTTGCTTGTCCAGATGTTAATAAAAATATCTTCTTTTTCTAACTAGGACACCGGAATCTAAGGGAGTGAAACAGGGAAAGCAAAAGGAGACAGTAACTCAAATCACGATTACAAACAAAAAAACAAAAGAAAGAAATCTATCCAATAAATTCTCTTCCAAAAGCTTCAATTACAGCACCGAACTTTCAGAACAAATATAATACAGGCTAACAGCCAAAAATGTAACAAGAGGCCAAAGATGGCACAGTTTCTTACGCAACTCAAAACACAAACACACCGAAATTCTCCTCGAAAGTCGAACCCTTCAAAAGCACGAGACAGTAGAAAAAGAACTTGCCGAAACAGGAGCCAAAAAGTAGGAAACAAGCTGACAAACAACGAACAAAAATGGGTAGCAGTGTTTTTTAAACAAAACTTACCTTAAGCTAGCGACTTAAACACGTAAGCCTGATCCGCCAAGACCCAGTTCGTGAATTAAGCTCTCCACGCAGTTAGGGAAGTTAAAAGCAAAGATGTCAGCAAGCAAGAGATCCTAGGCAGCAACTGAAAAGCCGAGGAAACAATTTAACACATAGTTGGTCAATAATAACAAACCCAACACCAAAAATATGATCTTTTTGACAGAGAGAAATGAGGAACAGTCTGTATTGAAAACTCTGTGCAATGGTGTCAAATACAAATATTTTTACGAGGTCAATAATACAACACCCTAACAAGCATAAGCAGTGAGCCAGTGACGCAGGATAAAAAGAAAACTACAGGAGAGAGATAGGGACACCGTCCCATGCGTTCGCAAGCAAGAGAAAGACAAGAATGAGAAGAGAGATGCGGCGTGGTTTTGTGTAGGCTTCAAACAAACAAAAGCAAGAGCTTGGTAAGCAATTTTGCAAAACTATTGTAGTGGTTGTGTCCCAAAGTCCCAACTGATGAGTTTGTCTTGATGACAATTTTTGGTGCTTGCTAGCTGCTTCTGAGTTACACTACTCTTCTTTCTACTTGGTATTTCATTTCTCATTTTGTTCATAAATATAATCGTTAATTACCATACAATAATAATTCTCTAAAGATTAAAAAAGAAAAAACAGGGGCTTGAGCTTGACGACTATTGCGTCATAGGAAGTGGGAACTTGATTGGGCAGTCATGATAGCATAGGTCCTTCCCTGACCAGTACCAGACCAAAGACGACAACGTGGGACGCTCAGGATTTTCTAAGCTATGTGTTCTAACAAAAATAAAGATAAAAAGAATATAAAGCTTCATAACTATGCTATGAAGTTAATAAAGTCCAGTTGCTTTTTTCTGCTCTTTATATATTGAATGCAGTTCTGGTTTCCTCCAACTTTATCCATTTCAAAAGCCATTTGAAGATTGCAAAATTGGGTCTTGATGAAGTCCAAATCTTCTGTCTAATATTATGGTATCTTATTGTGTCCAATAAATCTTAGTCATCTATTCATGTAGGACCTGCATGGGACCCGCGTCATTTTGTTCATAAATATAATCGTTAATTACCATACAATAATAATTCTCTAAAGATTAAAAAATAAAAAACAGGGGCTTAAGCTTGACGACTATTGCGTCATAGGAAGTGGGAACTTGATTGGGCAGTCATCATAGCATAGGTCCTTCCCTGACCATTACCAGACCAAAGACGACAACGTGGGACACTCAGGCCTGTTTGGTTGGATGTTAATTAATGGAATGGAATGTAACGGAAGGGAATGAAATGGAATGGTTTATAATGGAATGGAATATAATATAGCAAAAAGTTATTTGGAAAGGATGGAAGGGTTCATAATGTAATGTAGTGAAATGTTGTTTGGAAGATGGATGGAATGGAATGTAATGTATAATAAATGACTTTTATA
>JANZLX010000005.1:21121620-21152872 GCA_025531955.1 Erythroxylum orinocense
GAAATTCTAAGCTCATTTTCATTAACACATTCCTAAAATCAATCATACTTCTTGTCACCAAAATCAAACAATCACTTCATAACAAGCCATTTACATCAATTTCACATTCTTTCTAACTCAAATCTATCCATTTAAACTCTTAGCAAACATAAGTACCCATTTAAAATCTTATTACTGGGCTCTGATACCATAACAGTTGGGGTTCGATTCTGAGATCGGGTCCCAACATCACTTAACCTTTATATCTTAGAGAGGATATCTATTCTTTTCACAATAGAATCCCTTCTCAGGTAGGAGTTAGTAAAGTAATTGTGAATAACTCTTCGCATTTTCAAGGTAGAGGCCCTGAGAGACTACAAAACTATTTTCCCATTTATATGCCTAACTCAGTTACTTCAGACATACCTTTATGGTCACTAATCCAGAAGGGAGACTTTTCAAACTCTGCATACTTCAAAGCTCTCAAGTCCTGATCTTTTGCTTTTATTCCTTGGTATAATATTGTTTGGAAGGGCTCCTTAAAGCTAAAATGTTCTTTCATTATTTGGTTTGCAGCTATGAAAAGGTTGAACACTAAAGACAAAATTATGGGATTTGATGACAAATTATGTGAACTACGTTACAGTGAGTTTGAAATAATTGACTACCTTTTCTTTAAGTGTGGTTATTTAGCCTCTATTTAGGTCAGTGTTCAACACTCTTTTAGCCTCTATAGTTATAAATCAAAATGGAACAAAATATCAGAATGGGTTGATTATAGATTCAAAGCTTCAACTTTAACAGTACAATCTACTCCATTTGAAGAGAAAGAAACTAGAGAATTTTCAACAAAATCGGCACAATAAGCATGTCTTAGCTCACAAGATACATTGTTAGATATGAGACACGTTGGTAACACATCACATACAAGAACAACCGAGCTCTTTGTATAGAAGACAACGAAATCTCTGAAATTAAGTTTTTTCATAGAAATGTTGCAAAAACCTTGTTTTTTCTTACGTAATCCAGGTTTTAAAGAGTTATTGATGTCTTTTACGACTTAATGAATGAAATTTTTTATCTTTTTTTAAATAACGTCATTTTACTCTTTTTCATTTTTAATGAAAAGGTAAAAAAATTCTGGCCAAATCGAGCCATACAAGATTTTGAACTATCGAGGCCTGATTGAGCTTCAGGGTGAACCTGAGCTGGGTAGAAATTGTTGAACTGGACCTGGGCCAAGCTATCAAGTATGGATGATAATGGGCCTAATATCTAGGGGTGAGCATTCGGATAATTCGGGCCGAAATTTCACTGTTCGGGCCCGGCCCGAATTACCTGAATTTTTTTCATCTTACCCGGCCCGAACCCGAACTTATTCCTACCTAAGCTTACCCGAAATTTTGTTCGGCTTTACTCGAATTACCCGAAGTTGTTTTTTTTGATAATTTTTTTTAAAAAAACTCGAAATTTTGTATTTTTATAACCTAATTCAGGTAATTGAGCCGACCCGAAGTTTTTTGGAGTTACCCGACCCCGGCCCGAAAATAATTCGGGTAATACCCAAATTACCCGAAATTTGAAATTTTTTTTATCCGAATTAATTTGGGTCAGGCCGGGTAATCGGGCCGGCCCAAATAATGCTCACCCCTACTAATATCAATTACTTTTGACTAGGGAGAGTTTTATTTGTTGCAAGAAATATAAGTTCCAAAGGTCAATATTAAGTAGAGGACAATAAGCTCCATCTAGGTTGGAAAGAAATTTCTAAAATAATACCAAAAAATAAATATTACATAGTTATTTGTATTTAGAGTAAGAAGCATACATTAAATTTCCATTTTAATTACATTGAAAAGTATATATTTTTCTTTATATTATTTATCAAAAATTGCAGACATGTAACTCTAAAAATTAATTTTAACCAGTTTATTAAAACTAGTATATCATAATATGTATTACAATAGTTAAATCCAAACGGATACATAACGTGGAGGTGGTGGGGCACCAAATTAAATCCAAATGGATCCAAGCGCGTCATGGTTCAACGGCTCTTTATTTGAACTATTTCAGATGGACAATCTTGCCCTTGTTTGCTTTTCACTCCTCGCCAGTCGCCGCTCTGCTCTCTCCTTTTCTTTTAAACAAAAACAAATTCAACTTACCCTTCAGTCAATGGGCTGTCCTGTCCTCTCGATGAATTGTTTAAATGTGATATTCAACTTAAATGAATCTAACGGTACAAAACTATCACCTCTCAAATCTCTCTCTCTCTCTCAACAGTAACAAAAGACATTGACAACATTCGGAAGAAGCATGAGAACAATTGGCGACATCGGCAACAACAATGGCTTCCTCGGAACCATATCCGCTTCTTCCATTCGCAGTCTCCTTCCACGGTCCAGGCGCAGACATAACTCTTCAAGTTCCAAGCTTTTCGACTCTTTCGACACCGAAAACGCTCACCCCAACATCCACATCAGTGACCCTCCTTTGTCTCCTTCAATACCCAAGGTTTTACCTACCAAATCGGTCCCAACCATCAACGAAGCCGCCGCATCTGACGACCATTGTGAAATGGCCCACCCGCAGGTTAAGTTAATTTGCTTAAAGACGAAGGATTATAAAAGCAAATGGGCCGTTTTGTTTTTCAATGAGTTCTCTTCGTTTTTGTGTGATGTTTTCCTAAGATGGACTTGAATTTAGGGGTTTTTGTTTACATGATGTGGTTCTTGTGGTTATTAAAAACTTTTTCAGGAGGACATAAGTAGCAACAGTAAAGAACTGGCAACTTCAGATCCACCTGTGAAGGTTTGCTTAACCGTGAATTATCTTGTTGCAGATGAATTTGATATGGTGTTTATGTTGGATTCTGAAACTAAAGTTGTTAGCTTTTCCTTTTGTTGCGGCTTGTTTGCATGAAAAAAGGTTGTGGTAAGAATTAGACATGCAAACGATGATGAGAGAGCAAGGGATGAAAGTGTGAGAAAAGTGTGTTGGGATACATTGTCGATTCGTGATCGCAAGTTTACATTTGATGGGGTTCTTGATTCGAGTTCTAACCAGGTCTGAGACTTTGATCTATCTATCTGAATAGGCAAATTAGTTAGGGTGTAGAGACTATTGAACTTGAAATTTTGTGTAGCAGGAAGATATCTTTCAGCTAGTTGGCATCCCTTTGGTTAAGAGTGCCCTCGCAGGTTACAATGCTTCTATCTTGTCATACGGACAGGTAGGGTGGTAGCTTGGTAACATGTTTTGTTCATTCTTGATTATAATATAAATATAATGGGATATTTTTGTTCAGACTGGGAGTGGAAAGACGTACACCTTGTGGGGCCCACCAAGCTCCATGCTTGAGAAGCCATCATCCACTAGTCAGCAGGGCATCGTTCCTCGTATCTTCCAGATGTTGTTCAATGAGATTCACAAAGTATGGATTTATTTCTTTCCCTAGTTTAATAAATGTTCATTAAAATCAATCATAAATGATTGCCATATGTATGTAGGAGGAGCAAGAGCATGATGATGATTCTCAGAGAAAGCAGATTAACTATCAGTGCAGATGTTCGTTCCTTGAGGTACGTATCTTACATTCACATCACATCAAGCCCACTTTTGTTATTATGTCAATGTCATGTCTAGCTAACTGGATCAAAAACAATTGCAGATCTACAATGAACAAATAAATGATTTGCTTGATCCTGTGCAAAGAAAACTTGAGGTGGTGGACATGTCTTGCCTTAATTATTTATGAACTTTGTTCGTTCATGTGGTCAAATGAAAATTTTCGTTTTCAGATAAGGGATGACCATAAAAATGGAATGTACGTTGAAAATTTGTCTGAGGAGTACGTGAGTAGCTACGAGGACGTAACTCAAATTTTAATCAAGGTAGGATATCACATGGCTTGTCTTTCCAGAATCGTTTCTCGTTCTTACATAGTGAACGTACGTGACTCAGGGGCTGTCAAACAGAAAAGTTGGAGCAACAAGCATTAATTCCAAGAGCTCAAGGTCCCACGTTGTCTTCACTCTAGTTCTTGAATCTTGGTGCAAGGTATAAATCTTGATTTGTTGTTGTTAGTTCATCAAGCAGGAAGTCAAGTCATATCGTGAAGATACAGTAGCCCATGTTTTAGTTGTGGTGATGTACAGCGTTAGCGTAGTTAGTTGCTTTTCTTGTGTTTGTTAATTTTATCACACTAACCTGCAAGGTTCATCCCAGGGGGCTTCTGCACAATGTTTCAGCAGTTCAAAAATTAGCAGGATTAACCTTGTTGATCTTGCTGGAATGGATAGAAATGCAGCTGATGATGATGATGATGCTAGACAATTTGTAAGGGAGGGAAAACATGTAAAGAAGTCTCTGTCACAGCTCGGGTATGATCCAATTATTATCTCCGCAAAACCAGCTTTGCATCTGTTTTTTTTTTAAAAACTTTTTAACTTTTAAAAGCCTTAAGAGAATCTCTAGCGTTGCTACTTGATGAAACTATGCTTTTTCATAATTAATCCACTGTTCTCAAATAAAAGAGAGGGTCGGTTTTCTATGCAACGACTGATTTCGTTTGCCAGACCAAGTAAGATTTTGTTTCGTTGACTAGGAAATTGGTGAGCATGCTTGCAACAGGAACAACTCAGGGTGAGAAATCTGAAGATATGCCATACAAAAGCTCCTGCTTAACTCATTTGCTGCAAGAATCACTCGGTGGAAATGCAAAACTTACAGTTATATGCAACATTTCCTCAGATACTAGGTACATAATGCATACTCTGGCATTCTGTTACCTGTGGTTTATTGTCTCCAATCACAGGATTCTTGGCAAGTTGTTTAACTTCGCAGAGCAGAAACAATAACTTTTATCTTATCTGTTGTAATGATGTAATTTGGTGGGATGCAGAAATGATGGGGAAACATTGAGGACACTCAGATTCGGGCAGAGAGTTAAAGCCATAAAGAATGAGCCTGTGATAAACGAAATTTCAGAGGATGATGTTAACAACTTAAGTGATCAGATTCGACAGTTAAAGGTCAATTTTCTTCAGGACTTTTCTGTTTTCTAACTCTTCTTGACGTAACCATGAAGCCAGACTAACTAAATTCATGGAACTGCATTTGACATTCACAGGAAGAACTGATAAGAGCAAAATCCAATGTTAGGAGCACAAGTACAAATAGATACTTCAATGAGCGAAATGTACGGGAAAGCCTGAACCACTTGAGAGTCAGCCTTAATCGTTCTTTGCTGTTGCCTAACAGAGATAATGATGACAACGAGGTTGACGTTGATGAGAATGATGTCAAAGAATTACATCAACATCTAGATAAGTTGTGTAGTTCTTCTGAGAACTCAATGGCTCTATCTAACAACAGAGACTCTGTGCACTTCACTTCTGTGAATCAAAGTTTTGAGACAGGTTTAATGAGTGAGGACGAAGTGACTGGTCCAGATGAAAGGGAAACTATCAATTCACTGAAAGAAGAGGAAAGTGTTGAATGTCAAGATGACTTTTCAAGCGATTTTAAGACCTCAAGAACTATTGAGGCTGCAATTCTTCAAGAGCCGATATTGTCTGAGTCACCTAAAATTTCAAATACCAGGAAAAGCCTGGTGGCTAAGCTTTCGTTTTTATCAAGTCAGACCAATATGTCCGAGAGTTCCATCAAGTCTGAAGAACTAAAAGCACAGGCACTACCTTCATTGCGTTCAAGTGGTGAAGTATTTTCAAACCCCACTGACTCCCTAGCTGCAAGCCTTCATAGAGGCTTGCAAATCATTGATTATCATCACCATAATTCAACACTTGACAGATCTTCAGTTTCCTTCTCTTTTGAACACTTAACATTAAAGCCTTCTCCAGAGGTTGAAAGAGGCCTTGCGTTGCAAGAGCTAGAAAAAGAGATGTCATCATCAGATAAAGGCTCTGCTAATATGCTCTGTGCATCTTGTCAACAAAAGTTGAATGAGAGTTCTGTTGAAGATGGGAACTCTAGCCAACCTATGACTCTAGTTTCTAAAGTATGTTATTGTTTGATCCTGACCAAGTCACACCCACTTTTTGTTTACTCTCAACTCATTGCATGTGTAATTTTGACTTTGTGCTTCCAGGACGGAGACAAAAGTTTATTAGAAGCCCATAAAAGAGAGCAGGAACTTGAAAAAACTTGTTTGAAGCAAGCAGTGAAAATTAAGCAGTTGAATCAGCTGGTAATAAACCTCTAGTTCTGTCCGAACATCCTAAAATTCTACGTAAAATTCATGTTTTCATTTTACTCAAATCCTTTTGTACTTCTGCAGATAGAGCAATACGAACATGGGAGAGAAAGGAGTCTTCATCTTGAGGGCATGCATGGTCAAATGGTTCTGGTTGAGGAAGCCAAAAATGAAAAATTGAAGGATCAAGACAAGGTTTATGGCCTTTGTATTCACTGAAGTAATGTTGATTCTTTTAAGCATTTTCCTGTTATTCCGTCTTACTTGTATGAAATTTCTGCAGCTTCTGAGTTTGAAGGAGAGCAATCAGCCAGAGTTTGATAAGGAGAAGACCTGTGAAACAAAGGAAATCAGTGAGGCATTGGATGATGGGAACTCATATTCTGATGATATGATGGAGAAGGAAGCACTTCTCAGGGAAATTCAAAATTTAAGGACTCAGTTGCAGTTACATACAGGTACATCAGCCAAAAAATCAACTGACAAGTTGAGGTCCTCTTTGTTGGCAAGATCTATCCAACTGCAGAAAAGTGTAGATGCTAAACCTAGCAGTGATGAAGAGCTCGAGTTGGAGAGACAAAGATGGACAGAAATGGAAAGTGAATGGATATCTTTAACCGATGACCTGAGGATTGATCTTGAATCAAGTCGTCGCAATGCAGAGAAAGTGGAGATGGAATTGATTCTGGTGAAGAAATGCAATGAGGAGTTAGATGATGCCCTTAACAGGGCTGTCCTTGGACATGCCAGAATGGTGGAACACTATGCAGAACTACAAGAGAACCATAATGAATTGGTTGGAAAGCACCGTGCAATCATGGAAGGCATTGCAGAGGTGAAAAAGGCAGCGGTAAAAGCAGGAAGTAAAGGTCGCGCTCGCTTTGTCCGATTACTTGGAGCTGAGCTTTCTGCTCTAAGAGTGGAGAGGGAAAGAGAGAGGGACTTGCTGAAAAAGGAGAACAAGAGCCTTAGAATCCAGCTTAGAGACACAGCAGAAGCTGTTCATGCTGCTGGAGAACTTCTTGTTAGATTGAGAGAAGCTGAGCAAGTTGCCTCAACCGCAGAGGTAAATTAATTGCATCTAAACAAACATCATTTAACTACACTAATAAGAATGCAATTCTTATATATCATTTGGTCCTTGTGTGACTCTCAGGAAAACTTTACTAATGCACAGACAGAGAATGACAAGTTAAAGAAGCAAATTGAGAAGCTGAAAAGGAAGCATAAGATGGAAACGATAACAATGAAACAATACCTCGCAGAAAGCAGATTGCCAGAATCTGCATTGAAACCACTATACACTCGGGATTCTGAAGTGGCACAAAGTACAATTCCGGATGATGATGGAGCATGGAGAGCAGAATTTGGAGCAATATATCAAGACCATTATTAATTCTTTATCACAACAACAACAATTGATTGTTGTTGATGTTGTTATTGTTGATTTATCTGGGTGTACAAAACACTAAAATGTATTTCAAAGTTTATTTTTATCACATCATTTTCCTTTTCTTGTCGGTGCTACTAATTACATTGAACTGGGTCGCATTTGCCATGTTGAAAATAATCATAAATAAAAGTAGTGATATTAAGTTCTTTCATTAAATTGTGACGGTGTCCTATTCGGGCAAAAAACAATTGAAATAGTATTGAGTTATCGAATGTTAAACTATAGCAATGCAAAAGAGTAAAAACAAAGTTACCCCCTGACTATTTACAACAACTAACACGCCTCCACCTGGAGGATCAATTAAGGACTATCCAGAATTAGAAAGAAAAACCAAAAGATATTTAATCTATGATCAGATATGCCATCTCGTTCGCATATTCGGGGTTAGTTGATGCTCCTCACTTCTTGCTACTATGTTCGTTCGAATTTCATTCAAGATTTTATCCGCTAACTAATATTTTTCCATTGTTTCATGCTTGTACACTCTGTGATATTGGCCTGATTGTTTTTAGTATGATTGACATACCATTGCAGTGTTCCTTGCCAATCAAATAGTGATGTCTCGGCTCCCACCATATATTAGATCCTACCCCAAACCACTTTGGAGTATTCACACATAAAGAATAGGTGATTACGATCTTCATCTGCTCCATGACATAGCACATATTCCTTATCCACCGCATTAAACCTTCTGTACTACGTTCGCAATCTGTTTATAATAACCAACCAAGCGATAAAGGATGCTTTCGGGCTCAAGGATTGCTTCCAAATAAGATGAAACCAAAATACTTTGCTGGTGTCAGGGTAGAAAATCTTTTTCTTTGCTTTTTATGAAAGAATTGATGAAAAATGCCCATCAAGTTGGCTGTAGTCTGGTACTATTTGTAGATCCCCACATTAGTTGCAGCAATGACCAACGAAGAACAATTTAATCGTATATAAAGTCAAAAAATCTTGAATCCTATAGTTTTTTATTTAATAAATTTCTCACCAGAAAACGAGGTATATAATTTTACTTTTAGAATCAAGTATTCTACTTCCACAACATATTATCCTACAGAAAGATTGTAACTTTTTTCCTTTGCCAGACCTCCGTACATGATAAGTCGCAGCTATGCTTGACTTCACTCGGCACTCAAAACTACTCAAGAGGGCACATGCGGATGTGTGGACAGCATTCATTCTCAGATATTTGCCGCTTATATAGCCAAAAATTAAAAAAAAAAGGTAATCATTTTAAAAGATCAACTAAGAAGGTTTTGGATATCCTCCACCAAAGCCAGTCAGCTGTGACGCCTTATGGCTGTTTCCAACACATTGAACACAAACTAAACGAGGCAAGGAGGGTTAACTCAAACACCAAGCATGTAAAGTGCAACTTCATACGTGGGTTATAATGAAAAAGGAAATTCTATATTGCCATAAACCAATCAAAATTGCATTTGGAGTATTCAGGACATATAGAACAAGATCACCAACGGATCCATGTATCAGTAAGGCAACAAGAATTCACCAGCTATTCAAGCCTATCCAGTAACTCACGGAGCTGGCGCTCCCATCTCCAAAAGTGTCAGGGAAAGAATGTCTGCTATTCAAAATTTTCCCACAAATATAAAAACATCTCAAAGCATCGTCATTCCCGTGCCTGTGGCCCAAGTTGCCTTTTTGCCTAAATAGCGCCCGTGTGACCATCAAGTAATGTAAATAACATCATTAGCAAAGCAGTAAAAGGACTGATCCCACTGTGTCATCAACTACACCATCCTCCACGTAATTTTATCAAGTTTCGACCTCTGCATTTGTAGACTTCAGATCATGCCTTTATCCCTCTGGATAAACCCTCCACATTAAGTTGTCAGGTCACCGAGAATTGCTCTTAGAAGTATTTGTACAACAGACCTCAACCATTCATCTAAGTGTATGCTTACTGTATCTTGAACAAGCTTTTAAGTTTAACAACCAACCTCCACTCCTCAATAGAGAGATCATCCTGTACATAAGAAGTTATAGAAACAACTACAACAGTTATTGGAAGAAACAACGTAACTGAGATCCCATCATCCCAAAAAGAATCAGCTAAATGTGATGTTTCAGGCAAACTTACCCGATAATTAGCTTTAAGTATGTCAATTGACCTTCTTGAGATATGGCTGACAAGTTCATCTTCATGATCGAAATGTCTGCCAAACATCTTCTGCTGCTCCTCGGCATTTGTGCCAACAATCTGTGAAATCACACAATTCGGGAAGAGTGTAAGCCCAATACTAACCACCATTATGAGCCGAATATACTTGGTGGTTAACACAAGAAATCCAGGCATATTTAAGTTGGTTATACCTTGATGGCCACCTTCTGTCCCTTCTTGGCAAAATCAACGGGCTTGTGGTTATTCTCAACGGAAGCAATTCGGCCAATGTCAATAAATTCTCTCTGAGGAATACAAATAGGGGTGCCAACCTGTTGACAAAGCCCATAAGTTGACGGAGTGCCAGAAATAATTGCGACAACAATTCAATTACCAGGCTACAAAAAATTACCAAATGACAAAATCCTGAATCTCTAGGATACTATTAACCTACATACAAGTATAGCAATAACTTCTAGAATCCCTGGGTTTCTAGGACATTAAACTACATAGAAGAATGCAAACAATACTAAAGATTCCGACAACCACCCATAAAAAACGTATTATTAATATGGTGGAACCGAAGGCCTAGGCACCATTATCCCACGCAAAATAAGAAAGAAAATTAATATCAAGGCAAAGCAACACGAATCATTATAGTGATTCATGTGAAAACAGTATCGTAAGCTATCTGAAAGAGTTCCATACAGTTGCAGCCTACTTGGTAAGATGGTAAGATACTAAACATGGTCAAATCATCAGAAAAAAGATATATGTCAGTCATTCCATGTGTATGGTTGTGCTGTGTGGCAATAGTAATTCAGACACTTCAATGCACCAATCAAGGAGCAGAAAGGTAAATTATACAGAAAACATACCTTTACTATGCCTTCAACAACATCAACACCAAGTACAATTGGATCTTTCTTGTTGAAAATGCAATTTGGTAAAATTTTAAGAACACATGGGAACACTGCCTCATCAGCAGCTTCCTTCTTCTTTTCTTCCTTCAGGTTGTCAATATAAGCCTTGAACTGGTCAAATAAGTGATAAATGATATCAGCAATGAAAATTTTCACACCCAATTCATCCGCAAGTTCCCGAGCCTCAGGTGTCACTTTAACATCAAATGCCAAGATTGTGGCATACTCCTTTTTTTTCTCAAGCATCACACTGGCCTTCATAACATCCTTCTTATGCACAGGGCCTATACCAATTCCACTAACAGGAATGCTCACTGCTGGGGATTTTAAAAACTCCAACAATGCTTCCAAGGAACCAAGGGTAGATGCCTGCACATACACTCCCTCGCCACTTTTGTCAATTCGACTCATGACTGACTTCATGTCCTCCATTGCTGATTCCTTAACATCTTCCAAGTCATCATCTGGGCCTACCACATACAGACCCGTACCAGCAATAGCATGCTCAAGGCCCTGCATTTGAAAAGAATGCCAACAGTATTATGTTGTTATAACTTCATGACTATCAAATCCAAAATCTGTGATGCATAAGGAAGTCAAGGATAATGTATGCATGAACCCAGATTTCTAAGATTCCATTGCTGTTGTCTGTTAAATATTGATTACCTGTGCTGTGATCTTGATCCCCTGTGCAGCCTTTATTTCTTTATGGTGAAGATATGTACCCTGATATCAGAACACAAGAGAATTACTGCACCATACTAGTAATGTTGGAATAAGGGGAAAGTATATACAGTCAGATAACCCAAAAACTTGATAAATCAACATTTACATTTCTCCAGAGGCCAGAAAGCAAGACAATACAGAAATCTTAGGAGGTCAGACCACCACAAATAACACAAGAAAACATTCCAACTTACCCAATTTGAGTATAAAACTATCAGAACTAGAAAATGGAGCCAAAAAAAAAAAAAGAAAGAAGAAGAAGATAACTTTAATATCACAATTTTTGCGGAAGCAAAAGTCAAGACTGAACAATTGGTAGTCAAAAGAGGCCAAAATCAAAGCAGAAATTGCTACAAATTCCACAAGCGAGGTCCATGGAAATCCACTTAAGTGCCCACACAAGACCCAAGACATTTCACCAATTATAAACATTATGAGGTTCTTTCTGTAACATGATTCTTTCATTTCCTGTAGCATGTCAATTGGAGCACAGAAGAAAAGCAGTCAGCCATTTACCACGTTAAACTCAATTGTTGCAAATACTGAACCTTCCTGGTTTTGGATTTGTTTTAGTACAGTACTAGTACCAGTTAATATCCGATATCATTTCAGATAATCTTTTAAATTTATAAAATATTCCTTCAATATACCATTTCTGCTTTTTAGTCTACATTCCAGCTGATGGATTGTGCCGAAGATGAAAGAAGTAAAATAGGAAAAATAATAGAAAGCATGAAAGCTAGTAGCCTTCAATGCGTAGCATTTGCCCACAAATTGCTGAAAATGACCTGAAGAATCAGACTAATAATGCTGCAGAACAAAAGCTACAAGAAGATGGTTTGAGTTTGTTAGGGATTGAGGTCTCAAATATCCATGTAGATTTGGGGCTGAGAAAGCCATAGAACCTTGAAAAGCCACAGGAGTGAACATAAAAATGATAACAGAAGACGACACTTTCACTGCAAAAGCTATAGCTAGAGAATATGGAATATTAGAGCTCAAGAATGATGAAGAAATCGTGATAGAAGGAGCCGAACACCCATAAACAGAGAATGGAAATGGTAGACAAAATATGTGTGATGGCAAGGTCGTCTCCTTTTGATAAACTTCTAATGGTACGATGCCTAAACCAAAGAGGCACATTGCGGTTGCAAACAACAGTCAGTGGCAAACAGTCAGAAATAACAACAAAGTCAGCCGTGGAAAGGAAATCGGTGAAAGCAATGGAGTGGCGGCTAACTTAGGGATTTTGTGCTTACATTTGCACAATGGGGAGGGGGCAGTCAAGGGGGGTATTGAATAAAATGTTTTATTTTAGGGGTATTGAAAAAAATGTTTTATTTCTACATTTTAATCTTTTGATATTTTAGATTTTGAATTCTAATCCGGTATCTTACCGGTATTAACAATTTCAACCAGTACCAACCAAAATCACTGGTATCGGGTGATACTTTATCCTGAAACGGTACCTACCATTTTCTGGTACATATGGTATGAAAGCCATCTCTTTGTTTAGACTAACTTCACATAATTCTGCAACTGTTCAAGTTTCCAATAGATAGCCTAGTGCAATATCTGATTCTCATTGAAGGTCACCTCTAGGCTCTCTAGTATTACAATTTAACAGCAGTTTTAAGTAGACATAAATGCTAGTCTTCTTGGGCATACAAGATGATCATTTACCAAAAACAGTATCCTGGAAGAGAGCAGTTGAGGGACATATTGAAAATAAAAAATATATATATATACCTTAACTCGGAGTTCCTTCATTGGATGTGGTGTCAACAAAGCTCGAATGGTTGTCACAATAGGCCCCTATATGGTCAGGGTAAAAACATAGAAAGAGGTGAGCAAGGGGGCAACAAAAGAGAAAAAATCATCCTGTACATGCTTAACGCAAAAAAGATTTTAAGCCTGCCTGCAAGCCACAAACAACAATTTGATCTCCTTCATGGAGCACACCATTAACCAAGACCACATCAATAGTTGTCCCATGGCCTTCAATGACCTTGACTTCCAACACTGTACACTGCATACATTACCAGAAAACAATTAGATATTAGCCTTATGTTAGGCTTCCATGAATTAGGAAAAATCTTGGAGAGACACATACCTGCACTTCATTGCTGAAAGTCAGTTTCTCAACCATAGTTTTCTGAGTCCACTGAACCAGTAGCAACAATAGATCAGGAATGCCTTCTCCACTACGAAAAAGAACAATGAAAATATCAGTACAACTATTAAGCTAATCAGCAAACAAAAGTTGAACTTGAAGATTATCAGGGTAAAACGAATTATGAGGAAGATCAGAGATCCACAACATACCTAATTGCACTGGTAGGTACGATGCTGAAGGTTTCTCCCATCTCCTTATTCTTATAGTACAATTCAGTATTAAGTCCTTGCTCCTTGAATTGAGTTACAATCTAGGATCCAACAAAGCACAAACTTTGGACTCTCCTTACAGAATCAATGAACTTTAATGAAGAAAAACAACAAACTAAATTACTGAACCTGTGTGAGCCTCATATTGAATTCATTTTGCACATCTTTTGACTGCTGCTTTATGGCTTTTATAATTGGTGCATTACGACAAGTTTTCCATGCATAGAGCCTGTCCACCTGCAATATTATAAAGTAACTTGACACTCCTAGTAAGGAGACAGACCAATAATCCTCCTAAAAAAAAAGACAGATGATATCAATGATGGTAAAGAATATAATACCTTGTTCAATGCAACAATGAATTCTGTATTCCTCATCTTCAAAAGATTAAGTGATTCTATGGTTTGTGGTTCCAAACCATGCATAATGTCAACAACCAAAATGGCAATATCACATAGACCTGATCCTCGAGACCGCAGATTAGTAAATGATTCATGGCCAGGGGTATCAATTACCAGTAGACCAGGGACCTTTAGTTTTGCATCTGCTTTCAATTCTTTGGTTCTCTCCCTTATGTTCTCAGCAGGAAAGTACGTCGCACCAATTTGTTGTGTGATGCCTCCAGCCTCACCTTCCTGTACATTAGTGCCTCGGATACAATCCAGCAGCTTGGTTTTACCAGTATCAACATGCCCCATAATACAGCAAATTGGAGAACGGAGGTTTTCTTCAGTTTTGGTATCTGAACTTGATTCGTTCTTCCTTGCAATGGTGTCTTTTCTTCTATTTTTTCCAATAGTTTCAACCTGGCTTTCTGCTTCCTGAGATTTCACTGGTTGTCCAGAAACAGTTTTTTTTGCTGCAACTTCAGCTTTTATGTTTGCAAAAAGAGCTGCAAAATCAAAGACCAAATATCAAAAACCAATGTCAATCAAAAGCCAAAATGAAATTACAAAGAAGTAGAAAAGAAAGACAAATAAAGGAAATTTGGGCAGTATAACCAACCTTCACCACGAGACACTGGTGCAGAGCTCTTTACCTCTTTCTTCACAACAGATTCAGGCTCAGAACCCAACTCTTCATCATCAAAAGTACCCTTAACATTAAGATTAACATCATCCCAACTCTTTGCATCCCAGTCCTCATCATCATCGTCTTCCTCCATTCCATCTTCCTGTCCAACATTAACTGTTTCCAATTTCTCTTCTAAGTCTGTTAACTTTACTTCGTCAACTTCCTCCAGTTCCTTGGTCGCCACCTCAAGTATGACTTCTGGTTGGTCTTTCTCTTTTTCTTTAGCCTCTAAAGTTTCCTCAGGCTTCACAGAAGCAGCACCATTTGCTTGATTATGAGCTGGTCTCGATTTCTTGGTCTGGTACTTTGGCCGCTTTGTTGGAGCACCTTCTTTGTCTCCTACAGGGAAAGAACCGGCGTTAGCAAGTATTTGGTTTCTCATAGCCTCCAATCGCCGCTGTTCTTCCTTCTGTTTTGCAGATAAGATTTTGCCTTCCAGTTTCTTCCTCAAAAGTTTTTCCCTTTCTTTTTCTTTCTTCTTACGCCTAGCTTCCTCTGCTTGCTTCTCTAGTTCTTCTTGTCTACGCCTTTCTTCCTCCTCCTTCCTTCTCTTCTCCTCCTCTTCTCTAGCCTTCTTCTCTTCCATTTCTTTTCGTCTGGCTAGCGCTTCTTGCATCTCTCTGACGTGTTTCGGAACCTTCTTGTCAACCGCTTTACCCTTTACATCACTTTTTTTTGGTTCTACTGTTTCTACTTTTGATTCCTCTTGTTTTTCTTCCTTTACATCTGAAGCAGCCACAGCTGCAGCTGCTGCTGCCTTCTTCTCTTTCTCCTTCTCTTTCTTCTTTTTCTTCTTCTTAGCTGCAGCAGACTCTTCTTTTTCTTCCTCACCTTCCTTTTCGCCAGGAGCATCAGCAGCTGCATCCGGCTCAGCCAGAGGTTGAGCCTTCTCCTCTTGCAGTGAAGGTGCAGGAGGTTTTGGTCCCTCACCAAGCTCTGCAAGAATCTTATCCAAATCATCCTCTTCTTGAGCAGTTCTTCCCCCTTTCTTCTTTTTCTTCTTGCTTTTTGAAGTCTCTACAGCCTCCTCACTCTTTTGGACTTTAGAATCAATAGTCCTGCCAGTACTAGGCTCCGCTGGTTGAACTGCATCAGCGACCTCACCTGCTGTAGCAGAAACACTGTTAGCATGGCCCTTCTTCTTAGAAGATTTCTTTTTTCCGGTGAAAGCCAATGCTAATCCATCTTCATCCTCCTCTTCAACCATGTCATCGCCAAGTTTAGCAGATCCAGACACAGAAGTTTCTCCATCATTCTCCCCATCAATAAATGCAGCACTGAACTTATAATCAGCCTTCTTGGTAGACTTGGACGATTTCTTCTTGCCCGAGAAAGTTATGTCAGCAACATCATCTTTCTCATCTTTCTTCTCCACATCCTCATCCAATGCATCAAACCCAACTGCAGCAAACACACTACCTCTACCAACACCTTTCTTACTACTTTTGGACGACTTCTTTTTCCCCGTAAACGGAATAGCATCTATACTACCATCCTCGTCCTCATCTTTCCTCTCCTCCTCATGCTCACCCAAAGCATCAAACCCAACTGCAGCAGACACATTACCCTTACCAACTCCTTTCTTGCCACTACTCGATGATTTCTTTTTCCCCATAAAGTGAATAGCATCTACACCATCGTCCTCATCCTCAACTTTATCAATCACCTCCTCCTCCTCCTCCTCCTCCTCATCATAAACATCAAAAGCAGATGCAGTAAACAAGCTGCCACCAGTCTTACTACCTTTCTTCGATGCTTTCTTCTTCCCTGTAAAACCAACAACCAGCTCATCATCTCCCTCACTATCTTTCTCTCCACCACCACCACCGCCGCCGTCATCATCATCCTCATCACCATTCTCTTCATCTCCAAGCAACCCAAAACCTGACGCAGAGAACACTGAACCACCATCACTCTTCTTCCCCTTGGACTTCTTTTTCCCAGTCAAAACAGCCTCCACCAGCTCATCACCCACTTTCTTCTCCACCAGCTCCTCCTCCTCTTTCACTTTCTGATTACCCTGCTTTCCCTTCTTCTTCCCCACAGCAGCCATCGGAGCAACCTTCTCTTCAATCTCCACAGAAACCTCGGTCCCAATCGAGTACTCATCATCATCAATCACCAAGGCCTTCTTCTTGCCCTTCCCGCCACCACTCTCCTCGTCCCGCAGATTCGGCTTCTTCCGTCCCATCTGAACACTTTAGGGTTTAATTTCTTCCAATTTACCCAAAAAACAAACAGAATCAAAACCCACCCAGAAACTATTTCGGAAAACCAGAATCGACAAACACACAATAAGGATCAGAAGCGATAAACAGATCGCATAAAACGAAAATCAAAATAAAAAATGAAGAAAATAATCCCAAAACCTATAACCCAATAACCATTCCAAAATCAAAATAACAAATGAAGAAAACAATCCCAAAACCTATAACCCAATAACCATTCCAATCATATATATGAAGTAGAAAATAACAACACCAACAACTACTACTACTACTTATCTGAACGAATAATGACGAGAAGACGTTATGGGGAAAACAAAAGATAGATGGAGATGACTTCTTTGAGAGTTAAGAGAAGCGCAGGGTATTTATTATTTAATACTGGCTTTGGCTGGCTGGACTGGAAGATTATGCACTCAGTCATCCGGCGTCGTTTTCTTTTTCCTACTACTTACTGTAATATGATTCCACTTTTCTTTTTGGGTACGTTCCATTTACTAATTCACCGGTTCGACCGGTAACCCGTCAGAGCTCCGGTTCATTCATATGGTTCCATAGTTAGGACATTACGGTCATTTTATCTAACTAGGGTTCTGCATTATAACTAGCATTAACCCTTAAGCCCCACAACTCTTCTCCCAAAGCTACGAGTGTTTGTGATTGAGGCTTGTCATAACCCTAGAGCCCTAGCTGTGTGAAAATGGGTATGTCTCAGATTTGTTCGATTCTTCTAAAGATTTCATCTTTATCTGTTCTTTTCCATGTTGTTTGGTTGTTTGTGATCTTAGGGTCGTTGATACGAAAATTTGGTATTGACAGGTATCTCTCGTGACTCGATGCACAAGAGGCGTGCCACTGGTGGCAAGAAGAAAGCATGGAGGAAGAAGCGCAAGTAAGTCTTAAACGAGTTTATTTTTTTAGGTGCTTTTTTGAGGTTATTTGCTGAGATCACATTAGTAAAATTTGAAAGCTCGGATCTTCTCTTCCTGTTGGTGAACAATCCTGGCAGATAGTAATACTTAGTCAGTTTGATTTTGGTATTTTCTGGTTGGTTTTGGAACGATGGTAACAGTTTGCATTTTTAGATCTGTTATTTAAGATTTGATTTGTAGCTTCACTTGATGTGTTACTTCTACAAAAAAAAGTCATGGCATAAACTAGATTATTCATTGATAAATAATAGAACTATTGACGGGCATGAAGCCACTGTTCAACAATACCACCAATTTCATATTGGATTTTTTATGTCTATTTGTCGTAGTCTTCACTATGGTTCCTCAAATGGCTTCAAGTTTAAAGTTTGGGATTGAGTTTTTTATCCAGTGCTGTGGTCGATGGATCTAACTGCTTACTTCCATTTTCATTAAAGGTATGAGCTTGGAAGGCAGCCAGCAAACACAAAGCTGTCTAGCAACAAGACAGTGAGAAGGATTAGGGTTCGAGGAGGCAATGTGAAGTGGCGTGCTTTGAGGCTTGATACTGGAAACTACTCGTGGGGTAGTGAGGCTGTCACTAGGAAGACCAGGATTCTTGATGTGGTGTACAATGCATCGAATAATGAATTGGTGCGAACTCAAACTTTGGTGAAGAGTGCCATTGTTCAAGTTGATGCAGCACCTTTCAAGCAGTGGTATCTCCAGCACTATGGGGTTGACATTGGTCGCAAGAAGAAAACTGCAGCACCTACCAAGAAAGAAGGAGAGGTATTACTCAAACATTGCCTCATCCTTTCTGTTGGTAGTGCAAGTCCCTAGTTTTGCTATTTTAGAATAGTGTATCAATTTATTTCAAGTATACTTTGCATATTGATGTTTTATTGTTTGTTCAACTTAATTCGCTTTACAATTGTTGATCAATTCCCTATTCCCTAACATGGAATGTCTTCTTTCTGTTTGTTTTGCTATTTTAGAATAGGGTATCGATTATTTCAACTATACTTTTCATATTAATGTTTTCTTGTTTGTTCAACTTAATTTGCTTTACAATTGTTGATTAAATCCAAATGCAGTTTGAGGAGGAAGAATCAAATCCAAATTCAAATGCTTATCATTGCACAATTTTCATTTTCTTATTAGTAACTTAGAAAAGATCAACAAACTTAACATGCTTTGTTTCTGTTGTCTCCATGTTTTGGCTGGTAGGAAGGAGAAGCTACAACTGAGGAAGCAAAGAAAAGTAATCATGTTATGAGGAAACTGGAGAAGAGACAACAAACTCGCAAACTTGACTCACATATTGAAGAACAATTTGGCGGTGGACGTTTATTAGCTTGCATTTCGTCACGTCCTGGTCAATGTGGTCGTGCTGATGGGTATGTGATCACCTACTCTCAGTTAATTGCTTATAGGTGAAAGACCAAGATTCAGTGATCCTAAACTGTGAACTACTCAGGAAGCCAGTTGTATACCTGGGACAATAAAGATTCTATATTGTTAGGATTCCACAAGTTGGAGAGCCCATTATTGATTTTCCTTGCATGGTCTTATTTCTTAAAATTTCCTTTTGCTAGGGTAGGCTAATGTGAATTTTTTTTGGGGGGGTGACAGATACATATTGGAAGGCAAAGAGCTGGAGTTTTACATGAAGAAGATCCAGAGGAAGAAAGGCAAGGGAGCTGGTGCTGCCTAAGTTACTTTTGGAACATTTTGAGCAATCAAGGCATATAGGTCCAAATAGTGCTATGGTTAAACTTTTGGTTAGAATACTTATATTTATCGATGGGATTTGTTCAATTAAATGGTGCATTTAATACACTCGAGTCATTGCATAGTTTTGGATGGTGATTTCCATATCGTTGCATGGGTTTATGTTACAACCCTGTGGGGTGAGCCGCCTGATCTAACAAAATGCTTGGCCTTGGGTTTTCTTAGTTTCACCATATGCCTTTGTAGTTGCTAGACATTTTTCCAACCAATGATTGCTTAGGTTTACTGATTGTCAAAAGGAAGGATAAAAGCCGTCCCAGAAGCATTTTTCACTTTGGCGGAGCATAAGAAGCTCAAATATCTGCAAGAAAACAATTGGTTTGTCCAGAAGCACATAACGCCCAATATTAACCGACAAAAAGTTTCATTAAATGTCTCATTTTTTTGGGGTGCTTTATTAGTGATTAATTATTAACTTCTCCAAAGTCCTCGCGCCATAACATTAACAACTTGAGCCATTTTCCTTCATTTTTCTCTCACAATTTAGAAACTTTGGTCTATATGGTTTTTTTTTTTCATGAAGGTGGTGTTTTTATATCGCCTGACATTAATTGCAAAGCTAAGAAATGCAACAGAAACCTCGAGATATAGTGTCTATGAAGCAACCCTACATTGAGGATGTGACTTCCCGCACCCGCAGAATGTGACTTTGTCTTCTCTTCATCAATTCCATCTTTTTCTGGATTGATCTTCCGTTCTGAGGCAGCAGCTTGTTGCTTATATGCTCTTCCATTGTGGAAGTCATTAGCTTGTTGGTTATATGCTCTTCCACTCCATTGTGGAAGTCATTTCTTTTCTATTCTTATACAAGATGTTTCTTTCCCCTCTATTCTTGTCTTCTAAACATCTTTATACGAACTACCACCTTCTTCAGTGGCTTTTGGGCCTTTTCTACAAGCTCTGCGACCTCTTCACCTCATCTCTGCGACCTCTTCACCACCACTTATTAGCCTTTTCACCACTATCTCAACCTTATCTCTTCCCAGTACTCCTGGAACACTAGTCTTCAATGACGTCCAATGTGTACTACCTGTCATTACACCAGTCTTCAACACGCCTGCGATCAACTTTTTGTTGTCAAATTTCAAGAAATAAGGCACCCACTATGGATCTAACAAAGAATTTGATGAGTTTTATCAAAAGACTTTTTAGCTCGGGTTTTGAGGATAGTCCGCGACCTTAAGGGTGATGTGGAAGGTGTTGTAGTACCATTTACAGAAGGGGAGGATGCGTTTGAATTGTTTCGGATTGATGAACTATAAGAGTTCACTGAGGAAGGAACATAAGTCTTGGGTGATTTTACCGGGATGCCAAGTGGATGTGAAGGTGTAATTTGTAAGGATTCAGGAAACCAGATTTTGAAAACGATACTTGTTTATTCGCAGAAGAAGCAACAATCTCTTGCAACAATAGATTTTGAATTCCATGCTTGGTTTTGCCAAAATTTTTATCGAACAATAAAGAAAATGATGCCACTTAGTACATTATGGAAATAGTTAGAAAATAGAGCACAAATTAATCAACATCAAAAACAAATTAATAGGCAGTCATGACTTTCAAGATCAGTCACAGTTTAGAAATTTTTATCAAAAATCCATTAAAATAAGCATTGAAATTTAATATATTAGCACTATTAGCGCTAATTGATGAACATATATGTTGTGGTTGACGTCTTCAAGTTAAAGTGGCAACATACCTCATAAAGAATCTTTTGTCATTAGATGGCCCCTTGCGATACCAAATATCTGATTTTCGTCAAATTTATTTCTAGATGGCGTCCTTAATTGATCAATTTCCTGTGTGAATTCAATGGAATTGAAATCCTATCATGATTGTCTTATGTTTTTTAAAACCATGTTTAACATTTAATATTTTGTAAAAATTGTTGTGGTTGTCTCATGTTTACTTTGATCTATGTTTTGCATTTAATACTTTGTAGAAATTATTGTGATTGATGTCACTTATATGTAATTACATTTAGTGATGAAAGATTAGAACAATATGAACGATTACAATGATTGTGTGAAAATAAATGAAAAGGATGGGGTATGGAATGATATCATCATAGAGATGCAGTGAATCTCCTTAATGGTTCAAGAAATGAAGAAGAGAAATCGAATACTACCTTTTCCAAATCTGGTTCGAAGAACATTAAGGTAGGGCTTCAAACAAAATTCAATAAGAATTATACTAATATTGAATTGAAGAATAAGTATATTGGATTAAGGGCTAGATTGAAGAATTTCAAAAACTTACTCAAAGAAATAGGAATCGGTTACAACTCCTTTACTAGTGAAGTTAATGCTACAAATGAATATTGGGAAAATCTATTTAGGGTAACATATGTCTTTGTTTTATTAATATATCATATTATATAATATGTATTATCATATTTCTTTTTCATCACTATAGGTGTATAAAATGGCTCACAGATTCAAAAAAAATAATGTAAGGAAATTTCAAACTTGTGTCATATTTTTGGAGATACTGCTGTGTATATATGCACATCCATAAACTAAATCCCCATCGAATAGTATAGAAGAGGAACATAGAAATGATGTTGATGAAGATTACTCGTATAATAAAAAGAAGATTAAGATATAAGTTCTCCATCCAAGAGAAAGAAATCTCCCAAGAATAAGAAGGCAAAGAAGACACATTATAATATTGTAGAAGAGGTCTTGCTTATACTTGGTGAATAATAAAAAAGGAAGAATTATTTACTTGAGAAAAAAATTGAGCAAAACATCATCCACTGTAGAGAATAGTTCTCAAGAGTCTAACATAATGACGGAATGTTTAAATGAATTCCTTAGATGAATTGGGTATTGATAATGTATAATATGGAAAAGTTATGAAGGATCTACATGATTCTTCACTTTATAGGTATATTTTTATGAAGATGACAAATACAAGGACGTTGGATTGAATTATGTAGCTGTAGTTATATTTTCATCTTATTGCATATCAAATTCTTATTAATTTGACACTTTTATATTAAGCATTATTCCATAGTTTAAACATTTTAAGTTTGTTTGTATGAATATTTTACTTAATATTAAGTCTATTTTTATATGAATATTATGTCTATATTTGATTAAACCTTTTGATTAAATGCTTTATGAATTATTTAATATTGACATTGTAGATACATGGATTTCTTATCAGATTTCGAATTGGATTTTGATGATGACAGAAGAAGGTAATCATTATGTTTCTCTAGCTAGGGGAGAGAACAATTTTTTTTATTTACAAAAACAATCATATAGAACTTCTGCTCTTCTATGTCATGATTGGATATTAGAACTTTTGAATGAGAATCCTATAAGGATTTATGAAAACTTAAGAATGAGAAAGATAATATTCTTAAGCTTATGTGATGAGTTGAAGAGTTTAGGAGGCTTAAAGGTAACAAGTCATTTAACTGTGGAGGAACAAGTCACAATTTTCTTGATAATTATAGGGCATAGTGAGACAACTAGAGACAACTAGAGCCAATGTAAAATGCTTTAAACATTCGACCTAGACAATTTCGAAGTACATTTGTAAAGTTTTATATGCAGTTAATCGTCTTGCAAAAAGAGTCATTATTCCACCATCTTTTACTAATACATCTCCTAAGGTTCAACATAATTCAAAATTCTTTTCATAATTTTAGATACATTCATATACTTAATCACTATTTTAATTATAGAGCAAAAGAATTAATCCCACCCAAAATATTGTGTGTTGTCGCTTATTTGACATGTGTTTTACATATGTAAAGGCTAGAAGGGAAGGTACTGCAAATGATTCTCGAGTTTTTTTAGAAATGGTGACAAATTCAACGAATCAATTTCTTGTGCCTCCACAAGGTATGATATTATTTTAAATAAACATAGTAATTATGATTCATTTTTAATATTCTTTTGTTAATATTATGTTCTTTATATGTTAAGTAAATAGTATTTGGTTGATTCAAACTACACTAATATGCCTAGTTTTTTTTTACCATACCGAGGTGAAAGGTGTCATTTGCGAGATTACAGAGGCAGAGGAAGACCTCAAGGACCACAGGAATTATTTAATTACAAGCATTCTTCATTAAGAAACGTTATTGAAAGATGTTTTGGCATTTTAAAAGCAAGATTCCCTATACTTAAAAACATGTTGACTTATGATATAAAGGAACAAAATTCATCGTTATTGCTTGTTGTGTTATACACAATTATATTAGAATGTATGGACAAGGCGATGAATTATTTGACAATTATGATGAAAATGAAGAACAAACTAGGGAAAGTAAAAATGAAGATGCAAGTTTTCAATTGGAGTGCAATATCACTCCAGCATAACTTCGAGGTATGTGTCTGGAAGCGAGACAAAATTGCTAATTTTAATTTGTATATATTTTAATTTTAGCTATAATGATAATTAATTAATTTAAAAATATAATGTATTATATTAAAAATATCAACATAAGAGTATAATTACAAAATAGAAACAGAATGATAAAACCAAAAATGTTTTTGTTTTTAGTTTTTTATTACAAATCTCAACCAAACAAGTTTTTTAATAAAATTAAAAGCCAAAATAGAAAACAAAAACTAAAAATAAAAAACCATAACAGAAAAATAGAAATGAAACTAAACGACCCCTAAGAAATCAACAAGGGTGTGTAACTAGTAGCTCAAATTTAAAAAGTTGCGATCTTTCAAGCATAGCTCCTAGTAGAATTTGTGGACATTAACTTATAGTTTTCTTTCTTTGTGTCTAATTAAAGGGTTGACTTGGTTCGTATCGACTTTTTTCACCTAGTACTAGTAACTAATATTGATCTATCGATGAATGTAACAATAATAATAACAATGTTACTTAGTAAGTTTCATTGATATGAAGATTCTGGAAAGATTTTATAATACGTATCCTTATTCTTAGAAAGATTATTTTCAATAGACTCGCATAATATAAATAATAAAAATAAAATAAAAGATAATAAAGATAATAGAAAATATAAATAAAAATCTATAAATAAGTAATATAACATATAATACAATAAATATGGAATAAGGTAAAGAGTGTCAATAAAAAAAAAGGAAATAAATACACAAACAAGGAAGAAGACAAGTGCAAGAATAAACCAAACAAGCCATTACAAAAACATAATGAGGTTAACCAAACAAGCCATTATAAAAACATAATAAGGTTAAGTAAGAAATTGTTTAGGCAAAATAACTTGGAGAGAAGTAATATGTAATAAAAATTTAGGCTAAATATAAGATATAAGATTCGAAGGAAAATATTAAAAAGACCTAAGAAAATGAGAATGACATCTCTATATAAGATCCTTTATTCGTATCTCAATATGTCAAAGTTTTCTATTGTGGGTCATGTCTTTGGTAAGTTCTAACTGAGTCATATCATTCTTGATCACTTCCCCTCAATATTTTTTAAGCCTTTATTTTTTCCTCTTACAGTCTCTAAGTACTTTTTTATCGCATCTTCTCATTGGAATGCTAAGGTATCTTCTCTTAACATGTCTAAACCACCTCAGCTTCATCTCTATTAATTTTCATTAATACTAGTCATCTTTAATTAGTCTCTTACCATTATATTCCTAACTTTTGAAGTAAATCACATGTTAGTATAGACTTAATATTCGATATACAAAAAGCACAAGAAGGGGGGGTTGAATTGTGCATCCTTTTCTTTAACAACAATCCCCTATTTTTAAAGTTTCTTTTGAAAACTTGCTTTTACCAAACTATTAAAAAATATTATTACGAAGTATTGCACTTTGCTTCTAAGTACTTGTATCAAACAATAGAAATTAAAAGTTGAGAGTTGAGAGTAAGAATCGACACAACAGATTTATACTGGTTCACCCCAAACCGTGGGCTACATCCAGTCCTCAGAATCATTTCTGAGATTTCACTATACTTCTCAAAGGTATAAGTATTCTTTTCACTGAGCCTCTTCAGGTCTCTTACAACAAGTATTCTTTTCTCACTTAGCCTTTTCAGGCTATCAACTTTTGTTCTTTCTACTAAAAGATGTTTTGAGCTTGTTACAGACAATAATAGCTCTAAGTTTAGCACAATGAATAAGATTTCTAGCTTTAGAATCTCTTACTCTTTTGAAATTCACTAACTTCTATAGTCTTCGACTCCGATTCATATTTATGGCCTTCGTCTTCAACTGCTTTTTGATAACTGCTTCTTTCTTCTTATTTCTTGTTCTTTGAAGAAACAATTATTCAGTTGAGTTCTGTAACTAACTCAGACTGATTAACCATCCGACGTGGTATCCGCTTCCATCTTATTTTTCTATCATCTCATTTTTGACTTCCGCTTCCGTTTCATTTTCTATCGTCTCATTTTCGGCTTCAACTTTCGTCTCATTTTCTTTCGTCTCATTTTCAGCTTCAGCTTCCATCTCATTTTTGCATCGTCTCATTTTTGGCTTCAGCTTCCGTCTTATTTTTCTATCATCTCATTTTTGACTTTCGCTTCCATCTCATTTTCTATCGTCTTATTTTCGACTTCAGCTTCTGTCTCATTTTTGTATCGTCTCATTTTTGGCTTCAGCTTCCGTCTCATTTTTCTATCGTCTCATTTTTGGCTTTCGCTTGCGTTTCACTTTCTATCATCTCATTTTCCACTTCAGCTTCCGTCTCATTTTTGGCTTCAACTTTCGTCTCATTTTTATCATTACTATTATTTGGTCTCCATCAAAATTATTAATCGCAAAGTCATTTTGACTTAACAATCTCCCTTTTTTTTTTATGATAACAACTAATCATAGTTGGTAGAAAGAAGGTATTATTAATAAGATGATATACACTATACGACTGTATACACTGAAAAAATTGTAACCAATATCTTCTTCTTCTGTTATTCTCTTCTCTTCTTCTTCTATTCTTCTCTCCCCTATCTTTGTCATTTCTTTCTCCTTTTCTCCTTTCTCCCCCTATTTGTTATTGATAAAAAAGATCATGACTTCAGATGTTTCATAACTTCAGAAAATATTTCTCTCAATTCAGTACAGAGTGACATGAGATCTTGTTGAATGAACTCCACTTCCTTATGCAAGTCACCCACAGAAGCACACAGATTATCAACTTTATCTTCAATGTCTTCATCATGCTTCTGCTGTACTACTTCAAGATCGATAGTAGTAGTATATGCATTTGATGATATGAAATTTGGTCCAATAATTGTAAGGGTAGGAGGTTAGACAGATAGGTTTGGTTTCGAGAGATCAAGGTCATCAGGGCTAGGTAGTCGCGGAACTTGTCTTCCAAGTAGGTGTAGAACATCTCTAATTAAAGACACAAAACTCAAGGGTCTGATGTGCATAATTAGATGCATAAAAGTCTCTATGTTGTAGCTGATATCTCCAATTCTGATGGAACTGTATTGCCTTTCTATGAGTCTTCCAACTACCTGAAAAGATTCTTCAGTGGTTCGTCGACCACAATTGCTTCTTGATGCCTTCGAAATGTAATGAGAGACATAAGTTCTTCGGTGATGGGCTGCATAACATGCCTCATCAATGTCTCTTACTTTAGCTTCGATGTGTTGTACTGTCAGATCACTCGTTGTCCCTTTCGGGTACAGTTTCTCCTTCCCCTTTTCTTCATTGCGAAAAATGTAAGGCTTTGGTTGAAAGTCAAGCACAATCTTGATCATAGTTCTCTTTGTGATTGGTAAGATAGTATCCTTTTGCCTTGTCATCTGTGTTGGGTATGGTTTGGTACCCTCATTCCATAGAAAACCATACATACTTATCTCATCATTATTCAACAGATGCATTGTATTACTATTTACCAAGATTGGTTGTAATTGTACCTTGATTGACCTTTTTGGGGTTTATCTAATTATTGTAGAGCTGCTACTCCTGACAAGTTGAACTTCTTCAATAATCTTGACCCTCAAGTCCTCTTTTCTCAACGGTTGAGAGGTATTGACCTGTGCTGGACTACGTTCAACTGACTTCTTCTTCTAAACAGCAGTAGGAGTGCTCTTCTTCTGATTGATTTTCTGTTTTTTATTCTCTTCAATCAGCCTAGGAGTCTACTATTGAGGTTAGGGTTTCTTCTTCTCAAACTCCAATTTTCTCTTAATATCAGCCTCTTTAGCCACTCTTATTGAGTCTTCCTTTAAGATTGAGACTAAGGACCTGGTTTCCTGAGATGCTTCCTTCTCAGAGTCTCCACCATGAGTCAACTCTTTCCCTTTCTTCTCTTCTTATTGACGCAGGGTTCGAACTCTAGGCAAACTTTTTGCTTGCTTCGGTCTTTCCAACAGGATTGTTTCTCCCTTTCTCTTCAAGGTTACAAGAGTCTCTGACTGTCGCTCCTGACTCTCTTCTATTTGAGAAATCGTCTTATCTTTCCTTGCATCATTTGACGATTTCTTTAATCCTTCTGCGGATGTTCTTTCAGTGGATTGAGATTTTAATCTTCTTGTGGGAGTTTTCTTTTTAGTACGCTCCCCCTCAATCCTTGCTATCGTCTTAGAATTTACTTCTTCTTTTTCCAGATTCTTCAAGCCCATTTACCAATTGTTGCAGAATTCATGACGCTTCTGATATTCAGCTTTATCCTGTTTCCTTTCTTCAGAAGGACTCCAGAATCTCTAAATATTCTTATCAGCATCATCCCATACGATAGGGCATTCGAGTCTTTCTTTGTTTTTACCATATAATGAAAAATAAGAAATGGTAGATCTATAGGCTAGCGATTGAGTAGATGAAATAGGCATTGTTTATCTCACGTTGTTACTAGATGCCTCAATTCTGTTCTTGGTAGAACACAATGGAAAAGAAGTAAGTGTAGAACCCTAGCCTTTGGCACAAGACTTGAGGCCTTCTTCTTCTTCGAATTATTGCTTCTATATAGTTGTCGATTAATCTGAATCTCCTTCACGCTAGCTTGCGTCATCCATCTAGCTTTATTTGTGAGCTTCTCTCCAACACAAGGACACTTAGTGACCTTCTCTATTATCTTCAGTGTCACTATAATCGACAATCTATCCACCATTGATACAAGAGTATCTTCCACCACTTCCATATTCTTCCAGAAGTCATATACTTCATTCATGTAGACTGTCTCTCGAACTCGAAAGAAGTTCCTACCATCGGCTGCTACAATCTCTGGTTCAATATCCATCTGGTCCTGCTTCAAGGACTCAAAATCAGCAAGTCTTCCACTGGCCATTGATTGATCCATTTGTTTCCGAGATTAACAATGGACTGAATGAACAGATGAATTTTTCAAGGAGGTGACGTTGGTTTCTGAAGTTGAGAGTGAGGGCGAAAAGGGTTTGAAATTCAAACAGAGTAATGGAAAATGTTGTTGAGGGTTCTTCAAAAGTCGATGTTAGGGTATGTCAAGAGTATTCTAGAGTAGGTGGTATTCTTAAGGCTTTGAGACGCTTTCCCTCCAAAAATTTCTTATGACAAAAGTTACCTTCTGTAACTTACTGTTATTGTTATCGTTAACTTCTTACGACTTTTTATTTGGGACCTGACGTGTCAGACGGTTATTCACTCAAGATCACTATTTTAAGGTTTGATCTGATTTCTTTGAATCTTTCTTCACTCAATGGCTTAGTGAAGATGTCCGCCCACTGATAGTTCGTCTCAACAAACTGAAGACTCACGATCTTCCTCTGAATGTAGTCTCGTAGAAAATGGTGTCTAACTTTGATATGCTTGACTCTCGAATGTTGTATAGGATTCTTCGACAGGTTGATGGCACTACTATCATCACAGTAGATTGGGATTTCATCTTTTTGTACTGAGTAGTCTTCTAGCTGGTACTTAATCCACAACGTCTGTGAACAGCAACTTACGATTGACATATACTTGGTTAATGCAGTTGATAAAGCAATTGAGCTTTGCCTCTTACTTGACCAGGACACAAGGTTGTGGCCAAGGAAGTGACATCCTCCTCTCGTACTTTTTCTATCAATCCTATCTCTAGCATAATCCACATAACAGTAGCCAACTAACCTGAAATCTTTACCTTTTTCATACATTAAGCAAGATCAGTAGTACCTGATAGATATCTAAAAATTCTTTTAACAGCAATGTAATGAGACTCTCTAGGATCTACCTGAAATCTTGCACACAAGCAAACACTAAACAAAATGTCAGGTCTGCTTGCTGTAAGGTAAAGTAAAGAGCCAATAATCCCTTTATACAGGGTTTGATCAACCTTCTTGCCAGTTTCATCCTTAGACAAAAGGTTTAAAGGATGCATCGGAGTTGACATTGGTTTTACTCTTTCCATATCATATTTAATCAACAATTCCTTAATATGCTTCTATTAATGAATAAAAATCTTTTCTTCGGTTTGCTTAACTTGTAACCTAAGAAAAAATTTTAACTCACCCATCATGCTCATCTCAAACTCATTCTTCATCAAATGCTCATCACCATAAATTTGAACTATGATAAAATCATTCTTAATGCACTTTTTATATAACTTCTTATCTACCTGACCTCTACTTAACTTATTCTCAATAAGAAAAGAACTTAGACAATCATACCAACCTCGAGGAGCTTGTTTCAAGCCATACAAAGCTTTATGAAGTCTATAGACATGGTCCGGTTTCTTAACATCCTTGAAACCAGGAGGTTGTTTCACATAAAGCTCTTCATCTATAAAACCATTTAGAAATGCACTCTTCACATCCATTTGAAATAGCTTTATTTCATGACAGACAGTATATGCAAGCAAAATCCTAATAGCTTCTAGTCTTACTATAGGAGCATAAGTCTCATTGTAGTTTATTCCTTCCTACTGATGATAGGCTTGTGTTACTAATCTCGCTTTGTTACGACTCACTCTACCTGATTCATCTAGCTTATTCTTAAAAACTCATCTAGTTCCTATAATGGACTTTTTCGAGGGTTTGGGAACTAAGGACCAAACTTTGTTTCTAGTAAACTGGTTCAGCTCCTCTTGTATAGATAAAATCCAAACTTCATCTTGAAGAACTTCATCAATTTTCTTAGGCTTTATTTCAGAGATAAATGTTACATTGGCTTCCCTTCTTAATTTGGACCTAGTTCATACACCTTCTAAGGTCTCTCATATAATCAACTCTTTTGGATGAGAACTCTTATATCTCCAATCTCTTTTCAAATCAAGAGTCTCAGGAATATCTTTAACTTTATGTAAAAGAGTTTCTGATGGTGATACATCTTCACTATCATCCAAAGGTACTGATAGGGCTTCATTATTAGTATCATCTCTCTTCCTTGGATGAGAACTATCATCAAACTTGACATGAATAGTCTCCTCAACAATCTTAGAGGTAAGGTTATAAACCCTATAAGCTTTTGAAGATAATGAATAGCCTAGAAAAATTCCCAAATAAGTCTTAGAATCGAATTTATCCAAAATTTCCTTTGTATTCAATATAGAGCACTTGCAACCAAATGGATGGAA
>JANZLX010000005.1:21164389-21175446 GCA_025531955.1 Erythroxylum orinocense
TTGTTGTGTTTGCATGGAAGTCGATCTCTTACTATCGGGCCGCCAGAGCGTGGGCTTGGAGTTGTACACTTCTAGGCTGGGCCTTATGAGGCCGACCCGACCAAGAATGGTTTCAAGGTCATAGTAGTTGTGAATCCTAACGTAATTTAGCTTGACAACTTCAAGAACTCCGACGACGATCATGGAGATCAATGGACATCACAAGGCCAATCGTCATACATTGGAGCCAAGTGAATCCTTTTTCATTGCCTGTGAAAGTTCTTACAAATGGGACTATGATCCTATCGTAAATCTAGGTGAGAAGATGATACTGAATGTGTCGAAGAGTGAAAGAGATGCAGATGGGATCTTGAACTTACAATCCCATGTGTTATCCATATAGTGTTTCCTTGTAAAACAAATATGGTACTCATTTTGCCGGATGCGGTGGAGAAGTCCGTCTTAGTAGCCCATATGGGTGGCAATTTGATCACTAATTTGAGCTCTTGGACTTTTGTTACTGTGTAAAGCCTCCATGAGTTTTTGTTATTTTTGTAAAACGACGGAGCAGAGAGTATGAACAGTAGGGTGGAGAGTGAAATGAAGAAATCTTGTAGGCTTATTGGGATAGATTTTAGGAATTTTTAAAAATTAAAAATTACTATTAGTTTATTAATTAAATAATTTCATACATGACATAATTATCATATGTGACAGGCAAGTAGCAAAAAAAAAATCTTACGAGACAAGTCACGCCTTTAAAGTTAATAGAGAATTTAGGGAACTATTTTGTTACACATTGAAAGTTAGGTCATTTTATTGTCAATTTTTAAAGTTTAAGTTAGTATTGTAAAATTAATTAAAATTAAATTTTTTTTTAAATTAACCCAAAAATATATTAATAATACATAATTAAGTTAAAATATAATTATGGTGGGCTACAAGTCTAATTGGTAAGCTTGGACAATATTGATGAATGGACCTAATGGTCTATAGTGCATTCACACACATGCACACAAACACGCAAACATGTAAGCGCATTTATGTGTGCGTGCATTTGTGTGTGTGCATACGATAGATATTTTTTTTGTGTAAAAGTTAAAATTCAACTTGTAGATTCTATATATTAAGAATTGTCCAATGAGAAAGCACATTTTTTAAAACTTTTTATCCTAATGATGCCTTTTCTATTATCTCATTCTTATTTAATATTATAGCTATCTTAACTCTAATTTCACCTTTATTTATATCAAAACTGGTCGAGATCCTAGTCTTTACATATTCAACTTTTTATCTTAGATTATTATATTTTTACATTAATTGTAGTATCTCGACATCGCGTCTTTAAATAAGTATGATAATTTCTTAGTTCATTTTAATTAAAAATACTCAACTTAAATATTTTATTTTAAGATATTTGTCAAAGGTAAGATACATACAAGGCATGAGTAATCCTTTTTATTAACACGTCAAGTAAGAAGTTAAGGTGCTCAAGAGGCATGAGTAATCCTTTTTATTAACACGTCAAGTAAGAAGTTAAGGTGCTTAAATCATAGCATGATCGTTCAAGGTTGCATTATAGATATGGTATTACTTAAAGAGGCTCTATAATCAACATAACAATGCTTGTTAGTTTTAACTTAAACATAAATTAGCCACTGTTCAATATGGAAATCTCTCTATTTCTAGATTCTACTCTAACCTCAAATATATTTGGGTTGAATAGATAAATTATTTATTTATGCCAAGGTGCCTCGTGAAAGATAGCTCTATTTAAATTATTCATGAAGCTATTAAAATTGACCAATTTCTTGTGAAACTAAGATTTGAAGTTCAATACACCTTTTATGAATCGAGATCTTGTCCCTTGTTTAGATGTATGTCTCAAAGATGGCATCTAAAGCACTACTAAGCATTAAAGATCCACCTTCATTTATGTGGCTTGTAGAATACCAAGTAAGCCAAAAGGAAAGAATATGAGGTTTTTGATTTTTTTCTTGCAAATAATTTGGTCATTATGCTTCACATTGTCTTAGAAAATATTGCAACAACTACAAAAAAGAAATGGTCATACTATTATCTTACTAGATCCCTATGAAGTTTACAACAACATATAATGCCTTAGCTAGACCTAATGTTAAAGGTTTTGTGGATGTAGCATAGTCAATACGAATACCTCATACTCTTATTCAATTCACGAATCATAAATGATTACATAAATTTTTATTTTTTTCACTTTCTATGTTATTACTCTCAAGTAAAATTTTTCCTGTACCTTTCACTTGGTGCTCAGATTATAGGGCTTCTAATCACATGGCAAATAATGCTTATTTCCTTAATATTATAAATAAACATCTTAGAAATATCAAGATTCACATTACTAATAGATATCATTTACTTATCAAATTTATTGGTGTTTTCTTAATTGATGTCATTGTTTCCCTTGGTCTTACCCTTAATCTAATTTATTCTGGTAAGTTGGTTGACAATAATTATAAAGCAAAATTTTTTAAATTTTATTGTGATTTATAGGATCAATAATCAAGAATATGGTTGAAAGGGGCTTAAAGTATGACATCTTTTTTCCTCTTTGACTTCCTTTATTTACATGTTTCCCTTTTATTGCTTGTCATTATATTTTTTAATTACTGAATACATAATAAATGTTTTAAACATCCTAATTCTAATTTACTTTAGGATTTGATAAACTCTAGGTTTTTTGGAAATAAAAAGTCACCATCTCTTGATGTTGTTCAATTTTATTGCAATTCTTATAGACTTAGGAAAAACAAAACTTTTCCATTCCCCACTTATATGCCAAATGTTTTCCAATATTTTGATATGATACATAATGATTTATAGGGTATAACACTACTTATTTCTCATGGTAATTACAAGTACATTATCAATTTTATTGACAATTATAGTTGTTTCACATAGATTTATGTTTTATATTATAAAGATAAGGTATTTTCTATTTTTAAGAATTTTCATGCGTATATTAAAACTTAAAATTTTGCCAATATCATAATCCTTCATTCTAAAAATAAGGATGAGTTCACGTTTCATTTATTTTAAGAATTATTAAAAGTTCATAGGATAATGTTGAGTCCCGCTTGTTTCCAGAGCCCAACACTTGGTTCCTTGTAATCTCCTCTTGCTCTAATGCCAACAAATGTTAGATCCTGCTTGATTCCGAAACCCAACTCTTGCTCTAATACCATACATGTTGGACCCTGCTTGATTTCGAAGTCCAACCTCTTGCAAAATCATCATTAGATATAATAGAAAATGGACCATACATATTGATCTTTATCGAATCTACTCATATTGATCTTTGGGATATAATAGAAAATGGACCGTACATACCGGTAGATGAAGAAGGAAATCCTATTCCACGAATCAGATGGTCTATAGATCAAAAGGTGAGATTTCAACTGAACTCAAAAGCCAAACTAATGTTCGTAAGATCTTAAGAAGTCTACCAAAGAGATGGAGACCGAAAGTTACAGCTGTACAAGAAGCCAAGGATTTAAGCGTGCTGAAGCTTGATGAACTGCTTGGATCTTTGAAAATACATAAAGTTGAGCTCGATGTTGAAGATAAGCCCAGACGGGATAAATCGATAGCATTGAAGGCCGGTCAGAAGAATCACAAGATTCAAAGGAAGAGGAATTCATCATCAAAAGCACTAAAGATTGAAGAAGCTAAGAATGACAATTCCAGCGAATCAGATCAAGAGTCAAGTGAAGAAGATGATGAGTTATCTTTCATCTAAAAAAAGATCAAACGCATGTGGAAGAAAAAAGCTAAAGAAAATCCATCCTTAAAAAAGAATAGCAAAGATGATGAGAAGATTGAGAAGACATCAGTCATATGCTATGAGTACAATAAATCGGGACATTACAAGTCAGAATGTTCATTACTGAAAAGAAAGCCAAAGAAGAGTAGAGAAGGCAAGAAAGGCATGATGGCAACCTGAGAAGATCTAGATTCGTCCGAATCAGATACTGACTTAGAGAAATCAAAATAAGCAAATATCTACCTAGTAGCCGAAGAAGAAAGTGATGAGGAGGTAACTTCAAAATTTAATGATTTACAAAATTATACTCAAAACTATTAGAAGATTCTCATGCAATTCTGAAACAGTACAAACTACTAAAGAAAAAGTACGTAAAAATTTTTAAAAAATACACAAGAGTTAGAAAGAGAGAACGCTTGCTTAAAGAAGCAAGTGGACGAGATAAAGAAAAAGGGAGTTGTAGATAGATCTGAAGAGGTCAATCACCTGAAGCTAAGAATTAGCAGTCTTTCAGCTGATGTAGCAAGTTTTACTGAGAGTGTAAGGAAAATGAACGACATGTTAAGGAAGTATAGACACCCTAGTGATAAAACTGGATTAGGGTTTACTAAAAATTATATTCAGCAGAAAAAGAAGTCGATTCCTCATAAAAAGAAATTTCATCAGTCATATTATCATAAAAAATCTCATCAGTTGCATCATCATCATACTATGACAAATGTTAGAACTAGCCCTAAAGGACCCAAGAAAATTTCAGTACTTAAAAAGCAAATAATATCTCCTGCAGATATCCTTCCTTGGAAGAGGCAGCAAGCACCATTGATCCTTGGACAGTGGATGCTCATGACACAAGACGAGAAGAAGGTCTATGTTCCTAGATCTTCAATATAAGAAGGGAGGATCGGTAACTTTTGGAGACAACCGGCAGAGCAAGATAATCGGAATCGGTAAAATTGGTAAAGATTCCTTTGCATGCATTGACAATGTGCTGCTAGTTGATGGTTTGAATCACAATTTGATTAGTGTCAGTCAACTATGTGATTCTGGTTTTGAAGTGTCTTTCAATCAAAATTCTTGTGAAGTTAAAAACAAGGATGGGTTTATATTCTTTTATGCCAAAAGATGAAATAATCTTTACAAAATCAATATAGAAGCTTTTCAAAATCAAAATATTTCTTGTTTTATATCAATTGAAGAAGAAAAACTAATTTGGCATAAAAAGCTAGGTCTTGTCAGCTTTAAACATATTTCAAAGTTGGTTAAACATGATTTGGTAAGGGGTTTACCAAAAATAAGTTTTAGCAAAGATTTCTTTTGTGAAAGTTGTCGCAAAGGAAATCAAGTTAAAACAACGTTTTCTTCTAAAAATATCATAACAACTTCTAGACCTCTAGAGTTGTTACATATGGATTTATTTGGTCCAACTAGGATATTGAGTCTTAGCGGAAAGAAGTATGGTCTCGTAATTGTTGATGCTTTTACTAGATTTTGTTGGATACTATTTTTATCATATAAAGACGAGTTTTTTAAATGTTTTAAACTTCTTTCCAAAAAGTTACAGAATGAAAAAGGAATGTCTAGAGCTAGTATCAGGGGTGATCATGGTGATGAGTTTGAAAATGAGAAATTTAGAACATTTTGTGAGGTGAATGGAATTTTCCACAATTTCTCTGCTCCTAGAACTCCACAACAAAATGGAGTTGTTGAAAGAAAGAACAGGACGATTCAGGAGATGGCAAAGACTATGCTATGTGAGATGGATCTTCCTAAGTACTTCTGGGCAGAAGCTGTGAATACAGCTTGTTATATTCAAAATAGAATACTTTTGCGACCGTTGTTGAAGAAAACTCCATATGAGTTATGGAATGGAAGGAAACCTAACATATCCTACTTCCATCCATTTGGTTGCAAGTGCTCTATATTGAATACAAAGGAAATTCTGGATAAATTCGATTTTAAGACCTATTCAGGAATTTTTCTAGGCTATTCATTATCATTGAAAGCTTTTAGGGTTTATAACCTTACCTTTAAGAGTATTCAAGGGACTATTCATGTCAAGTTTGATGATAATTCTCAACCGAGTAAGAGAGATGATATTGATAGTGAAATCCTATCAGCTCCTTTTGTTGATAGTAAAGAAGCTCCACCATCAAATACTCATGTAGACAAAGTTGAAGTTATTCCTGAGACTCTTAAGTTGAAAAAAGATTGGAGATATAAGAGTTCTCATCTAGAAGAGTTGATCATAAGAGAGACCTCAGAAGGTGTGCGGACAAGGTCCAAATTCAGAAGAGAAGCCAATGTAGCGTTTGTTTCTGAAGTAGAGCCTAAGAAAATTGACGAAGCTCTTCAAGATGAAACATAGATTTTAGCTATGCAAGAAGAGCTAAACCAGTTTACTAGGAATAAAGTTTGGTCCTTAGTTCCCAAACCCTCGAAGAAATCTATTATAGGAACTAGATGGGTATTCAAGAATAAGCTAGACGAATCAGGTAGAGTAAGTCAAAACAAAGCAAGATTAGTAACACAAGGCTATAACTAGCAAGAAGGAATAGACTATAATGAGACGTATGCTCCGGTAGCAAGACTAGAAGCTATTAAGATTCTGCTTGCATATGCTGTTTGACACGACATAAAGCTTTTTCAAATGGATGTGAAAAGTGCATTTCTGAATGGCTTTATAGATGAAGAAGTTTATGTAAAGCAATCTCCTGGTTTCGAGGATGTTAAGTATTCGGATCATATCTATAAACTTCATAAAGTTTTGTATGAATTATGTCTATAGACTTTATAAAGCTTTGTTGGCTTAAAACAAGCTCCTCAAGCTTGGTATGATCGTCTGAGTTCTTTTCTTATTGAGAGTGGTTTCAGTAGAGGTCAAGTAGATAAGACATTATTTAGGAAGAGTATTAAAAATGACTTTATCATAGTTCAAATTTATGTTGATGATATTATTTTTGGTGCTACATCAAAGAAGTTATGCGCTAATTTTGAGAATTTAATGAAAAATGAGTTTGAGATGAGCATGATGGATGAGTTAAAATTCTTTCTTGGGTTGCAAGTTAAACAAACCGAAGAAAAGATTTTTATCCATCAACAGAAGTATGTTAACGAACTGTTGACTAAGTTTGATATGAAAAAAGTAAAACCAATGTCAACTCTGATACATCCTTCAAACCTTTTGTCTAAGGACAAAATTGAAAAGAAGGTGGATCAAACCCTGTATAGAGGGATTATCAATTCCTTACTTTATTTTACAGCAAGCAAACCTGACATCTTGTTTAGTGTTTGTTTGTGTGCAAGGTTTCAGGCAGATCCTATAGAGTCTCATTACATTGCTGTTAAAAGAATTTTGAGATATCTTACAGGTATTATGGATCTTTGCTTAATGTATGAGAAAGGTAAAGATTTCAGGTTGAATAGATACTGTGATGCTGATTATGCCAGAGATAGGATTGATAGAAAAGGTATGAGTGGAGGATGCCACAACCTAGGTTCCTGGTCGAGTAAGAGGAAAAGCTCAATCGCTCTATCAACCGTTGAAGCCGAGTATATATCAAGCCACTGTTCACAGACATTGTGGATCAAGTACCAGCTAGAAGATTACTCAATACAAAAGGAGGAGATCCCAATCTTTTGTGACAACACGAGCGCCATCATCTTGTCAAACAACCTAGTTCAACATTCGAGAGTTAAACATATCGAAGTCAGACACCATTTCCTACGAGACTACGTTCAGAGAAAAATCGTAAGTCTTTAGTTTGTTGAGACGAACTATCAATGGGCGAACATCTTCACTAAGACATTGAGTGAAGAACGGTTTAAGGAAATCATACGGAACCTCAACATGGTTATGTTATGTGATCAACCATCTAACACGTCACAACCCAGATAAAAGGCCGTAAGAGTTAACCGTGACAGTAACAGTGAGTTACAACTGGTAACTTCTGTCACAAGAAAGTTTTGGAGGGAAAGTTTCTCATAGTCTTGAGAACACCACCTATTCTAAAACACTCTTGATATGCCCTGACATTGACCTTCAAAGAACCCTCAACAAAAGTTTTTTATTACTCTATTTAGATAATAAACTCTCTTTGCTCACACTCTCAATCTTGGTAACCAACCTTACCTTTTCAAAAAGAAATTTGTGCATTATCAACTACAGAAAAAAAAAATGGAGCTAGCAATGACCAGTGGACGGCTTGTTGATTTTGAGTCCTTGAAGAAGGACAATATGGATATTGAACTAGAGATTGTTGCAGTCGGTTGGAGGAACTTCTTTCAAGTTCGAGAAACCGTATACATGAATGAAGTTTATGACTTCTGAAAGAATATGGATATGGTAGACGATACTCTTGTATCAACAGTAGATAGACTGTCGATTATAGTGACAATGGAGATAATCGAGAAGGTCACTGAGTGTCCATCTGTTGGAGAGAAGCTCACAAGCAAAGCTAGATGGACGACGCAGGCTAGCATGAAGGAGATTAAGATCAATCGACGATTGTATGGAAGCAACGATCCATAGGAGAAGAAGGCCTCAAGTCTTATGCTAAAGGCTAGGGTTCTACATTCAATTCTTTTCCATTGTATTTTACCAAGAACTGGCTCAAGGCATCTGGTGATGACTTTAGATGAATAGTACCTATTCCATTTACTTAATCGTCAACCTGTAGATCTACCGTTCCTTATTTTCCACTATATGGTAAAGAAGGAGAAAGATTTGAACAGTCAACCGTATGGCATGTTGCTGACAAAGATATTCAGAAATTTTAGAGTTTTTTTAGAGAGAGGAAACAAAATGAAGTTGAATATTAAAAATGTTACCAATTCTGCAACGATTGGCAAAATGGGCTTGAAGAATCTGGAGAAAGAAGAGTCAGATTCCAAGGCAAGAGCAAAGATTGAGGGGGAGCATGTTAAAAAGGGAACTCCCTCAAGAAAATCAAAATCTTAACCCAGCGAGAAAATGTCTGTTGTTGGAGAGAAGAAATCATCAGATGAAGTGATGAAAGATAAAATGACTTCTCACAGAGAAGGAAGCTAGGTGCGGTATATAGAGAAGTTATCCTTGAAGAGAAAGGGGAGACACTTCTGTCTGAAATACCGAAGCAAGTGAAAAGGTCGCCCAGAGTACGAACCCTATGTCAGCAAGAGGAGAAAAAAAGTAAAGAGCTGACTCACAGAGAAAACTCTGAGATGAAAGCACCTCAGGCTACAAGGTCCTTAGTCTCAATCCTAAAGGAAGATACAACCAAACTGGCTAGAGAGACTGAGATTAAGAGAAAATTAGAGTTTGAGAAGAAGAAACCACAATCTCAACAGACTCCTAGATTGATTGAGGAAGGAAACAAAAAGCAGAAAATTAGTCAGAGGAAGAGCACTCCCGCTGCTGTTCAGAAGAAGAAGACAGTAGAATGCAGTCCAGTGCAAGTCAAGACCTCTCAGCCTTTGCAAAAAAAGGATTTGAGAATCAAGGTTATTGAGCAAGTTCAACCTATAAGGAGTAGCACTTCAATAACCATTAAATTTACCCCAAAAAGTTCAGTTAAGGCACAGATACAACCAATCTTGGTAAATAGTAGTACAATGCATTTGCTAAGTGACGATGCGATAATTATGTATGGTTTTCTAAAGGCTCAAGGAACAAAGCCATACCCTACGCAGATGTCAAGGGAAAAATATACTATTTTTCCAATCACAAAGAGGACTGTGATCAAAGTTGTGCTTAACTTTCAACCAAGGCCTTACATTGTTCGTAATGATGATAAGGGGAAGAAGAAATTGTACCATGAAGATTAGTAAATGATTTAACTGAAGATCAGATTGAAGCTGAAGTGAGGGACATAGATGAGGCGTGCTATGCAGTCCAGATGAAGGGAACCTATGTTACCACTACATTTCAAAAGCTTCAGGAAGCAACTGTGGTCGGCTAACCACTGAAGATTATTTTCATGTAGTTGGTAGAATAACAGAAGCTCAGTATAGATCCGTTAGGATTGGAGATGTCAGCTACTCAATCGAGATTTTTGTGCACTTGATTATGCACATTAGGCTGTTAAGTACTGTGTCTTCACTCGGAGATGTTCTACACCTATTTGGAAGACAAGTTCCATGCTTGACCAACCCTGATGATGTAAATCTCCTAGAGCCAAACCTATCTGTCCAACCTCCTGCCCTTATAATCAATGAAGCAATTGTTCTGTCTTCAGACACATACAACACTACTATTGCTTGTAAAGAAGAACAACAGAAGGATGATGATCGGCCTGCTTCAGTAACTGACTTACGAGAGGAAGTAGCTCGTATACAACAAAAGCTCAAGACACTTTGCACGGAAATGAAGGAAATGTTTTCAGAAATAATGAAACATCTACGGTCGTAAATCCTTTTGATTAATAACAAATAGGGGGAGAAAAGGAGAGAAGGAGAACGAAAAAGATAGGGGGTGGAATGGGAGAAGAAGAGAAGAACAAAAGAAGAAGAAGAAATTTGTCAAATGCATAAAGTCGTATACTGTATACTATACTGATAATAATATTTTCTTTCTATCTACTATAATTATTTGTTATCATAAAAAAGTGGGAGATCGTTTAAGTCAAAATGACTTTACGTTTAATTTTGATGAAAACCAAATAATAACAAATGAGACGGAAGCAAAAAGAAAATGAGATGGAAGGCGCAAACCAAAAGTGAAATGGAAGGCGCAGAATCAAAAGTGAGACTGAAGGCATAAACCAAAAGTGAGACGAAAGGCGCAAAACCAAAAGTGAGACGGAAGGTGCAAACAAAAAGTGAGACGGAAGGCGCTAACCAAAAGTGAGACAAAAGGCGCAAAACCGAAAGCAAACCAAAAGTGAGACGAAAGACCTGATCACACGTTGGATGTCTAATCAGCTTGAGTTAGTTACAGAACTCAACTGAATAACTGATTCTTCAAAGATCAAGAAAGAAGAAGAAAAAAGTAGTTATCAAGAAGCGGTTGAAGACGAAGGCTATAAATATGAGTCGGAGTCGAAGACTGCAGAAGCTTTTAGCAATTTGAGAAGTTAGAGATTTACGAAAGAGTTAGTGAATCAAAAGAGGTAAGAATCTTATTATGCTAAATTGAGAGTTATTCTTATCTGTAACAAAGATCGAAATATCTTTCATTTGAAAGAAGAGAAAGCAAATAGCCTGAAGAGGCTAAGTGTGAAAATAATACTTGTTGTAAGAGACCTGAAGAGGCTCGGAGTCAAAGAATACTTGTAACTTTGCGAAGTATAGTGAAATCTCA
>JANZLX010000005.1:21175546-21202396 GCA_025531955.1 Erythroxylum orinocense
TAATGGGGTCTTGAGAAATGGAGTTCATTAATCAAGACCCTGGACTTAAAGAGAGTCCTTTAAGGTTTACCATTCAAGCTTAGTGATTTCTATCCCATCAAATTAGTTTTGAACTGTGATAGCCAAAGCTCATTTTTCAAGAGGATTTTATCACTTCTTTTAATCTTTTCATTTTCTATTTTTTTTTAAAAATTCAAAAATACTTTTTACAATGCAATTTAGTGTAGTTAATGTATCGAAAAATCAAAACCCCTTTCCTTGTTAATTTCACTTGCGCTTTATGATATATAGGCTAGCTTAGGTCTATTTCATTAGGTTCAGATTAAGAGAGACAACCCAAGGTTGCACCCTATATTGCAATCATTGGAATTAAATTATTTGTGATTCGACTTCCAAGGGTTTGATCTTTAGATCGAAATGACCGAGCCGCGATCAATGGCCCATGCCAATTTAACAACATTCGAATTTTCTTTCAAAAGTGGAGACTTGGAATCCAACTTTAAGAACTAATATAGAGGATAGTACCAATTGGGATCAATATACACAACATTCCTTTAGAATTCTATCAATAACCTGATTCATTTACGAAGCTTTATAGAGAAACTTAGAGGAATACATGAACCCACAATAAGTATGAAAAGGGTTTTAAATGCTAGAGTTTGTGTTATTGTTGATATTGGCCAAGAGCTTCCAGAATCTATTCCTTTAGTAAGACTATATCAAGACTTTGTTTTTATCTCCTATTAGTGAAGGCCTCTAGCTCACCATCTAGGGAAGAAATGAAAACTTACTAATAAGAAAATTTTCAAGAGTGATTGCAATTAGTTAATAAGAATTAAATAAGTAGAGGAGCATGTTGATCTCCCTAATAAAAATGGTACTAAAGACTTTTTTTCTCAAATTTTGGGTATATACCTAATAAGATCTTAGAAAATGGAGCCCTCTAAATCCTTCATTATTGGAAAGAAGAATACTAAGTTAGTAAACAAAGAGCTCTTCAAGCTTTCAGATATGGATTCACAGGTTCTTGTTAATTTTAAGCTTAACTAGGATGTAGTCTCACCTATCGAGAAGGAACCTAATGGATTGGAGCTTAAACCTATTAGCTTCTCTTCCCCATCTATTCAAACTACTAATGAACCTAAATGGCTTTATGACTAATTATAGGAGGAAACATAGATGGAGGAATAAAGCACTCATCCAATCTTCCTCTTCATAATGACTATCCTTGCTTGGATTGTAAGAGGGTTGAATAACCTAAAAAAATAGTAAATTCTTCTTGATTATCTCTAGGATATCAATCCTATCTTAATTGGCCTCCTAAAAATCAAGTGGAAAGAGGAGAGTTAAAAAAATTAGCTTCTTAAAAAATAGGCATGTTATTTTTAATCACTACTCCCACTATAAAGAAAGACTATTGGTATCTTTTGAACTTATTAAAATAATGTTTATGAATCCTATAATTACTAATCAACTTTTCTATGTAGATTTTGGGTTATTATATGAGAAAACATAATACATGTTCTTCTATTTATGTTTCTAATTTTGCTTCTCAAAGAGTATCTCTCTAGAATAAGTTGTAGGAAATATCTCCTTCCATTCATACCCTTTGGATAGTACTTGGTGATTTCAATATTACACTTGCTCCTATGGAAGCACAAGAAAATGCATTTTATGAAACCATTTGGAAGACTTTTTTAATTGCATATCTAATATTGAAATCACAAATCTCAAAATGCAAAGACAATTGTTTAAGTAATAACTAATATTGGAATCACAAATCTCAAAATGCAAAGACAATTTTTTAAGTAAAAAGAAAGATGATCTTAAAGAAAAAAAAATTGACAGAGCTATGGTGAATTGTTAAACCCCGCTTGTTTTCAGAGTCCAACGCTTGCAAAATCATAATACCAAACATGTTGGATCCCATTTTTGGAGCCCACCTCTTACAGTGATACCAAAAATGTTAGACCTGCTTGATTCTGGAGCCTAACCTCTTGCTAAATCACCACTCATGTTGGATCCCCCTTGATTCCGGAATCCAAATCTTGCGAAAACTTGACATATGAGCATATTACCTTAAAGAGTTATTCCATTGAACCCTAATTAGCCATCATCCATTCATCTTCAATCTCATACATCCCAAAATTTTCCTCACCATATGTTCAATGGTGTGCCTATACAAATCAATCACTATACTCGAACTCATTTCACTTACTTGTGCAAAAAATTTGGAAATCTTCAAACCAGAATTTCAATTTGACTTTTTCAAAGAAATCATAGCTCTAAGTCTCTAGTTTGTTTTGAAATAAGAATAATCTCAATAAGAGCTCTATAGAATAAAAAATGCTTAAAAAGTCTAAAGGGTGTTCATACTCTAATCATGCTCTCCCAACCGATCCCACATTTTCTTTATATCAAACTTTTTCAAAACAACTCAAAAAGATATAAATTTTCATAAAGAGATAGATACATGTCTTAGGAATCTATTGCTTTAAGAATCACTTCATTTCAAGTTCGGATGAGGAAGTTATGGCCAAAAGAATCAAACATGTTTATACCCTCAATCATGCAGCAACATGTCTTGGTGCGATTGCCATAACTTTCATCATAGACGTCGGATTGAGTTTGTTCTTATACAGTTGAAAAGTAGACTTCTATATCTATAGCTTTTATAAAGACCACAGAAATGAGATTCTGCCTTCAAAAGGGTCAAAAATCGTGATTTATTGAGCTGTCTTGCGGACATTGTCAGGGTTGGAAGCCCCTTTTCACCCGAGAAGGACCGTTAAACAGACATGGGCCATGCTGAGGGTCCTTTTTGTCCCGTAAAGGTTCGTTAAACGAACCTAAAGTCCATTAAACAGACATGGGGGTTTCCCAAACCCCTCCAATGCTTCCTATATCCAATTCAACATCATATTCACTCATAATCTTCCCAAATTCAACCCTTTTAGTGCAAAATCACTCCATAACAATTCAAACATCAAATTAATCTCATAAAACTCTGAAATCTCATCTCATTTGGTTCATCAAAACCACAATTTTGTATCATTCATCATAGTTGTCCCATACACAAGTCCTATGCAACATCATAACTTGTAACAATCATATCTTTACATTCTGATGTCCAAAAATTACAAACTTTATATCATTGGAAAGCTAGAAAGATCATCTACAACTTCCAAGAAGACAATTTTGGCTAATTCTACCTAAATCGATACAGTTTTTCCTTTGAGTTCATAACACAATTTTCCTTAACTAATGCAACATCATTCTTATCCATTCATAATTCCTATCCTTCTTTTCCATATCATCTAACCTATATTTATAACAATAGTTCATGCTCAAGATTCATCATCTCAAGTTAATGACTTCAAACATACCTAATTTCAACTTAACATCATCCATACACAATTCATATTTCATTAACATCATAAGATAAATGTTTACAAAGCTTTAATGGCATTCCAAGACACATTACATCATCAATATCAAAATCCAAAATACAAAAGATGCAAACCCAATAGTTCTTGAAATGCATCTAAAGTCTTACTTTTACAAAATCTAGCTTCAAATACAAAATATGCATAATTGAAATGTTGCTTCGACTTTTGATTACTCGATCTCGTGGGTAACAGATTTATAACGAATAATAAGCAAAACCATTCAAAAAGTTCATTGCCATTGAAAATTCTTATTAAATCATAAAACACATGTTTCTCAAATTCTCGTCAATCAAATAATTCATAAGCAACATAAATCATGCATTTATCAAAATTATAAACATATGTAAACATATAAGAACATCATAAATGGTTTGGGTAGATCCAAAAATAGAACGTACTGCATATTTCTACATAGCGGTCTTGTGTAGCCATGAACTTAGGGGAGTCTATGAAGGAGCTCCATGCCACTAACGGGCAGGCGGGAGAAGTCTTTTTGTCAAAGTGCACTTGACTTAACTTAAGGGACCACCACAAACCCACATAATATGTAATTCATGACTTGAAAAAAATTGCCCAAATGGCAACATTTCGGAAACTTGTTTTTCATGAACATGCAATTTTTCGAAACCCTTTCATCTAACAATTCACAATTCATCGTCAAAATTTTGTACACCAAACATGTAGCAATTTCTCAAATCAATCACAAGCCATAAAAGCAACATTTATGAAGTAATTGAAATCATTTTATTCTCTTGATTCAAAAGAAAACACTAGTGGCTTATTACTCAATTATAAACATGGAACCCGCCTTCATTTCCTAGCTTGAAAACCTTGCTCAAAAAGCCTCTACTCTTGCTCCTTTTGCCTTTTTTGATTTTCCTCAACATTGACAAAAATCTCCTAATCAATAGACATTCTAATTGAGAAACCCACAATACATAATCACTAAAATTGATCTTAGAAAGTTTGAACGCATACATTTCTTAAGCTTCATGAACCAAAATTTTTCTAAAAATCCAATAAATCAAGACATATTCTTACTTTGATTCTTCACCAAATGAAGAGTTTGTTGGCTCTAATGGAAGCTCTCATCCTCCTTTTCCTTTTTCCTTCTTGAACAACTTGAAAATCCCTCTTAAAAACCCAAGAAATGAAGAAACCCTAGCTTCCTCCTTCCTTTCTCTCAAAACCAACACTTTCTCCTTGCTTTCTCTCTAATTTTTGTTGCTTCTCACCTTTCCCTCTTCCAATCCACATTTTTGCCCTTCTTAAACACAAGACCACTCCTTTTATTTCAATTTTGTCATTAATGAGTGCGAAAAGACCCTTATATTCTTCCTTACAAGCCTTACAACTTAAATGCTTAAGTGATCTTCTCAAAAAGCCCTCATACATATACTCTTGCTACTTAATTCAACTAAACCATATTTTAAAATCCTACCAATATTAACATAATAATTGACTCCAAATAAAATAATTAATCTAGCAAAACCTCAAAATTATTTAAATCATTCTTAACTTCTTCCAAATATCAAGACCTTTTTCTAATCTTGTAATTAAAGGAATTTGATAGCACTTCCTTCTAGAAAAATGTTCCTCATTGTCTCAATTTTCTAATGACATCAAAATCATTCAATTTTCAAAAGTTATATCCTAAATATTTTCGGACTGTTCTTATACGAAAACAATATTATGTGCTAAAATTCCATCTGAAAATTGATATTCTTAAAGATCGAACTAAAAATCAATTTCATCAGACAATTTGTAGCTATAACTCTCTAATTTAACCCAAATTAAGAATCATCTCTTTCAAATAACTAGAGAAAAAATTATGGCTAAAACACCGAAGCTTACTCAATGAACATGTTTCAATTACATTTTTCCAGCTTTTAACTTTCAACCTTTCATATATAACCTATCTTGTATCTAAACCATCTTTTCTATTTCATTTCAAATTCAAGAATTCTCCTTTTCTCTACATATAAAGAATCACCAACAATTTCTCATTTAATAGAAAGGTTCAGGGTCCAATAGATAATCTTGTCCTCTCTCTCATTAAACTATGTTTATCCTTTCACTTGGATATTTGGTCATGCGTTATAATCTTCATAATTTTGGTAGTGTATGTTAGTTCATTTCCCTACATACAAATGTACCAAGTTTATAGCTTAATCTATTGAATGTGTATTTTCAAGATACTCTATGCACCAAAACGGTTTTCTGTGTTATAATATGATTGATAGCTTTCTATGCTTCTAAGAAATTATTAATGTTAAAACTCGCAAGTGCTTGACATAGTAGTAGCTAGCACAAGCAAGTACAGGTCGATCCCACGAGGACTGTAAGTACTAGTAATTACTCTTTGCTTATTATCTAACTATTGATTCAAAATTATGGATTTGATTAAAATTTAAACTAAACAACTAAAATAAGATTTAAACAATACTGAACTGGAACAAGGAAATTACTAAAAAAAATCAATATCAAATAGTAGTACCTAGGTGATGAATCCCCTTAAGAATCCTTAAATATTAACCATTATCTTTCAATTATATTATTGATTATTGGATCGTGAAAATATCTATCTTATATTAATATCTTTCTCAAGACAACCAAAAACTAATCCATCAGTTAATTAACATAAATCTTTCTAGTTAAAACTTTTAGAATTGCATTATTGATTTATGAATTTTACTATTAGGTTTGACCATAATCTAAAATATTTATATCAACCTATCTCTAGGTTGGCATACAACTCCTCCTAATTATAGTAGATATATTCATACAAGAGGATTTCTCAATCTCAGTTATATGAAATCAAATTATGAACTAATAGTCTAGATATGTTAGAATAAGAATAAAACGCACAATCGGCTTGCAATAAACCAATCAATAAAATTGCATTAAATAAAATATCAAATCATATTGTTACCACAACTTAGGGTTCATCACACTTAGGCACTACACAAGTTTAGTTCCTACTTATAAAAAACAAAACTGAAGACAAATACGCAGAAAACTGATAGAAAACAAAGAAATCATAATTCTAAATCTACTTTTTTTTTCTAATGGAACTTTTTGCAAAACCAATCTGGATGTTATTATCTATCGAATCTTTTGACATATTCTTCGTGTTTTCCTCGTCCCTTTATTAGAACTATCACCTCTTTATATGTCGTACGACTCAAAATCTCTTAAAAACTCGACTTTGTTTTTGCCTCCGTTCATGTCCTTTTAAAGTAAAAACTAGGGTTTTTAGGTTATACACGGTCAACATACACGAGTATGTAGGTGACCATGTATCTCTAAAAATACCTAAATTTGTGATTTCACACAAGCATAAAGAATTACACGGGCATTAGGCACGATTATGTATATCAATATAGACAGGTATGTAACTTCACATGACTAGAACAAAATTCTTCAAATCTTCATACATTTACAGACACTTATATAGTCACTATATAGGATCGTGTAGGTCCAAGTTACTTCAACTCTTCGTTCTATGTCACGATTTCATCTTAATTCTTCCCCTTTTAGCCCAAGAAAGCAATTATCACCTACAAATGCACTTGAAGTGAATTAAGTACCAGAGATACTACAAAACTAGTAAATAACAAGAAAATCACATTAAATATAGATGTATAAATATAGTTAAATAATCATTTTTATAATACTAAATTGCGGCATATTTAGATTTCTTAAAATGTCCATTTTTATAAAATTAATATTTTTATTCATTTACCATAATTCTTTTTCTCTTTTATTTCCTTTTTCTCCCTTATTTACTGGCTCTATGGGTCTTACATAATGTAAATTGCTTTTTGTTCATAATTTACATAACATTGTCACATCAAATCAAAATTTGGTAGCATTTGAGCTTCCCTAAGATATTTTTTTATCTGATGATTATGTTATGGCAACTCCTAAAAAGGCAAAAGATGGTTAGTGTATAGTAGGGAATCAATGAGGAAACTATCCAGAGAAATTATTTTACATCATGATTGGTCACAATTCTAACTCAAAAAGGGAAGATACATATAGTTACCTACTCCATTCCTTGAAGAACTTTACAAATGCCACATACAGAAAAGCATTAACTAGATAATTGGTGAGCAAAGTGGTATGCAATTATCACCTACAAATGCACTTGAAGTGAATTAAGTACCAAAGATACTACAAAACTAGTAAATAACAAACTAATTACATCAAATATAGATGTATAAATGTAGTCAAATAATCATTTTTTTTAATATTAAACTGTGGCATATTTAGATTTCTTAAAATGTTCATTTTTATAAAATTAATATTATTATTCATTTACCATAATTGTTCTCTTTTATTTCCTTTTTCTCCCTTATTGACTGACTCTATGGGTCTTACATAATGTAAACTACTTTTTGTTCATCATTTGCATAACATTGCCACATCAAATCAAAATTTGGCAACATTTGAGCTTCCCTAAGATATTTGTCTATCTGATGATCATGTTATGGAAATTTCTAAAAAGGCAAAAGTTAGTTAGTGTGTAGCAGGGAATCAATGGGAAAACTATCCAGAGAAATTATTTCACGTCATGGATGGTCATAATCATAACTCGAAAAAGGAAGATACATATATAGCTACCTACTCCATTCCTCGAAGAACTTTACAAATGCCACATATCATATATTTTTTGAATGTGAATATTTGAAAGAAGTGTTGATGAAAATTTTAAAGTCATGTTAAAGACAAATAATGATCACCAATTAGACGAGTTTCATGGAATGGTTCATAAAGCATAAAACATTAGAAAAAGAAGACAAAAGTTTAGTTCTAATAACTTTCTAAGGGTGTACACACTTAATATGGAAAGAAGAAATAACATATTATTTAGGGGCATAAAAGAACTAGACAACATGTGTTGAAAGAAATGATCAGTTGGATAAAAGAACGTATAGATTTAAAAGTGAAAGTTGAGGATTATAGACCACAATTTGTAAGATCTTGGAGGTTAAGCTAAGTTGAACATCATTCAGTACATATGTGATGATTAAGAAGATGCCTTAAGATGAAAAGCAAAGATAATAGGGATAATAAGACAATTGTGAATGTGTGCAAAGCTGAAAGCCTCTTGTAACTTTGCAATTTTGCAAAGATTTATACATTTATCTTTAAATAAAAGAACTCCTAAAAAGGTTAGTCCCTTTTAACATAGTACTCAATTTTTGGTAGTTACTATATATAGTATTCGTATTCTCTGCTTAAAATAGACAATAAAGAATAAGTGTTGGTGAAAAGTTATTGAAATATACGTAAGATATCATTTAATGCCCTTATCTATTAAATCTCTTATGATCAAGTTCATGTTTTTTTAATATCAAGATCCATTCTAATCGATCTATAAACCATCATAAGGCTTAGTTAATTAGAAAATAAACAAGAGTAGGGTTTAAACTATAATGGGACTTTTGTACTGATATCCAAAATGACCATTGTATGAACCTATCATTGTATGAAGCTTTCTAACACTTATTGCATCTCAATCATGGTCATTATATCAAATAGAAGCTAAAAGCTAATTCATTCATGATGATCTCAAAGAAGAAGTTCATATCAAACTTCCCTCTAGTTTGGATTTTCCTCACCTAATAATATTCGTAAACAATATCACTCTTTATATGGTTTGAAGTAGGCATCAAAATTATTGTTTGAAAATTTTTGATATATCATCCTTAGTTTTTTATTCCCTTAAATTTACTATGACTCCTCTCTTTTTATATAAAGGACATCAAAAGGCATCATACTCCTTATATGTGAATGATATTGTTATCACATGTTCTAATTTGGAGCTTTATTTTAAAATTGAAGAAATGTTGCAGTTTATTTTTCACATGGATGATCTTGGAAAACTTACCTATTTTTTGGGTTGAAAAGTACATCAACCACGTCAATGTATTTTCATAAAACAACAAAAGTATATTTACGATCTCATTCAATTGGTTAACTCAATAACACTACTCTTATTGACGCTCATATAAAAATTAACATAAAGTATCAACGTGACAAAAGACAGTTTCTTAAAGATCATTTCTTCTATTGAAAGTTAGTAGGTAGTCAATTTGCCAATATTTTACATATTATTAAGGATTAATCACCTATAATGTAGCATCTTTATAGTATGTTTTACAAAAATTATACAATTTTTCCTATTTTTAGTTTATTGTCTTGTAGATGATGATATTAAAGGAGAAATCCTAGATTTGATTGCATTATTATTTATAGTTGTTCTATTGAGAAGATATTAGAGTCATTTAGAAGCTAACAAGATGGATAATAACTTTGTAGAAGGCATCAGACATCTAATCAAGTTCAAAGGTGCTAAAAATTGGAGAATTTGGTTAGGTATATAAGCAATGGACACAACTAAGAGACAAACGCTTGTCTCTGACAAGGTTCAAGAGTTATAGATCTGAATTAATCCCAGTTACAAGATGGTGTCAGGCACTAGGCATAGCTAGGAGATAGGAAACTATCTCTTGTAAGGTTCAAGTGCTGAAGAAACAGAACCTAAATAATGTCAATTGTAAAATAGTGTTAAGCGTCAGTTAAACACTAATTTGAGAAAGCTAAAGCTCAAAAACAAATTGGTACTAGTGTGAAAATTGGTATGAAGCCGGACTCGCAATATGTACTCCTACAACATCCTAAATTAAAAGTTTAATCAACTTAGGAATTTATGATGTAAGCCTTAGCTACAAATACTCTTATTACGGTTAGTTGGAAAGAGCTTTTTGAGTGGTGTGTGACAACCACCTTGAGTTTTAATGATTGTTTTAGGGTTTCTTAACATCGATCTAAGATGGCTTTAGAACAAGGATTAGAAGAAGATCAACCTCAACTTAGATATATTGGGATATCTTGTTTTATTTTTCCTTCTTTTCTTTCTTTCACATTAAGACTGGGTTGTTTGAGTTTTGTTTTCATTATATTGAGTAGTTGAAATCCATAAGCATGGTTACGGATGTAGTTTACGATAAAAATTTCAATTATCAATAGATAATGAATTATTGTTTGGTTGAATTATTCTCTTTGATCTTAATTATTGGATTGTTATTAGCCATCATAGATTCAATTATAAGAATTGTATGAAGGATCAATAGGTAAAAGTATGATCTGTTCATTAGGAGAGTAAAGATTTCCTAAACTAGGGTAATAACTAAATGGGTTAATTATCCTTAACGAATTTGACTAAAGTTAATTGTAATTGCAACATTTGTAGTTCATTGAATATAATTGTGTGCCTCAGGAGAGGCCATAGACACTCAATTATTATTTCAACATTGATAATCAATCTTGCATGGTTATTGGAATTTCCCAATAAGTAAACCTAAAAGTTCTAATGTTTTATTATCTTAATTTCTCTTTATTTAATTCTATCCTTTGATTAGGATTAATAAATATAGTATTATAATCTTCGTGACATTGATACTCTAAAATATTCTAGAATTATTATTTGTTATAATTGATGTTGTATACTTGTAGATAGATTTGATAAGTAGTCTTACCTATATAACCATAACTCACCTAGATATTTTTTATTGTGTCCATATTGTAAGCAGGTTTATGCAACCATCTTAATATTTACACTTACCTGCAGCTGGACGCATCATTTTTAACTTCCTTAACACCATTTTAATCATGGTTTATTTGTTCCTGCTAGTTCTTTTCTCCGGCATCAAGCCCACAATGACATTGATTGAATCGATTGTCTGAACACCAGGAAATCTACTATTGGATGTTGCATGTTGATTGGTGAGTCTTATCTCTTAGAATTGCATGAAGTAAGACAATTGTCTCCAAATCTTCTATTGAAACAGAGCATCACATCATATCTACCGATGCTCAGAAATCATTTGTTTAGAAGATATCCTTACAAAATTTGATTTTTCTCAAGTTTAACCAACTCCATTACGTACTGATAACACCACTACCATAAATTATAAGTAATCTTATTTATCACAAATGTACAAAGCATATAAAATTCGATTGTCACTCCATTTAAGAAGCCTATAATCGCTAAATTGTCACTCTTGTCACACATCACCACCAATCTACAAGCAAATTTACACATGTGAACCCAGCTCACCAACATCAATTTTACAGATTTCAACATATTGACATCTATCGCTACTATCAAAGGCTGGTTTTGCCACTTACCTTTCGATACCTGCTCGCCTCAGGATCAATGTATTGAGGAAACTTCTATAATCTCGTTTTATGTTCCTCATTCTCCAGCAAGTTTGGAAATTTAAAGATGAAGGAAATTAAATATTAGACCCGCTTGAAAACTTCTGAACTTGTGCTTGGATTGTCCGTTGAAACGAAAATTTGATAGCTTTGCACCAAAAGAGACAAAGCAAGAAAAGGGAAAAGGCTCACTATGGAATCGTATGAAGGTTTAAGATACACGTATGACTAAGTTACAAACTTGGAATGAGAAAATTGCTCTTTCAACGAAAAAGTGAACACCTCATTTGCAATTTACCGTCAGCTAATATGTATTCCACCGCGAGGCTTTAAGCAGGGATAGCGTTGTGAGTTGCCTTTAAATGAAAGTTAAGAAACCAAAACAGTTCTTCCAAGAAACACTGATTAGTGAAAAGCCAGACAGTTTTCTCTGTCAGGACTGCATAGCACTTCATGATATAAATTGATCATCATCGTCGTGTAAATGTCTTGAAACCTTTTCTCTCAAGTCTTTTATCAATGCCCAGCTGGTTTGAGTTCTGACATCAGATAAAAAGTGGAACCTAAACATGCAAGCTCCTATGGAGAACAGAGGTGGAAGTAGAGAGGATTGTATCACTTCCCCTTCCTGGTACCAAGAGGAGCAATCAACTTCAGATAGCCCACAAAACTTTCAACATCCAAGACTTTTCATAATTCTGTTAAGCCTGTCAATAACAACATCTGGTCGAACATGAGAACCTTCAAGATTGATGGCATGGTATTCCAACCCTTTCCACTTAGCAATCAATTGAAAATGTGGACGTCTGAAGTAGCTGCTAATGATTTCTAGAATTACTGTTTGTGGTGTAGCAGATACAATGTGAGTTAGACCGGCACCATGAGCACCAACAATAAATGAAGCCTCTTGAATGGATCGGACCTGCTCCTTCAAGGGCATATGTGCAAACAACCCATTGACAAGGTTCACTTTGCACTCCGAATGATTATTTGCCCAGATCTGCAAGGCATCAAAGACTTCATGTTCATTGCTAAGTCTTGATTCAACTTTACCAGCATGTCTTGGATGGGCTAAATAATCTTCACGTCTAACAAAGAGAACATTATGACCTGATGCTGGTTTTTCAGCACCATGTCTGTTGACAGGAAAGTCAAAAGCTGCTCTAACCATTTCACCAAATTCAGATAATCGTGCTGTTTTCTTGTTATCAGGTTTCTTCCAAAGATCATGTGCGGATGCCCCTCGACAATCTATCTCTTCAGTCAGGCCTTTAAAAAGTGGTGTCTCATAACCCAAAGGAACAAAAACAGCATGGCGAAAACAAACTGGACCACTGAAATTTTTTGCATACCTGACACTTGAAAACAATGCTTTCCAAGTTTCCTCCAAAACAGTCTATAAAGTTCCAGAAATTAAGCAAAATTAGCTAACATGGAAAATAATGAACTATTTCCTCTTTATTCAAGGCAGAAAAAGTAAACAGTTAAAAGTAAAGGTAGGAAAGGGGAATTGGGGAGCTCCTTTTACCAAAAAAGGAAGTAACATATTAGCCTGGACACATTGACTCAAGGCTTAGCAAAGAAGAACTGATATAAATGGTGCATCTGGTCATTATAGATTAAGAGCACAACTCTTAAATAATCCTGTACTTCTTCTATAAGACATACGAATAAGTCCCTCTTGACGAAGATGAATGGATAGACAACCCGTTTAGAAAGAAACAAGTACAAAATAAAGCAAATAGTAGAAAAGGAATCTGAATCAGCCCAACAGTAACATTTTCAAAGTAGTTATTCAAACTGTGTGTAGATTGACACGAGTATACCTAATGTTGACGTCCTAGATTTATGGGAAACAATGTCCAGTATAACTCTTAGTTTAATAAAAAGATCCACTTTCCACCGGCAGAAATGGTAATAGCCAGTTGATTAAAGCCATCTCGATTAACTAGATACAGCAGTTTTTGCCATAATAAAAGTTTTTGGAAATTAGAACACGAAAATCCTGACTAACCCTTTCAAACCAGTCAATATATATTCTTCCCTAATGCACATAGGCAAGACCAATCAGAAAAGTTATATCCTTATTATACATTTCCACATTTCCTTGCTGTTCCTTCATTCAATTAAAAAACTTAGATCAGAGAAAGGAAACACATTAGACGAGAACAGAAAGTAGACTCACTTTACAGTGTCCATCTACAAAAACCAAATGAGGCCGATAAGGCAAGTCAGTGACTTTAGATGCTACATACGCACTATACCAATCTGTAACAGTATGAAACACATTCGCATACTCAAACCGCGTAACCAAAAGGGTCGGCTCCTCAATCCACTGCAAGCACACACAAGATCACGACATAATTAAAATCTGGTCTCTAATGGTAACAACACAAGTAAACAGATCATTCACGTTGATGAATGCATTTGAATCATAAAGATGGAAGCTTAAAACATTCAAACAAGCGAAGAAAACCCAATGAACCTGATCACAAATGAACTCCTTTTCATTCACGACCCGAATCGACCCGATCAACCCACGCATAGTATGCTTCACAATGTCGTTTTGAGGCACATACATATCCAAAAACTCGTGACTCACAAGTCTTCTCCTTTTCTTCTCAACCCCCAACACCTCAAACGCGCCGTATTCAAAGTCCGGTAGCTCCTCCTCCTCACCCCTTCCGATCACCGTCTCAATCGCCTCCCCGCCAACAGACATCCTCACCCTCTCCGGCACCATCCGAATGCTCCCTCCCTCGCACACTGAGCTCCGCAGCGTCTCGCTGTACAAGCATCGGAACCATCCTGGCGCCGGCGACCCTCCGGCCGAACGTAGCACGTCGACGCGACGGGTGAAGCCGTTGCCGAAGTAAGCCTCGCATGAACGGAAAGTGACATTAGGGTTTTGGTTCCATGGGAGATAAGAAGGGAGAATCGGCCAAGGCTTCAGGTAGTGGCGGCTGGGTAGGACGTCAGCGGAGGGAGGCGGGTTGAGGTAGCCGGAGGTGTTGCGTTGATCGGGTTGGTGGTGGTGAAGAGAGAAGTAGAGGAAGAGAGTAAGAGAGTTAACCGCGAAGAGCGCAGAGATGATCTTGAGAAGTTGGGAGCGTCTTGTATTCATTATTTCCGTGCCCTTTCGTGTGCAGTACCTCTCTGTAAAAAATTTACAACAGTTTCTCTCTCTACAAGGGTGAGACCAGGAGCGAGGAACCAAAGTGGGGTATTATGTCTGAAGTGTTATGTCTTTATGGGTTCAGGGATCACTTTTCACTTAACGGCGGATTTGACAACTTAAGAGTATAGTACTTTTTATGTTATGTTAAACGTAGAAAACAGCTAAAACCCAGGCTGATGTTTTGTACTTTGTTCCGTCAAAATTGTTGGGAAATATTAACATTTACTTCTGTTTCAAACTACCATCTACGATGTTTCTTTGGAAGCAATCCCCATTCCACTAATGGTCTGGTCTGAAACTGAAACCCACATTCAACTTATTGCTTGCCTTGCCATCCTTCAGGAACGGAACTCTCCAGCTGTGGTGAGTGTCTTAGCTACATTTCCTTTTTCTGGTGGGTTTAAGTAAGCCAGTGGAGGTATCTATACACGTATTAAAACAGACCAACTTGACATTTGGAAGAAAGAAAAGAAAGATTGTACTAGTATCAATTGCTCCAATACTTTCTGCCTCCATGTAAAATCTTGCTATATTTTTAGACATTTTACAGATCTTTAAATGACTTTTAATATACATACATTTTCTTAATCAACTAAAAAATAGTTATATTATCAATATAAATTATATTAAAACTTAAATATATATTTTAGAGCTGAAATTAAAGAAAAAATATGCTAAATATTAAGATAGTTTGAATAAATATTAAGTTATCTAAATAAATATTATTACAAAATTTTCAGTATATTGCAAAATAGATCACAACACAAAAATATTTTTGTAACCTTTATTATCTAATATTAAATTTAAAGATACAGTAGTGTTATTGACCTAATATATAAGATTGACAAATCAATGATAATTTAATATCTTTTATTAATCAAGATATTATGTAATTATATTTAAAACCTAATTATTATAATAATTTAATGTTATTCACATCTTATTAGGGTAGATTTATTTTTAATTAAAATATAAAAATCTAGTTCTAACATTTTTTATTTTCATAATTACTTTGTATTAATTTTGTATTGATAAAGTAAAGGTCAAATGTATATAAATACATGCTATTTATTTTAATGATGATATTACCATACGAATGAGTGAATATTTTTTCAATACATAGAAATATTGTATCGTACTGGCCAAAAAAACGATACGTTATTGTGCTATTTTGTACTAAGACTCAGTATTGTTTGGTATCGGTCAATACCAAACTAAATTGTAAATTTTAAAAACTTGAAAGTCTTAATTGAAATTTTAAAAATTTTTAACCCTATGAGCCAAAATAAGTTCTAAAAACCTAGGCTATCTGATTTGTAAGTGTACGAGATAATTGTAGTCAGAATACTTAAAGTTGTCTCTCAAGGAAATGAAATTGGTCCACTTACATTAGCTTTGAATAAAAACAAATACAATCCTAAACACTCTAACCCAATTTATTAAGGAAATAATTTAAAGAAAAAAAAGTAGTGAGTGAACTAAATTAATAAGAGGTAAAGAACATTTTGATCAATCGATGTAGTGAGCTTTCGAGAAATTAATTTCACTAATTTAATCTCTTATGTATGACTAAGGCAAATTGATTGAATAATTGTCTTGTTAAAATTGATACTTAGGTTTTAAAATCTAATCAAATACTAAACTAGATCTAACTTTCGTATTCGATAAGTATATTATCCAAATCAATTATTTAAACCCAACTAATAATTACCCACTTAAGTTACTATATTTCTAATTCATAACTTAGGAGTTTATAATTTATGTTCTAATATTAAATTTATTCTCTCAATTCTTCATTTAATATTAAAATAATGCAAAATCTGCTCAAACTCTTACTTGCAATGATTTAAGAAATTATAGAAAATAACAATACAACAAAAAAGTAATTCAATCATCCATAATCAATTAAATCATTTCTATTAATTCTCAAGAATAAACAATTAACCTATAATGGAATAAAAACTGATCATCATATTCATTAAATTCAATCCAATTTTTAATAGTAAATAAAGAAATAAAAATGATAAACGAAAGAAATAAATCAACAAATGGAATGAACTCTTGAACGAAGAAGAGTTGGTATTGAATCTCCTGCCTAATGTAATCACTAATTGTTTTTACCCCATTGGCCTTGCTTACGCTCCCTGACTTCAGCTCCCGCTTTCTACCTTTGGTATACTATGTTCTGCCCATAAATGGTTGCTCTTGTCGATGCCTTTGCTATCTTCTGTTCTTTTGTTCTTCTATTTTTACTCACAACGACCAAGTTTCTCTTTTTTTTATAAACTATCTTTATTTATATAGAGAGTCTATGGTTTCATCCAATCTTTTTTGTTAGCTATGATCATGTGTGACTCGTATGATTTTTTTTCATGACTTGCATAAATTATACGAGGGTGGCACTCAAGTGTGTGATAGGAGCACGCGCATGACACTTTTGTCACGTGGGTGATAGCTCCTGCCACCCTGGTGACTTTTGGCCCAATTTATGCTTTTCCTACAATATTCACAAACAACTCCATAAAACCTGATTTCATTTAAATTTAGATTAAAAGATAGTAATTTTTAACCAAAATCAAAGTATAAAAGCTAGCCAAATCAATAAAAATTAAACACAACATATTTCTCACACTTAAACTATGCTTGTCCCTAAGCAAAATTAAGAAAACTAACACCAATAACAACATCCAGTATGAATTTTGTTGATATGCAAGATCTGGAAAAATTGAGAAAACTAAACTATGGAAAGAACAAACAATGAAAACTAAACTATGGAAAGAACAAACAATGAAAACAACAATTTTCTCAAGTAATGGTCAAAGATATAAAAAATTATTTTAATAAGCACAACTCGAGAACTTGAAACTCATAATGCTTTATGAACAAGCTATTCTCCTCATACTTTAGTCAAAAGTAACAAATACTTCAATTCAAAGAAACATTAATGTTGGACCCTATTTTCGAAGCCCAACTATCTGGAGTCATAAAGCGTGAGCGGGTTTCCTTGTAAGGTTATGTCAATGAACCCTCATTAGCCATCATCTCACAAGGGTGGCGTGCCCATACCAGCCAATCACCAAAATCACAATTTGACCTCCTTAAAAAAATTGTAGTTCTATATCTCTAGTTTACTTCAAATTAAAAATCATCTCATTTGGATAACTAGAGAAAAAGTTATGGCTAAAACAACGAAGCATACTCAATGAACATGTTTCAACTACATTTTCTAGCTTTTAACTTCCAACATTTCACATATAACCTATCTTGTACCTAAACTATTTCTTACCTCATTCTAATTCAAGAAATCTCCTTTTTCATTACTCATAACTAATCACCAACAATTTCTCATTTAATAATTTTAACTTCCAAGAAGAGTTCTAGGTCCAACAATTAACAAGTGTGATAGATACTCACTCCACTCTCCATCTTCTCAAGCATTCAAAGGTATGATATATTAGCTCATCATCCATTTCTTGTAAGGAAACTACCATAAACTTGCTTACTAATCCAATCTCCATCACTCATATCAAACACAGACATCAATATGAAGGTCTTTATTTTTTTAGTTTAATAGGGCTGGGCTAATGGTAGAAAAAGGAAAATCAAAGTTTAAGACCATATAACTAATTGAATATTTAAAATAATATAGAATAATGAACCATAAAACTCTCAATTCTTTCCTTTAAAATGACAAGAATAACACTCCCCTTTTTTCTTATGTGTCTCTCCTCTTTCTTTTCATTTTCTGGTTGTCTTCTCTTCCCTCCGTTTCTTGTATATTTCCTTTCCCTTTTTTTCTTTCTTTCTTTTCTGTTCTTCTTTTTTCTTTTTTATTTATTTGGAACAAGGAGATCAAGTTTATAATAGGAAAAATGTGGAGGAGAGATGCTAGTTGTTATAACCATACCCATTCATAACTCAGTAGCCAATTATATGTTATGATCCCCCCACACTTTTTCAAGAAATTATTACCTAAACCCAATCATACCATTTCAAATGCTTAACTAAGCCTTATGCTAGGTATAACAAAGAGGATAAATAATCAAGGTTAAGGATCATATTTTGGGTTTAAAGAAAGAAAGGGTTTCATGTTAAGCTCAAAGGGGGCTCACCAAAAGTAAAATTATGGTGGCCTTTTAAACAAAAAGGGGTAAATCCTAATTTCCTTCATCATTTCAATGTTTGCATAAGATTATGTGATCTTAACTAGTATTCGTAAGCAAGTTCTAGAGTTCCTTAGTCGTGAAAGAACACTCTCAACAAATAACCCTTGATTTTGGTGTTTAATATTTCAAAAGAGGCTCAAAATCTTACTAAAGAAAGTGTCATTCATCCATCACAACAAGTTAATGTCTTTTTAATCAAAATCTAAGTCAATTAGCCCAGGCATGCAAGTATACTTATTCACTCATATTATAAATTCCTAATCCCCATCAAGTTTATTTCATGACAATGCATCTCTCAATTTTTTTATAAACCAATATTCCCCCTACCACTTAAATATCACATTATCCTTAATGTGATAAGTAAATAGAACAGGGACATAAGACACAAAACAACTATCAAACAAGGACGAAATTAAAACGAAGAGAAAGTAAACTAAAAAGGAATAAAAAGAAAAAGGATATAAATACAATACAAAGGTGGGTGTGGTGGTTTTCCAAAGCGAGTATTCATATTAGCCATGAAGTTCCTAATCTCCACCACGTTAGCCTTAATGTTGTGTATCCTTTCATTTGCTTGCCTTTCAAATGCTCTAGATTGGGTTACATGATCTGTGAATTGGGCACACAAAGCAAACAGACTTAATCGAGATTCACTGAAAAGGTATAACAAATAATTGAAAGTTTTTTTATAGGTTGCCCCCCATTTAATGCTTCTTTAACATCTTTTAGTTGGATACCTCATTACTCATGCACTATGTGGGTCTCTCAAAGTGATTGGTTCTTCTATTTTCTTCTCAATTGCTCTTTCCCAATATGGTTTTACTCGGTGGCCATGCACTTTAAATGTTTCCTTTGTTCTCAAATTTTCCAATTACACGGCTCCACACGGAAAAACTTTTATTACTTTAAACCACCCATTCCACCTTGATTTCAATTTTCCTGGAAGCAAACTCAATGAGAATTATGCAATAAAAATTTCATTTTAGGTGTTAGAGACTTACCTATAAGACCCTTATCATGAAGGCTATTGCCTATTCCTTTCGATTCTTGAATTCTCATAAGCCTCATACTATAGCTCATCTAATTTTGAGATTTGAAGCAAGTGCTCCCTTCCTCCATCATCCATATTCATGCTCATCGTCTTGATTGCCCACAGTGCTTTATGAACAACCTCTACGGCTAAATGGAAAGTGTTCCCAAAATCTAACCTATAACGACTCATCCTAAAAATAATTTTGTAAGATGTTCGATATGTGTATAGTGCATCATTTAACATTGTTGACCAAACCTTCCTTGATAAGCACACAATCTTTTTCAAAATCTCCTTAATTTGCTTATTACTTTTTTCTACTTGTCCGGATATTTATGGATGGTATGGGGTTACCACATTGTAGGTGACTGCATATTTCCTCATAAGCTTTTCAAAAAGCTTATTGTAGAAATGAATTCCTCCATTGCTTATAATTGTTCGTGGAATCCCGAACCTGCTAAAAATATTTTCCTTCACAAATTTAACAACAACATTAGCATCATTAGTTCAAGTAGGTATTGCTTATACCTATTTAGACAAGTAATCAATTGCAACTAATATATACTCAAATCCAAAAAATTTAGGAAAAGGATCCATAAAATCAATACCCCAAAAATCAAATAATTAAATAGTCAATTGGTTAGTTAGGGGCATTTCATTTCTTCTACTTATATTTTTAGTTCATTGGCATTTATCACATTTTAACCAGAAGAAATGGGTATCTTGAACAAAGTGAACCAATACAAACTGCTTTGAAGAGCCTTAGAAGCAATTTTTTGCCCTCCAAAATGTCCTCAACAGTGGAGTTTATGACAAAAGGTCAAGACACTTACCTGCTCTTCCTCTAGAACGCACCTTTGAACGATTTCATCTTTACAGATCCTGTAGAGGTATGGGTCATCCCAAAAATAGTACCTGCTTAAAAGAAGAAAACTTTTCCTTTCTTAAAAAATCATGGTAGGTCTCAAAATGCCACAAGCAAGATAGTTTACATAGTCAGCATACCAAGGCACTTTACTAACAACAAATAACTACTCATCGAGAAAGTTCTTAGCAATTGCATACTTCTTTTATTGTTAATAAGTTTCCAAGTTATGAGCTAACCTAGACAAATGGTCTGCAACGACATTATCACTCTCTTTTTTATATTTTTTTCACTTCAAACTCTTGTAACAACAAAATTTACCTAATTGACTGTAGTTTTGTATGAGTTTTGGTTAAAAGATATCTAAGAGCTGCATGATCATAATGAATTATAACTTTTGAACCTAACAAATAAGATCTGAAATTTTCAATGTAAAAATCACAACCAACAATTCTTTCTCAGTAGTTATGTAATTTATTTGTGCATCACTTGAATTTAGGCTGGCATAATAAATTACATGCAAAGATTTCTTAACTTTTTGGCCTAAAATAGCCTCCACAGCAAAATCGGAAGCATCACATATAATTTCAAAAGACAAAGACCAATCAAGGGCCACAATAATCGATGCAATGATTAATTTTTCTTTGAGAATGTTAAAGGCCTTAACACATTCCTCATTGAAATCAAAATGGACATCTTTGGCTAATAGTTGACACAAAAAACAACTTATCTTAAAGAAAGCTTTGATAAACCTCCTATAAAATCTAGCATGTCCTAGAAAACTTCTATCACCCTTGACAGAAGTGGGTGGTCAAAGTTTTTCTATAACTTCAATTTTAGCCTTACCAATCTCAATTCCCATTTTTGACACCACATGACCTAGAACTATCCGTTTTCTTACCATAAAATGACTGTTTTTCTAACGTAGAGTTAAGTTGCATTTAATACATCTTTTAAGTACTTGAATCGACTTATTTATACAATCATCAAAAGAGGCACCAAAGATTGAGAAATTGTCCATAAGTAGCTCGATCATATTTGAAAAAATGGAAAAACATGCACCTTTGAAATGTTGTAGGTACATTACACAAACCAAACAGCATCCTCCTGAAAGCGAATGTCCCAAATGGACAAGTGAATGTCATTTTTTCTTAGTCCTTAGGAGCAGTCGGTATCTAGTAATAACTTGAAAGATCATCAAGAAAACAATAAAACTCATGTCTAAAAAGTTTATCCAACATTTGATCAATAAAAGGGAGAGGAAAATGGTCCGTCCTTTTTGGTAACCATATACAGTTTCCTATAACTGATACACATTCTCCAACCAGTGATAGTCCTAGTAAGCACTAACTCTTTTTATCATTTCTAACAACAGTAATGCCTAATTTTTTTGGAACTATATGAACTGCGCTCACCCACTCACCATCCACAATTCGATAGATCACACCCTCATTGAGCAGTTTCAAAACCTCCTTCTTCATTACCTCCCATATAATGGGATTGAGTCTTCTTTGGGTTTCCCTCACTGGTTTGGCCCCCTCTTTTAGTATAATCCTATACATGCACATAGAGGTACTAATTTCCTTAATGTCACTCAAACCCCATCCTATAGTCTTTTTTAGTCTTTTCATCTCACTCAAAGTCCTTTTTTCTTGGTTAGCATTCAAAGTGGATGCAAGAATGGTAAGATATGTTTTCCCTTCTCTACTTTTAGTGGGACTACATTATTCTCTTCATTGGGAGTTGTCTTTAAGAATTTGCCAAACACTCCCTCAATTGCATCGTCTATCAATTGGCAATACTCATCAATTCCTTTAACTAAGTCCAACTCCTTCTCTTCTTCTTCCTACAAGGCAAGATCTGCAGCATTAATTTGATCAATAAGAGAACATTATTCATAAACAACAGCAGTACGAATAGGTTTAACATTAAAGATTGAAAATACTAATATTTCTCCCAGAACAGTCATGGTCAGTTTTCTGTACTTCACTTCAATCAACGTATTGGCGATGGCCATAAAAGGCCTCCCTAGGAGTATAGTGTGCTCCTTTTCTTGTTCTTTTACTTCCCCATGTCTAAGACAACAAAGTCTATAAGGACAATAAATCTCCTAATGATATGTGCTTAATTGTTGATATTTTTAATTATTTTCACTTAGCAATTATTGATATAAAAACGATTAAAATACTCACTTTAATTCATATTTGTTTTTAAGTACAATTTGAGAGCAAAGAATTTAAAGTGAGTTAAAAGCATTATATATGGGTCATTTTCTGAATATTTATTTTGCTTGTCTTTATTTAAGAAGAAGAAAATTAAAAGACAAGATAACAATTAAATGAGAACAAGGAAGGCAGCATTTTTGGAGAGCAAATTAAATTAAATCGACTCAATCAAGCAACGCAGTTGGCTATTTAAAGAGGAAATAACGCAATACAAGCAAGAGAGCATAAGGAAGTGTGGAGCAAAAGCAATAGAAAGCAGCGTAATGATTTAAAGGATGGGACAATTTAATTGTCCAATTAGCGACAGACACAAAGAAAATCAATAAATTAAGGATAGTGGAGCTAGTAGCTACAAGGATCGTTTATGCAACAAACAGCTAGACACATAAGGGGCAACAAATTAAATGCCAACAGGAGAATAAACCAGCTAGGGGATCAAAGCAATAGAGGAGCGTGACCCAAAAGACGCTAAACGCACGCAAGAGACAGCTAGGAGGATTGCGATGGAGGGAATTAGGAAATAATCAAGAGAGAAGGCAACACGTGGGGAAGCAATTAAAGAGAGAAATAAATCAGAGGGCAAATTTAAAAGCACAGAGAGGATTAGAGAGCACATCACAAACAGGTGGGTTTAAATCAAGTGGAGACAGCCACTGTACAAGGGAGAAAGGACAAGCAAGTGTAATTAATTTTAATCAAGTCATGCAAATAGCCAAGGAGCAGGACACACATGAGGGAAAGCAAGAGCACAAGGTGTCAATTGAACAATCAAGCAACAAGGGGGAGCTACAACGTATCGGACGCTACAACAAACGATATAAAAAAATCACGAAAAAATCATCAGGGGGGAGAGCGCCACCATAGAAATAAATAGTGAGCAGACAGTGGAGAGCTGCGGCGCCAAGATAGCAAGCTTGGGGAATAAAACGGTAGAGAGATTAAACAAATGGAGAGCAGTCAGATGTGGGCGTGAGGCTGCTTGTCTTGGCTTGCGCTAGTGCGACTAAAGGCTTGTTGGTTCTGGACGTTGGCGTGAAACAGAGAAGGCGTACAACAGATGCATGGAGAAGGGTTTAAGGAGCTTGCAATTTAATTGTCAAATCAGCTACAGTAAGGAAAGAACAGTGAGAGACAAAATAGTGGCTAAATAGTGAGGAGCAAAGAAGGGATTTTCAAGTGGACATTGAATAGAGCTGAAATATTTTTCCAAAAAAGACCCATGAAGAGTTAGACGTCTCGACGTCAGTTCAGAGGTAATATTGACACCGACGATCAGGGTTAAATATTATTTTAATTATTTTGTTGTTTCTTTCTCTCATTAGAAATTGATTGTGTTATCTTGTTTTTAATCTGGGTATTGTGTATGGATAATTGGATTTTTGTTATTATTCGATTATTTATATATGAACCTATTGGGTATTGTGATTTGATAATTTTAATGCATTCATTGAATTATTAATTTCAATCCCATTGCTAGAATTTCGATATAATCCGTAATTGTTATGTTGAAATTCACATGTAGCGACTAATGATTCGTAATCACTAGGGATGACATGACCTAGGTTAAACGACGCATCGTATGTGGTTGTTGCCTTGATTAATCGGTTTTTCTAATTAGTAATGTTGTTGCCTAATTAAATCTAGAGATCTTATCTTAGGTTGTTAGGTGGTTAGGTTTAATTAACAATCGTATCTTGATTAAACAAAATCTAAGGGAAAACTAGGGTTAATTTTTAACCCACGATTAATAGCTGCTAGGAGAGGTTTAAGAACAACAAATTAATAAAATATGCTTAATTAGGGTTTAAGCCGAAATTGAACCGAAGAATCGGGTCCCTACCAAATTCCCCACATTTATCATTTTTGCATGTTTTCTTTAATTTGTTTTTATTAGCTAGTTTTATTTTTATTTTTCTTATTTCAAAAAATCCAAAACCCCCCTTTTAGTGTAAACACCAATTATTTTCATTTCATAAACTTTTCACACACTCTCTGTGGGATCGACCTAGACTCGCCACTGCTACAGTAGTAATCTAGTTAATTTATTTTGACTAGCGTTACGACGCGCGATCAAATTTTGACACCGTTGCCGGGGAGTGTGGTAGCTTAATTTTTTAATTTAATTTTAGTTGTTGTTTTGTGAATATTTTTTTTATACTCATACTTTTTTTGTTATTTGTCAATTTTTAATTGTTCAATAGTATTGGTGCATGGTAGTGACCAGGTCTCCTCGAAGAGAAATTGAGCAACTTGATCCAGAGATTGAGAGGACACTGCGAAGATTGCATAGGGAAGCAAGGTCAACCTTGGTAAATGAGTTGGAAGTAGAATTCGAAGACACAATGGCGAATCCGAGAACTTTAAGGGAATTGGCTGCACCCAATTTAACTCATAGTCCATTATGCATAACATTTCCGAATTTTGCTGAACATGTTAACTTTGAGTTAAAATCTGGATTAATTCATTTATTGCCTAACTTTCATGGCCTTGCAGGTGAGGATGCACATAAGCATCTTAAGGAACTCGATGTGGTGTGTGCATGAAGCCTCAGGGGGTGACGGACGAGCAAATCATACTGAGGGCCTTCCCATTCTCACTCAAAGATGCAACAAAAGATTGGCTATTTGATTTACCAGCTGGAAGTGTGAATACTTGGTTAGAGATGAAGAGATTATTTCTAGAAAAATATTTTCCAGCCTCAAAGACAGCAAGTATTCAGAAGGAGATATACGGTATAAAGCAACACAATGGGGAGTCTCTTTACGAATACTGGGAGCGATTTAAGAAGCTGTATGCTAGTTGCCCACATCACAACATACCGAAGCAACTTCTCATCCAATATTTTTATGAAGGATTGCTTCCAATGGAGAGGATTTTGGTGGGGGTGCGAGTGGTGGGGCACTTTGCGAGAAGACTCCCATTGAAGCCAGACTATTACTTGAGCGGATGGCCGCTAACACCCAGCAATTCAGCACTCGAAATGATGTTCGACGAGTAAATGAGGTAAACACTTCATCCATTGAACATCGTTTAGATGAACTAACATCTTTTGTGAGACAGATTGCAGTTGGACATGCACATGTGAAAGCGTGCGGGATATGTTCAAATACGAGTCATCCAATTAACGAGTGCCCAGCTTTGCAAGAAGGTAGTATGGAGCACGTGAATGCTGCAGTAGGGAGCTTCCCAAACTAGTACAACCCATACTCGCAGACGTATAACTCAGGTTGGAGGGATCACCCCAACTTAAGTTATAAAGTAAATCGACAACAAAATCACTTCCAAAATCGACCGTAAGGACCACCGAGATTCCAACCAAGGCAACAAGGAGCACAGAGAGCTTCTTCTTCAAGTTCAGGTATATCTTTAGACGAAACTGTTAACAAACTTGTTGCTGCCAATTTGCAATTTTAGCAGGTTATGCAGCAGCAGTTTCAACAATTTCGACAGGAAATAAAAACAAGCTAACATAATATGGAATACCAAATAGGTCAAATGGCGGTCAGGCTCAATCGCCTAGAATTGCAATGTGGAGGAAAATTGCCATCACAACCGGAGATGAACCCGAAGAATGTCAGTGCCATAACCCTAAGAAGCGGAAAGGAGATTGAAGATTCAAAAAGAACCCCAACGAAGATTGCTACCGAGGAAGAGATCGAGAAGGAATTGGAAAAAGAAGAAAATTCTTCCTCAAGTACAAAGGTAAAT
>JANZLX010000005.1:21232641-21244721 GCA_025531955.1 Erythroxylum orinocense
AATAAGGATATTATCTACAAATTTAAGTTTAATTGGTTTGTTAAGAAACTCAAAGTCAATTAAATTTAAATGAGATCATAGCTCACTATAAAGATTAGAGTAATCTTTTCAAATAGTAGTGAGGGTTATTATTTAGAATAAAATATTGTGAGTAACCAAATACATGATTTAAATCTTGATCTTATTTGGTAGTCATGGCATATAACCAATACTTGCTTTTCTTACATTTATTTATTTGTTCTTATTATAATTTAGTATAATTGATAAGTTAGTGAACCAAATTTCCTAGGCAAAGGTTGTGTTTGAGAAGAATTCTCAAAGTTTGATAGAAAAAATTATATGTCCATTATGCAATTTACTATTAATCCATGTTGAAAATTTTGTGTTAAAGTATTAGAGATATGTCAAAATTATATGGAAGACAACATATATTGACATTTTGAGTTGACTAATATCTAATAAACTTTGATGACAACATGTAAGATATATGTCAACACTACGATAGCAAGACGAAAGAGGTTCTATGAAGTAAAGATGAAAAGTATACAATACATTGATGAAATTGTTTTGCTCAATTTACTATACTAAAAGCATAATTATGGACTACAATTAAAGGCATTTGTTATAGTATGATAATAGTTATCAATAAAAGAAAATAAATTCTTAAATTTTCTTGCCTAGACGCAATTTGATAAATATCATATATATTTCTAATTTATACATTTGAGTATTTGACACTATATTCAAATTCAACATTCTTATAATGTTCAATGCATGATAATAACAGATTGTTAAGTAAAAGTAGTTGATCAAAGTTATATAAAAAATAGTTGCTATGTGATAGATCAAAGGAGTATTATTCTTAATATAAGTGGTAAAAATCTAAAGTTAGACAATTGAAATTGTCCTTTCATGCAATATTGGTTAAATCAATATGATGACACACACACACACACACACGCACATGCTTTTTAATATGAATCATATGCAACTTGTGAAACTTATTGGGTTAAAAAAAACCAAATCAATCTTTGGTGAAGAATGATGAGGGTATTGAGTTGTTAAATTTATACATATGATATATTCGATGGAGTAACAACTCATAAAAGGATGATACTTATATTTCATTAGAATATTAATGATTTTGTGTGATATAGTTATTTGTATTAAATGAAATAATAATTTAAAATTTAAAACAGTTCAAAGTGTTTAAATCTAAGTAAAAATTAAACGCTGAGAATGCTCAAGAATTTCAATGAGATCAAAGTCATGAAATTCAAAATTTTTCCAGTTGTCTATATGGAATAAGATTCCCTATTGAATATATCCATAATTAGATTCTATAAAAGTATAGATCTGTGTAATGTGGAATATATAATATGTGACATTCTATGATGAAATATTTATTTCTTCTATATTTAGTACAACAACTTACCTTCAAAAGTTCCAAATAAATCAATTAGTAAGACTTCATATTAGATATATAACATTAAGACTTTGAAATAGCTACATTTAATGATTTAGGAATGTAATGCTTAGTTGAAGCATGTATTATCCAATAAGTTTAAAACTAAATTGGATCATAAAAAGTTATGAGATATCCAAAAGGTAGGATATATTCTTATAGACTTATTGAACAAAATTTTTGCTTCAATGAACACCTATAAGAGAATGGTTCTTGGGATAAGTAGTAGGAGTAAGATGAAACTTGAAAAGATCAAATCCTATGAAAATACATCTAGTGGAACTAGTTCCTTTATTGATACATTTAATGTATAGTTGAAAGGCTACGAGACTTTGAAATATCCAATTTTATGTTGAATTCAAAGAGTTTGTATTAGAGAAGATTGTAAATTTATCATACCTATAAGAAGGTTCGTGGGAGTATAGTTTTCCTCTTCAATAAGAGAATGCAGAGACATATTAAGAGAATTATGATGATAATTAAGATGAAAGTTGTATAGAGAATCTAGTATAATTTTCTCATTAAATCACTATCTTAGTAACAACATTATCGTTGTATGGTGATATGTTATAAGATACTTAAACGATTGACTTAGTTCAAGTGGGAGATTGTTGGCTTTAGTGACAAGATAAATCAAAGACTTTCTTTATCTTATACATAATTGGATATATATTACAAATTCTATGATATATATACATATACATACATACATGTATACATACATATACATACATACATACATACATATATACATATATATAAAATTCATATTGCATTGTTCTTAGTTATTGTTCTATTGAGAGTAAATATTAGTAGAGCATAAAAGACTAGCAGATGTTATGTTTTTCGATATAAAGGAAGTATTCGATCATATAGACTAAATTATGGAGATACTTAAATAAACATATAGGTGCTTGTTAGAGAAAAAGTCCAATAAAATTGATCCCACTTAAGAAATCCATTTGAAACATTACTTATATGTTTATAGAAATCTTCATTGTAATGATTGTATAAGTAATCATTTGATTTGAGATCAACAAATTTATCTCATATATAAATTGCCATATTTTGATCTAGTCAAAGGTAGCTTAATAGGTTGTTATTGGATGTAGCATGAACTATATGAAGGTAGTTGAGTAACTAATATATGATTTATCCCCTTAAAATAATTAAGAACAATGTTTCGTTGTTCTCGATCAATATTGATTTGGGAAATCTTTAGACAAAGTGGAATAACTCTTTATAAATATTTTACAAATGTCATTAATAGAAACAATTACTAATGGTGGAGAACTATTGGACTTCAATAGAAGAGACATTAACTCTATGTTTTATGTCTAGTCAAAATATTGTATGATAAAAGGATTGAATTATATGAAAAAATCAAGTACAAAAAGGTTGGTCAAAATCACTTTGACATTTCTAAATATTTGGATGGTTATGATGTATTTCTAGACGTCAATCTTGATATATAAATATAAATTTGTTTAATTATAAAATTAAAGATAAATTAAATGAGTTTAATTTATCTAATCACAATTATAATTTAGTGTTATAATTTAATTATCAACATATTTAGGAACCTAATGGTCCTTAAAGAGAGATCAGTTTTCTAATCAAGCTGGATTTAATTGTAAAGTTTGGAAAACTTTATAATTAAATATGATATATTTAATAAATAAAGGTCAATATGAGATATTAGATCTTATTTAGGTGTACTTGATTGTAACACCCCATACCCGATAATGGAATCGACATATCGAGTGTTACCATATTCTTAAATACCTAATACTTCAAATTGTAACATTTTCTATTTAACATCATTCTAGCAATTACTATTCACTTTATAAAAATTTAGACAGAGGTTCCTCTATATTTACTTAAATCCTCCTGCAAGAAACTTCAATACACTTCTTATGTATGTTACTCAACTATCCATCTCCATGTCAAACTCTGTGACAAAATAATTTACCCATCCCCTAATACATTTCAACACATCTAATCCAGGTTTCATACATAACTTTCATTTATTCATATATAATCCACCATAAAATCTTGTAAGATCCTTCATGTCTTTATGTGTACATGCTATAACTAAAAACAAAATAAAAATTTGTAGTACATCCACCTCCAAATCTTTCGAGATCCTCTATGTGACTCTTGTTTTGTAATAGATCCACCACAGCTTTCTTCTAATTCTCTTCAAAACCTAAGCGCGGAAAGAAAATTTACACGCTAAGCTATAGGCTTAATGGGGTTCAAGCCATTCCATTTCTCATTCAATTCAATTCATTCAACCATAACATGCATAATATATAATATTTTTCACATATAAATATCATCATTTATCTCTAAGCATAAATAGACATTTAAAATCAAGTTATGAAATACAAATATGTATATACAACGGAATTGTATTGCTGAGTCGGATATGTAGGATTTTAAAATACGAGACCGGGTTCTCGGAACCATGCAATCTTTTTTTATAATATTTACATATCAAGACTGAGCTCTCGAAGCCATGTAGTTTATAATGCAAATCAAACATCTTACATCAGAACTGAGATCTCGGAGCCATACAGTCTGGTAACATATATCATGATGCAGTACTGCTAACTCCCTAATTGGCATGCTAACATTATCACATTCCTCCAATTCCTATTTATTTTACTAGGGGCACATCTAATGAATTTCCATTGAAATTTCATAATAAAAGCTCATGATAACCAATTCAAGCTATTTCATATTCGGCCAAAGTAAATGTCATTCTTTAATGTCATTTTTTTCTTTCATTATTGGTTTTAATTTAATTAATACAACATTCAAGATATTTATCTCACCAATTTGTCAAAAATAACATGTATATCAAGTTTCTCAATTCAAACATGATGTATGCCAATTGAGGAAAATACAAATTATATGTCCAAAATCTCAATTAATCACATATACTACTTCCTTTAACATCCAATTAAATATTTTTAACAATAATTTCATAAACCGCCAATTTTACTCAAAAATCCTAAATTTTCTTCTACATAATTTTTAGGAAAAAGTAGAATTGCAAGATTACATACCAAATTGATGTCCAAATCTTCAAATTAAACTCCTATAAACTTTAATTTCTTCATCAATTCCTTATTCCTTCTCTTTCTCTTTCTCCCTCTCCTTCAATTCATCTTCTTTATCTTCATAATATTGCATAACAAATTCAATTTTATACATTTTATGCATTAATGCGTGCAACTACACCAAAATCATGGACTAAAAATAATCAAAACTCCATTAACTTATAAAATTTCAGGTACTACTCATCAAGATCACCCTTATACCTTTTCTTCATCTTTTCCAATTTTTTTTGTTGATATGGTGATTTTAGGGACCTTACGTTGATGATTGAGTGTTTAATAGGTGGCTTGGAGGTTAAAAAATTAAAGAAAGTTGGAAAATGAAAGAAATGAAAGGAAAATGGAGAAGAAAGGAGGGAGGTGATTCTCAACAATATTTTGGAGAAGAAGAAAATGGGTAATTGACAAAAATGGCATGTGGTCCCTTATTAAAAAATTTTCAATTCTTTTTTTAGATCCAAAATTAACCTTAACTTTTAATCTATTTTCTTCTTCTTAATAAAAATACCCATAAGAAAAATATCAACCTCACATAAAGAACTTAATTAATATCAATTATTTTCATTAATATTTTTGGGTTTGACTTTTACCCTTTCTCGGGTCAAACTTTGACCATTGGTAAACTTTTAGTCAAACCCTTTAAATGAAATCATTTTGAGTTCTAATTTGATCCTCGGGCTATCCTTGAACAATATTATTTGATACTAAATAAAATAAAATGCAGTTTGGGTCTCGATGTCACTATTCACGACCTAAAAAGTACTATTTATGAGATCAAAATTTTTGGGACGTTCCAATTCTTCTCTTCTAAATTAAAATTTTGTCCTCAAAATTTACCTGTGTGAAATAGTCATGGATAAGACTTTCTCATGGTTTCTTGTGGTTCTTATGTAACTTCCTCAACCTCGTGGTTCGTCCATAGTACTTTTACCAATGGAATCATCTTGTTTCTTAGCTGTTTTGTATCTTTTGCTAGAATCTTCTCCGACTTCTCTTCATAAGTTAGATCTGGTTGTATTTCAATATCTTCTAGTTTTATAATGTGTGATGGATCAAACTGATATTTCCTTAAAATAGATATATGGAAGACATGATGAATCTTTTACATATCTTGTGGCAATGCTAATCTGTAGGCTACTGCTTCCACACGCTCAATTATCTCAAATGAACTAATGAATCTAGGCTTTAACTTACCTTTCTTACCAAATCGAAACACTTTCTTCCATGGTGAAGCTTTTAAGAAAACCTCATCACCAACAACATATTCAATGTTCTTTCTCTTCAAATTTGTATATGATTTTTGGTGATTAGAAGCAACTTTCAACCTTTCCTTTATAATTTTAACCTTATCCTAAGTTTCCTTTATCAATTATGGACCAACAATCTTGTTTTCACTAAGTTTTATCCAACATAAGGGTGTTATGCACTTTCTAACATAAAGAGCCTTATATGGTGCCGTTTGTATGCTTGCTTGATAGCTATTATTATATGCATATTCAATCAATGGGAGGTGCTCATCCCAGCTTCCTTTAAAATCAATAACACAACTCCTAAGCATATCTTCTAGCACCTGAATCACTCTTTTTTGATTGTCCATCTGTTTGAGGATGAATAGTTATATTAAAATTCAACTCAGTACACAAGGTCTCATGTAATTTCTTCCAAAATCTTGAGGTGAATCTTGGATCCCGATCTGATATGATGGAAGATGGTACTCCACACAACTGCACTATCTCACTGATGTATAATTCTACATACTTTGAAAGTTAGTAGTCAGTTCTAATAGGTAAAAAGTGAGCTGACTATGTCAATGTATCTACAATCACCCATACGACATTATACTTCTTCTTAGTTTGAGGCAACCCAGACACAAAATCCATCATGATTCGATCCCATTTCCATTCGGGTATTGTTATTGGTTGAAGTAAACCCGATGGAACTTGATGTTATGCTTTTACTTGTTGGCATGTAAGACACTTGGTAATATAATCTACAATGTCTCTTCATACCTAACCACCAATAATGTGTCTTTAAATCTTGGTAAGTTTTAGGACTTCTTGGGTGTACAACATATGAACTACTATGGGCTTCCTTTAGGATGTTCTTTTTTAGCTTATCATCATTAGGGACATGTATTCTATCTTTGTGATACAAGTAGCCATACTCTTAGATTACATAATCATTATCTTTCCCCTCTTGAATTTTTTTAAGAATGATAACTAGCTTTTCATCTTGTTTCTGTGCTTCCTTGACTTGTTGTAACAACTTTGGTTTAAGCCTCAACTCAGCTACAATGGCTTCATCACTGGTTACAGATAATCTAGCATTCACTGCTCTTAAAGCTGATAACGATTTCCTACTAAAAGCCTACTACATTTGCTTTGCCTGAATGATAGTCAATGATGCAATCATAATCTTTAATAAACTCTATCCATCTTCTTTGTCTTAAGTTCAACTCTTTATATGTAGGCAAATATTTAAGACTTTTGTAATCTTTATAAATATAACATTTCCCTCCATATAAGTAATGCCTCTAAATATTCAAAGCAAAGACTATGGTTGCTAACTCTAAATCATAGGTCAGGTAGTTCCTTTCGCGAGAGTTAAGTTGCCTAGAAACATAAGCAACTACCTTTCCCTCTTATATGAGTACAAATCCGAACCTATTATATGAGGCATCACTGTAGATCACGAAGTCTCTACCAAGTACAGGTTGTGTGAGAACAGGTGTTTTAGTTAATATGTCCTTTAGCTTCTCAAAGCTTTCCTAGCTTTTATCACCCCACACGAATTTTGAATTTTTTTGAAGTAACTTGGTCAAAGGTGCTGCGATTATGGAGAATCCCTTAAAAAATCTTCTATAGTATCTTGCCAAACCTAGGAAACTTGTAATCTTTGTAGCATTCCTGTGTGACTTCCATTCTATAATGACTTCTATCTTCTTAGGATCAACTCTAATCCCATCTACTGATATGACATGACCAAGGAAAGAAACTTGATTAAGCCAAAATTTACATTTACTGAACTTGGCATAAAGTTGTTTATCCCTCAAAATCTGTAAAATAATTCTCAAATGCTCATTATGCTCCTCTCGGTTCTTAGAATAAACCAAACTATCATTAATGAAGACTACCACAAATTGTTCCAGATAAGGAAAGAAAATATGATTAATGAGATTCATAAAGGCTATTGGAGCATTTGTGAGTCCAAAAGGCATCACTAAAAATTCATAATATCCATATCTCGTTCTAAAAGCTGTCTTCAGGACATATGCTTCCTTTACTCTCAACAGGAGTTATGTTGGTTTCAGATCAATCTTAGAGAAAACACTTGCACCTTTAAGTTAATTAAAAAGGTCATCTATTATAGGTAGTGGATACTTATTCAGTTATTCTTCACAATAACTTGTTCAATTGTCTGTAATCCATACATAGCCTAAGAGACCTATATTTATTCTTGACAGATAACACAGGTGCACCCTAAGGAGACACACTAGGGTGTATAAAACCATTTTCAAGAAGCTCTTGCAGTTGGATTTTCAATTCTTTAAGTTTTGTGGATGCCATCCGATATGGTGCAATGGATACTGGTGTTGTAACAAGTATCACATCAATAGAAAATTCAAATTCTCTTTCCGATGGTAACCTTGGCAACTCCTCAGGAAATAAATCCTAGAAGTCTCATACAGTTGATATATATTGAATTTTAGGATTATACTTTCTAGCTTCAAGAACACAAGCTAAGTTGGCTAAAAACACCTTTCGAATAAGCCTTTTTGTTACAATCGTTGATATAACATTGAAGAGAAAATTTGACCTTTTGTCAATAACTGTGGTCTCATCAATGTCGACTGTTATAAAAGTGATTCTTTCAAGATGACAATCTACCACTTCATGATGTCTAGATAGCCAGTCCATACCAAGGATCACATTAAATTAGCGGAAAGGTAGTTTAATCAAATCACCAGGAAATTCATAACCTTGTATTCTTAGCGTTCAATTCTTGTAAACCCTATTTATCACCATACTATGACCCAAAGGATTTTTAACTAGAATATCATGTTTAAGAGTGTCAACAAATAACTCTATATTTTTAGGCAATGGCATACATATATAAGAATTTGTAGATCCTGGGTTTATTAATGCACAAACAAAAATGTCAAAAATAGTAAAAGCATCCACAATCATATCTGGGGCATCCTGGTTATCACAGGCCCTCATATGCACGAAATGGAGTATAGGTATTAGGTCTATAAACTGTCTTTGATGTGACCCTCCAGCCACTAGCACCAAAACTAGCTCCCGTGTTTCTACCTCTGCCCCTCGGAGTTGTAGGAACTAGTCTCTATGCTTAACTAACTATTTGATATCATCTACCAGGGCAATCTCTCCGAAATGCTCCATAGATCCACATTGTAATCATGCTCCCTTCATCTTCCAACACTGTCTACCATGCTTTTTCCTATAATGCTCACACAGGATAGCTACCCCACGTCCTGATCCACATGTTTTAATAGCTATAGATGGGGCCGACTGTCCTACCTTAATCGTTGATCTCTAACTCTGTCTTAATTGGCAATAAGATGTCTGTGTTTGTGTTAGAGCCTGGGACCTTAAACCCTTTTGCTTCTTACTTCCTGAGAAGGATGAACTAAATTGTCCCTAACTCCTCTTCTGTTGTCACCTATATTGGGCAAAGCCACAATATTACAACTATTACTATTACCTTAAAGATCAACTGTAAAAACATTAACTAGAAAGCTTAGCAGTAGCATTACTATATATGAAGGGTTTGGTTACTTTGGTCTTTCAGCATCAAAGTCCATCATCCAGATAACAAGTTATTCGTAAGGCTTATGCTTTTAGATTATATTAGATTCTCCAAGATTGAGCAACATTAAGATGGCAAGCTATTGTATCTATATTGATGACTAGTTGTTCTCAACTCTGAAATTCAGAAACAGGTTAAGTTTTCAAAAGGACCATGTTAATATGAGCAAGGCATATGTTGAGCATAGACCAAAAAAGAAACTATGAGATTAAAATAACAATTAAGTGCTAAAGATGGATGTGATTCTCATTAATTTAAGGATAGAATTGACAGTTTAGGGATAAGGTGAAACATAATATTTATAATGAGATGGCAACGCTGATAACATTGATTAATTTACATCTTGTTTTAGAATCAAGATTCCACAATAGCATATTATGCTAATAGGTGCGTAATCATTTGATGCAAAATATGTTGTAGCCATTATGATCATCTGATACCAATACCGATTTTGAACACTAAATTTCTGTAGTCAATACCAGTAAAATGTGGTGATTATAAGATTCACTCTTTTCATAAAAACAAGAACATTATATCTAAGGTATGAAATACTTTACTAGAATCTATAGTGTTGCCGTTGTATATAGTGGTTTAATGGAAGATTAGACTAGAAGCCTTCTCTTCCACCAGGGTTTAAATCCTTGTGGAGCCTCTAGGATTTAAAGTGTACCAAGAAGAAAAAAGAATCGGGATACTTATTTCAGAAGAGTAAATCACGAACAAAAGTAACAAGTCTTTAGTGTTAGTCAGTTTCATTCTCGAATTCAAAAGTCAAGTGATGTTCTTAGGTTGAATTAGGTAATGAATATGATTGAAACAATAATTTGAAGTCAAACCACAGAACATCTAATCCAATGAATACATTCCTCCTGAATCCACACAACATCTCTCCAATTCAAAAAGAGAAAACTTTAAGAAAATCATTAGAATGTATAGTAAGAAACACCAGCCTTTGCTTGGTGAAGGCTACAGTTTGCTATGATGGATAAAATCCAGGCCAACACAACCAAATAAGGATCTAGGTCGTGGAAGAGAGGTAGAGAGATTAGTTGTTAGATGAATGTCGACTACTTTAGATGAAGAAAAGTAGCGTGGGGTAGCATTGCCTGTGTCATTTTTTTAATTAGGTTTTTAGCAGAGGAAGAGAAGCAATTGATAAGAGAGAGTTGTAACAGTTTGAGAAAAACCACAAATTCCTCTAAGAGACAATCGCGAAAGCATAAGTTCAATGGATTAAAAAAATTAAAGAAGAAAGAAAGGAAAAAAATTATCAGTGCTAATTCTTGGTTTCAGCTATTTGCTGTAGCTTTGGGTCTCATGTAGGAGAAAGGTGGGTAAGAGAAAAGATTAAGAAAAAACAATATGTTATTAGTAGAGAGTGAAGCACCGGAGATAGTTGCGGGCAAACTCATGCCAAAAAACATAGAAATCACTCTCATTCCTCTGGATTACGAGAGGAATGGAGGATTGCCCAAACTAAGGAATGAAAATCTTAGCTTTTCAATGATAGGTTCATACCAAACATCAGTTTTCATTCCATACCTATACCATTTTTCCCATACCCCCTAAACAAGCACACCATAAGGGCGCTAGTACTCCTTGCCTAATTCACTTAGTAATAATTACAGAGTTTTGTCAATATATTTTGTGGATGTTAGAGGTTGGACACTTATGCAGTGACGATGGTTAAGATGAGGCAAATTTAGAAATAGTTTAAGGAATACAATTAATAAGGATCAATCTTCAAAATAAAGTACAAAATATGATTTATTCTTTATTATGATTATGTGTTAATTATTTTATAGAATCTAAAATAATTTTAACTTTTGAAAAATCAAAATGAAAAGTTTCACTATTTTGCTACATAAGAAATAGGATCCCCCTATAATTTTAAACACTTTTAATATTCAAATCAACCATATATGAAAGACAAATTAATGAACTTGCTATATGGGTTTGGACAAGTACATGCTTGGGTTTGCTGGTGTCACCACTGGTCACAGTCTGGGGGACTATTGGTGTTTTGGTTGTTACAAAACTTGATTAATGCATTCGTTTATTTTTTTTGTTAAGTTACCAACGTTATGATGTAATGTTCATCATGTTTTTACGTAGTTATGACCAATAACGTTACTAATGTTCCTTCTTGCTTTAATATGTCTTTACTCCATTGTCAACGTGTGAACCCTTTCTGCTATATATATATGACTCACACTTTGTTCTTTTGGCTCTCTCCCGCTGTCACGGCTATGCTCATTTTTCCTATATAAGACACACATTTCTTCCATATAAAAAACACCTTTTATACACATATCTTCTTGTCTTTTCTATTTTGCCTTTGTCTGCTTTTATTAATTTTTGGAGATAGTTCCTACTCTGCCCTTTGGAGTGCAATAAAGTTGGTGGAGAAGGTGTTAACCCTGGGGTCAGATTCCATTATCCTGCTGCACCATAGAGGGGGAATTTCTGACTTAGAGTAGTGATTTTCACAACACCTTGCATTTCAGACAAGTTGTTCTAATTTTTTAATGCTTTTTCACTAACAAACTAAGTCAGAAAATCATTATTGCATATGAAGTGAATCACACGTCAATACAATGATAATCAAATACACAAGAAGGGGGTTGAATTGTGTAATCTTTTTCGTTAATCCTTTCTCA
>JANZLX010000005.1:21251139-21263062 GCA_025531955.1 Erythroxylum orinocense
CCAGGAGCTTCCACTTTGTAAGCTCAGAATCTCTCTGAAAATGGCTCTCATCTCATCCAAGTACGGAACTAGTTGCAGTGAAGAGTTAGTCATAAAATAGTTTAATATACAGTATATATTCATTGAGTACTGTTCTGCTTAGTCTCAGTATGTATGTAAAATAGCATAGTTTTAAGAAAACAATACTATATATGATTTAGATTTACAAAATCTTCAACTTATCTGTTCTCGTCTAAACTAGGCTCATGCAAGCATGATAATCCATGAACAGTACGCAAAGCGCCTGTGTCTGCATTTTTACTGTTATTCTTACACCATTTTTTTTCGATTACGAGGAATAATCATTATTGTTGGGAATAATTAAACGTTGCAACTAAGTTACCAGTTGAGAGGTTTTTGAGGCAGCAGTCTTAAGGACCTGATTCTTTAGAAGGTAAGTAGCTACTTAGTTTTGGACTTTGTTCTATAATTGAGACTAATTGTATGACAATAATTTTGTTACTATTAATGTTTGTCATTAATAAATAAGAATATTTTTATTTTATAAAAATACCGATGCTCAATTATGAATTTTTTTGTATATATTAATTTTATAACTTTTATGCATATCAAAAATAAGTTAATAAACTATGATTTTAGAAGATATTTTTATTTTAAAAATAAATTTATTATTTCACCGCTTAAAAAAGTTCAAACAATCTTATGTCAAAACTTTGCCTTCATATTTAAAATTTTATAAAATGTGAATGTCAGAATTTCAACTCCTATATAGAATTTTTCGTAGGTATATATTATAACAATTAACCTAACATGTAAGCTTATTTTCTTGAATAAAGGCTTATTGTCAGCCTCTACTTAAATCTAAAATCTTATTTTAAGAAAACTTCATTGGATTTCTTCACTTGGTATAACTACCCTTTATTTTCCCTTTTTTATCATCTTATGTTTTACCTAACAAATTTGGATCATTGCAATAAGAAGGAGAAGAAATACAAGTCCTTGTATATTAGAGAATGAAATTAAATTCACATGTTATGACTGAATCTTTCACTTTAAGCTATTATTAAATTTAGCTTAAATCAAATAAAATCGATAATATATTATCCCAAAAATAAAATTTGAGAAAACATAAGGTTAGCTCCTACAAATATAATCAATTTGCTTCTTGAGATGAGCATCGCATTGTGGAGCAAACAATCATATAAATTTAGACTTTTCCTACATCTACGCAATGTATTAAAACTATCCGTTTTGTGAGGATCAAAAGAGAGTCATCTTTCTTTTGATTTTTATAAAGACTCAAACTCGTAATTTTTTTATTACAAAAGATTACCATGCTTGATAACTTGATACGAGGCAATACACAATAAGAGCGCATCATCTTTGTTGCCGAACTATATATACTGCTAGTTTCTCAAAAGGTAGCTACTTTGGACATTCATGGACAAATTCTGACGCTGTCTACCACTATATATACTGCTAGTTTCTCAAAAGGTAGCTACTTTGGACATTCATGGACAAATTCTGACGCTGTCTACCACTTAACTCCTGTACAGTACTTAATATGAAGTTGGTCTTTGAATATCCCGTCCTGTACATGCTGTTAACAATCACTAGCTAATCGATTTCCGCGTGCACATAATCAACAAAAACAAAATTTTGTTCAAGTTGATGCATCAGATAAGCCAATCCGGCACTTACGAGTGCAAGACCTGCCAAAAGAGCCCGAAGCTTCACATCTGAAGGAATGCCAGCAGTTGCGCAGAACTTCACAGTTGCACCAACTAGAATCTTTTCCAGCGTCTGGAATGCTTTATAAGCGCTCTTGCACGATGAACATTTTAAAGTATGCTGCTCAAATCTATCCAACATCTGCATTCCATATCAATGGAACAGACTATAAGGAACAAAGTTGACTTAAGGGAATCCAGTGTAAGAACAAATTTGGTGGCTTTTGGTAAACATGAAACAAGGATATCTGTTCCTGTAGAAGTTTTCTACTTTGTAATTTAGTGTCCTACGCAATTAAACTTAGAGTCTCTAGAATCTAACAAATGATTATTTAACTTACTACTAAAATCACTAGATCTTTGATGCCTGACGTTTGATAAGACTGTTGATGGCAAAGTCTGTTGGTCAGTAACGCCAAACCAGGTTGGAATGAATTGTTATTGTAAAACCTGCTATGTCTTGGTAACGTAATTTCTGTATGGAAGGAATTGTTTTGTAAAATTTGCTATGTCTTGTTAATATAATTTCTGTATATTTTTACTGACAATCAAAAAACGATTCGTTACATGTGAATTTATAGGCATTACAAGGATCAATCACATTACTGCAATTGATCCTATTTTTTCTCCTAAGGCAGGATTATAAGGATTCCATAATTAAGAATTTGACTAGATCATATAATTAACGTGATTTACTTTCCTAGCACTCCCCCTCAAGTTAGGTCGTGGGATCTTTCACGCCTAACTTGCCCAATATATTACTGAAGGCTTGAGCCGGAACAGCCTTAGTCAGCAGGTCTGCAAGTTGATTCTCTGAACGAAGATATGGCAAACTCACAATTCCTGCCTCGATCTTTTCTTTGATGAAATGCCTGTCCACCTCTATGTGCTTGATGCGATCATGTTGTATCGGATTTTCTAAAATGCTTATCGCTGCTTTGTTGTCACACATCAACTGGCACGTATCTCCAACAGAAAAGCCAATTTCAGCTAGCAGCTTCCGAAGCCAAAGTACTTCTGCTAAACCTCGAGCAATTCCTCGAAATTCTGCCTCCGCACTCGACAGAGCCACAACCTTTTGTTTTTTGTTTTTCCATGCTACTAAATTTCCTCTGACTAATGTAAAGTAACCAAGGTTGATCTCCTGTCTACTGGGTTGCCGGCCCAATCTGCGTCGGTATAAGCCTGTATTCTCAGATCTCCATGTTTCTGAAATAGCACTCCTCAACCTGGTGTTCCTTTAAGGTAGCGCACAATCTTGAACGTTGCTTCCATATGATCCACCTAGGGGTTATGCATAAATTGGTTGATTACTCCCACAGCGTAAGCGACATCGGGCCTGATATGAGAAAGGTAGATGAGCTTCCCAACCAATCTCTGGTATCGTCCTCTGTCAGTTGCCCCAGCCCCTTCTTTCATTTTGAGTCCATGATTTACTACTATTGGTGTCTCTGCTGGCTTGCAGTCAATCATCCCCATCTCTGCTCGTAAATCCAAAACATACTTTCTCTGAGAGATGAAGATTCCCCTTTTTGACCTTAGTACTTCAATCCTAAGAAAGTACTCTAATCTTCCAAGATCCTTCATCTCAAATTCTGTAAAGAGATGCTCCTTAAGCTTTGCAATTTCCTCTTGATCATTCCCAGCTATAATCATGTCATCAACATATATGATGAGACATGTAACCAGTTTCCCTCTTTTTTTCAAGAATAAGGTGTGATCGAAGTTGCTCTGTCGGAATTCATTCTTCTTCATTACTAAGGTGAACCTCCCAAACCAAGCTCTGGGTGACTGTTTTAGGCCATACAGTGCTTTTTTTAATCGACACCCTTCTCCTGGCTTGAAGCTTCCTGAAAACCCTGGAGTCGCTTCCATGTACACTTCTTCTTTTAATTCCCCATGCAAGAAGGCATTTTTGACATCGAACTGGTGTAGAGGCCAGTCATAATTGGCTGCAACAGAGAAGAGAACCCGAATCGTATTAATCTTGGCCACCGAAAAGAATGTTTCTGAATAGTCGATCCCATAAGTTTGTGTGTACCCTTTAGCCACCAATCTTGCCTTATACCGTTCAACAGTACCGTCTGCCTTGTGTTTTATGGTGAACACCCATCTGCACCCCACTGGTTTTTTTCTACTGGAAGCTTGCACTTGTCCCATATATGATTCCTATCTAATGCATCCATCTTGACCTACATATCTTGTCTCCACACCTTGCTTTTCAGAGCTTCTTCCACTGTCCTGGGAATGTCCTCAGAGTAAAGTGTAGCGTTAAAAGCTTGTGCTACCTTGGATACGCTCCCCCTGGCTAAGTTAGCCATGGGGTACTTGGATGCCCGTGGTTCATACTCCGGTTCGTACCTCTTTGGTGGAACTCCTCTAGTGCTCCTTTGTGGTAGAGTGTATTTTTCTATAGCCTCCGGTATTGCAATATTGTTAGAAGGTTCTGTAGTAGTAAGTTCAGGAACATCTTCTGGCTCAGGAGTACTTACCTCAGGAGGATTTTCAGCCGGGGTTGATGATTCGGATGGCTATGTTCGGGAAGCAAGTTCTATGTGTTCGTTGTTGGACATAGTGGCCCCACCTACTATCTCTGTTAGGACAGTGTCAGACAAGATTGGGCTGCGAAACTGACCCAAGAAGTCTAATGGCTCATTCTCCCCCTGACTATTGGGTGGGTTTTGGAAGTAATATTTTGTTTCCAGAAAATCACAATACATGGTAGTATACATGTGTAGAGGATCTTGTTTAAGGAGATCCCGTCGTTCGTTGTCAAACTTGTCATCAACACCCCCAAGGAATTGGAACAATCTGAATTCTTGTATTTCACGACTTCGTATCTCCATGTCTACGGAGCACTGCATTGGATTGGTTGTTCTTCGATCAATCTCTTTCCAAATTCCTTGCAAGGTGCTGTAATATTTTTCAATTGACAATTGGCCCTGCTTCAGGTTGTTTGCCTTTATGGTTAAGTCGAAAATTTGCAGCTTGTCTCTGCCGCTAACGTATGTTGTGGCCAGCACATTCCACAGTTCTCTGGCTGTCATGTAATCTACATATTGTGACACTAGGTCTTCCTCTATGTTCTCTATGATCCAAGAGATCACAGTGGAATCCATCTGCTTCCATTTTTGGTAGTTTGGATCAGTTGTTGGAGGGGGGAGATCTGTGATATGATTGAGTCTCCCCCTGCCCGTGATTGCGAGATTCATTCGCCTTGCCCAGACGGAGTAGTTGTGTTCATTGAGTTTCACTGAGAGTGTAACATTGCTGCTCTCTGTGATTTTGTTTGGTGCGAGATTTTGCAGTAACTGGATTAATTGTACTGCTGTCATGTTTGTAGGATTGGACGAAGTTTCCCCTGTTTGTGATGTGCTTCCATCTTCGTCAACAGAAGCCATCTCAGTTAAGCGGCAGAAGATGAAAGAATCAAAAAAAGGTCCAAATGATCGGTTGATGCTTTGATACCATCTTGACAATGTAATTTCTGTATATTTCCACTCATACATAAAACAATACGTTACATGTGAGTTTATAGGCAATACAAGAATCAATCACATTACTGCAATTGATCATGTTTCTTCTCCTAAGGCAAGATTACAGGGATTCCACAATTACAGAGATTTGACTAGATCACGTAATGAACGTGATTTACTTTCCTAACAATCTGCACGTTGCTAAATTCTTAATGATGTTCTTAATTACTTCACTCGCATACATTTTGCACTTGAAAGACATTAGTATCTCAACACGGAGGTGAACGGATGGTAAACGAAGTCATTTGAGCTTTTTAAAATATGAAATAACAAGACTTGATATGAAAAACGGCCTTCTGGCAATTCTCCGGGAACAGGCGCATGTTTGCAACATAATGTAACCTGAATCTAAGATTCCATCCAAATTTAAAGTGTATGTCCAATTCAAAAATCATCAACTTAAATGCAGCCCTATGTTTGATCCGAAGAACAATAAGATATTAATCAATTCAATGACATTTGTTCGGTGTTCTTTGTTTTGAACTGAAATGCGTTCATTCCGCGAGTTGTTTGATTAATGTGTTATATAATGTGCTTATACTTGGTGAATGTTTGTCTTAGCAATTCCCAAGAACTTCCAATAAAGTAGCATGAAACAAACCTCAATGCCACCTTTTCATCCACTGTCTTGATTATTGGCTATTCCATTGTTATGCATACCGAAGATGATATATCTCTTCTCTTGGCTACATATTCCTTTTATGCATAGAGTCGCAGGAACAAAGCAGTCCGATTTCTTATCCTACAATTTTTTTTTTCATTTGCAAAAAAACATTAACTCAAAATAAGCGAAAACTAAAAATCATAACAGAAAACAGAAGTAAATCTAAACGGCTCCTAAAAAATTAATAATGAAAAATATATTTCCAAAAGAGTTACACAGTAATTAAGCATGAAGCTTTATAAATCAATTAAGAAATATTAGAGTGCAAGCAAGTCATTAACATTGAACTTGACCACGTAAGCTACTCAAAACATAAAATGCACTTAGTATTCAAAAGAAGAAGCTGATAAAGTGATATCTAATAGATAGGATTGTTTAAAGGTGTCAAAACTCTCTGACTACCTTGTTTTTGTTTTGCTGCTTACATCTTTGTTTTTCCTCTTGTCCTATTCTCACTGCATTGCCTTATGTTAACCCACCTTGTCATCCTTATTTCCTTTACCTTCTTCTGTTGCATACTGCTGTCTTCATCATCTCTTGAGAACCTTTGATCTCCTTGTTCCAGTGCATGGCCATGCAACATCATCCTTTGCTCCTCTTTTCATCACTCATCCCTCCAGCTTCTTCATTTTAGTTGTTTATTGTCATCTTTATCCACTGGTCATTACCCTCCTTCCATTGCTTTGGAATCTTTTTTGCCTCTGAATTCCACTTTCGCGCCCTCATAACTAGATCCATCTTTCCATAACTATCAAACCACATCTTCATCCAGTTCTCTCTATCATTCTAATCCCATACAGAATTCCATTTAAAAGTGTTGGGTACAAGCGGAAAATAACTTCAGACCTGAGTTCAAGTTAAGCTTCTAACCTCCAAATGAGTTTGTTGATCGTAGAATTGTCTCTCCACCTTTGGATCTCCTTAAAGCAGGTGCTAAGAAATGGAATTATACTATACTTAGATTCTTCTTAGATAAAAGAGCTGCACTTATTGTCATGAAACAATGGACTCTAAATAATTGGAAACAACATGAATTATAGGAAGCGCTAGTCAATAATGAAGATGTTTTGCTCTTCAAGTTCTCCCATCCAGAAGTTGCTAAAAAGATATTATAGGCTAGTCCATGGCATATTTAGAATAACCCACTTTTGCCTCAAGCGTGGTGCCCTACTTTAAATATGGAAGTAATTAAATAAGAGCATATATCAATTTGGACTTGCGTACTTGCTGTACCAATTGAGTACTGGACAACATATGGCCTTAGTCACTTGGCAAGCTTCATTAGCAAGCCAATATATATAGATTAAGCCATTGTAGAAATCAAAAGAATCAACTTTTCGAGAATATATATCTTGATAACCTTGATGGTCAATCTACCTGAGGAAATTCCATCCATCAGGCTTGATGAGATTATGGAACCAGTAGAAGATTAGTTGAAGGTGTCTTATGCTTAAAAGCCCCAAATGAAAAACAAAAAGGTATGGTAACCTACAAGGAAAGTCTTTAAAACTGTTGAATATTAGGAACTCAGGGAATTGAATACCCTAGCTGATGCAATGCAAGTGTCAACTTCAATCAACTCTGTTAAAAGCAATACTCGCACTTTAAATGGAAAAGAGAGCAACTCTCCACAGGTGAATGATCCAAATGGTGACAAGTAAATAAGCCTACCAGGAAATACAGAGACTCTTGTGGATCATCCATAAACTGAAGGAGTGCGAATCAGGAAAAGATGAGTAATAAAGCTTAGAATGATACCCCCAATTAAAACTTCAAACAAGGAGATAGAAGAAATAGAGAGCAATAACCAAGGTTTTGAACTTGTCACTAAGAGAAACTCAATAGGAAAAAGAAACCTTGCTTAGTGAAGTCAACTTTAAGAAGATCTTGACATGGATTATTAAAAGAGCCAATGCGCCTCATAAGAAACTTTTGATCAAAACCATGATTACTTATAATAAAGTTGACATTATTGGAATTTCAGAATCTCGCATGAAACAAGGAAACTGTAACTTACTCAAGTTGTTACGTGATTATTGGAAGGAGGTCATAAACTATAACCATCACCCCAATGATAGAATTTTGGTGTATTACGACTCTTTTTTAATGTATGTTTCCACAAGATGAATAACTCATCAAATTGTTTGGTTTATTATGACTCTTCTTTAATGTATGTTTCCACAAGATGAATAATTCATCAAATTGTTCATCTAGAGGTGCTGATTGGGAGCTCAAGTTAAAAAGTTCATATTTCTTTTATATATGCTCATATCAAGGAGCTTTCGTATGGAGCAACTCAAAGATGTAGTTGATAATATCTCCCTTGGCTCTTAGCTAGTGATTTTAATTTTATCATCAAATTTGAAAAAGCTGACGGAAATAGATCTTTAGGAAATCCATGTCCAAATCTGAGAAAATGTCTAGCTAAAGCTTAACTGGTTGATCTCCCCTATGGTGGAAAGTTCTTTACCTAGAGCAATAATTAAACTAGGGAAAATTTCATTAGACGGAAACTAGACCTCAGCTTAGCAAATCAGTAATGGTTTCAAGCCTTTCCATCCAACTATACTATATTTACTAATAGTAGTCTGTTGGATCACTCAGCTATCATCACCCACATGTATTTAGTAAGTCCTAAAATACCTTTAAGATTCAATAATTTCTTAATTGACTTAGTAGGTTTGATGAGGCAATATGGAATGGTTTAAACGCGAGATTCAAGAGGTTTAAATGGTTTGTCTATGGTAGGAATATCAAATCATTAAGCATGAGATGAAAATTTTATTCATGAAGAACGTAGGGAACGCCGATCATTTGCTAAACATAGTAAGGAATGATCTTTAGAAAGCTAACAAGAGCTCTATAAAAACCCTCTTCTCTGCACCTACAAGAGATGGAAAAGGTAGATATGCAGAATTTCATCAAGCCTCTAGCCTATGATTTCTTTCTTATAAAGTAAAGGTCTAGCATTTAATAGATGAAAAATCAAGATAGGAACTCTTCTTTCTATCACAGAGTTATGTTAACCAAGAAAAATAACAATAGAATAATCTCTTTAAACAATGTTGTTCATAAGATGGACTCTCAATACCAACTACTAGATGGGGCTTTAATCACTTCTCTAGCATCATGAATATTCCCATGAATATTCCCACGAATGCTCACTCATATATCCCTCTTCTTAGAGAAATCATTAAGGGGTGTTTGAATGCTTAAGAAGTAGAAATCTTAAGTAAATCGATAACTATACAAGAGATTAGGGACGTTTTAAAATCCTTGAACCTTTACAAGGCTTCTAGCCCTGATGGTTTCAATATGAATTTTTTTTATCAAATCATTGCCTTTAACCACGCAAATGGTTATGGATGCTATTATAGAATTCTTTAACAAAGGATCCCTTCTCACTGAGCTTAACAAAACTTCCATCAATTTCATTCCTAAAGGTGGCGAGAGAAATCTTTTTCAGATTTTTGATACCTATTGCCTACTGTAACTCCATCTACAAAATCATTGCAAAAATCATAGCTCATATGTCAAAGAATGTGTTCCAGAATCACATTGATCCAATATAAGGTGCCTACATCCTTGGAAGAATCATTGGAGAAAACATCTTATTATTACAGGAATTGGTAAAAACCTATTCTAAAAGAAGAGGCAACTAGAATTGTATGTCTAAAATTGATCTGAAGAAAGCATGTGATAATTTGGATTGGGAATTCATCATTATTACCCTTAATATAATAGAATTTATAAAATCTTTCACCCAATGGATCAAACAATGCATAACCACTCCTTACAACATTCTGGTTAATGGACAACCCATTAGATCCTTCAAAAGTTATAAAGGAATTCGTTAGGGTGACCCCATATCAACATTTACGATTGTACTGATAACTCCCACCAATGTCGTTGAATTTCAGTTGAGCTTTCAAAAATATGTGTTGACTCCTCACTCTCCCATATGGTGATGATATAGATTGCGAAGACATATTTTTGGTTCCCATACAAGTCTTGTCTATTCCATCCATCCATTGTGAGTTGTTGCTATGACAATGAATTGTAATTTCTAAAATAAACCATAACTCAAGATCAAATAAAGAAATTCAAAAGATAATTAAATTAATAAGCCATATATACAATAAGATACAATAAAATAAAATAAAATAATACAATTAAATAAAATAAAACACAATAAATAAAATAAGATAAATACAAAAATTAAAAGTAAAATGAAAACAAAGATAAAACAAACTAAAATGAAAATGGCTAGAGTAATAGCATTTAGGCTTTCCTAATATCAAAGTCCCCAGGAACGGCACCAAAAACTTGATTGATCTATTTCGTGAGTCAATTTGTAATAAACCGAAAGTGTGCAATGTAGATGTAGCTAGTACCACCAAGTGCGGGCTGATCCCATGAAGATTATGAATACAAGTAATTGCCCTTATTCTATTATATAGCCTAAGGATTGATTTTAGGTTTTTAATTAAAAGCGAATAAAACTAAACAATTAAAGAAATAAAAAACAATAATGAACACATAGATAGTGGAATTTACTTAGAAAACTATCATTATCAGAAATTAATAACTAGGTTCAAATGCCCTTAAACCCTTAACAGATTGATCTTTTATCATGCAATTATTTTGATGATTTATTGGACCGTGGAAACGCCTATGGTATGCTAGTAGTTGACTTTGAGACTACTAATAACTAATCCTAAGGTCTCAAACTAAATTACTCAAGTTAAATCGTATAGGATAGTGTTGCCATTTTATGAATCCCTCTATTAGGTTTGACCCTAATTTGGAAGATTTATATCATCCTATCTCTAGGGTTGCAATTAAATCCTTCTAATTATGATAAATCTATTCACACTAAGATTTCTCAATCTCTAAGTTTGAAATCAGATTATCAATAAAAACATGTAATCAAATCACAATAATCAATCAAACCAATTACATTAATAAAGGAATCAAATCATGTCAAAGTATTAACAAAAGCTTCATCTAACTTAAATACTAACTAGAAGTTTAGTTACACAAGATCGAACATGAAATCAAACATAAACCGAAGAAAAATGAATTGAAAACAATGGTTTCATAATTATAAATCTCCCTGATTTTCTTCGATCAAATGTTCTTGTGATGTAGAGGCTTGATCTTGTATTATGATGGATCTTTCAATGATTTCTTCGTGTTTCCCACTTCCTATCGTCCCTTTTGGACGTTCTCCAAGTTTAGAAATCTCCTCCCTAAAGTCTCCTCCTCTATTCTATCTATGAAACATCACTTTATATTGAATTCTAGGTTTTTGGGTTATACACAGTTGTGCACAGAAACGTGCATAATTGGAAATTATTAGATATTGTGAACATGTATAGCCATGCACTCCTTCCAAATTTCTAATTTTATATTTTACATTGTTTTTTTAATCTAAATTCTTCTCCTTTAAGTTCACGAAGACAATTATTACTTTTTCAAACTTAGAGTAGATTAAGTACCAAATATATGATAAAAGTATAAAATATCAAGCAAAATACATCAAATATTGTTAAGTCAACATGACTTTACGATTAATAATTTTGATGAAGAACAAATAAGGAAACAAAAAATAGACGGAAGCGAAAAAAGCAGACGTAAGTAAAAAACAGGCGAAAGCAGAAAGCAAACGAAAACAAAAGCAAACGCAAGTAAAAAACAAACAGAAGCGAAAAAAGCAGACGGAAACAAAAGTAGACGAAAGAAAGCAGATGCTAGACGCGAAGGCAGAAAGCAGACGAACTCAACTGAATAACCGATTCTTGAAAGATCAAGAAGCAGTTAAAGACAAAGGCTATAAATACGAGTTGTGTCAAAGGGAATTTTTTTAGTCAGAAAGAGAATTTTTAGCGAGATTAAAAAGCTTAGCAATACTTATGAGATATTGTGCGAACAAACTAGAGCTACTATTTCTGTAACAAAGCTCGAAACAACTTTCAGAGTGAAAGTAGTGC
>JANZLX010000005.1:21263162-21275079 GCA_025531955.1 Erythroxylum orinocense
AAACCAATTACATTAATAAAGGAATCAAATCATGTCAAAGTATTAACAAAAGCTTCATCTAACTTAAATACTAACTGGAAGTTTAGTTACACATGATCGAACATGAAATCAAATACAAATCGAAGAAAAACAATTGAAAACAATGGGTTAATAATTATAAATCTCCCTGATTTTCTTCGATCAAATGTTCTTGTGATATAGAGGCTTGATCTTGTATTATGATGGATCTTTCAATGATTTCTTTGTGTTTCCCACTTCCTTAGACCAAAATCGTCCTTTTTGGACGTTCTCCACGTCTGGAAATCTCCTCCCTAAAGTCTTCTCCTCTATTATATCTACGAAACATCAATTTATATTGAATTCTAGGTTTTTGGGTTATACACAGTCGTGCACAGGAACATGCATAATTGGAAATTATCAAGTATTGCGAACATGTATAGTCATGCACTCCTTCCAAATTGCTAATTTTCTATTTTATGCTATTTTTTAAATCTAAATTCTTCTCCTTTAAGTTCATGAAGACAATTATTACCTGTACAAACTTAAAGCAGATTAGGTACCAAATATATGATAAAAGTATAAAATATCAAGCAAAATACATCAAATATGGCTAGTAAAATATAGTTAAATATCCAACTGTCAGCTGTAAAGTATGGTCACAGTAATATAATTCTCTTTTCAGCAAGATCTCAGAAAAGGAGGATCCTAATAGACAAACTAAAATGATCTTGAATCTTTATCATTGTTTATTAAAGAAGATATTTTTGTCAATTGGTCTTAATAAGAATTGTCATAAAATTACAACTAGCAAATTCTCATTAGGATTTATTGCATATTTCTTGAAAGGTAATAAGGAGAGCTTAGGGAATCTGAGAAAATGATATTGGAAAAAAGAAAAGTATATAATATGGATGGATAAAGGTAAGTTATTTTTCATATGGATTTTTGTATTATATAATGTTGGACTTATATATAATATATGTATATGTACATGTGTGTGTGTGTGTGTGTGTGTGTGTGTGTATGGTTAGGGACCTAATGATTGAAGGTATAGAAATAGGCCAGTAACAAAGCACACAATAATTCAGACTATTAGGTGATATGCATTTTATATTGATAATTGATTTATTAATCTTGCTCTACATATTGGTTATCTTATAATGACCTACAAATGATTGTCTTAAAAAATATATGATATTATTTTTCAATTTAATGAACTTTTTTAAGTATTTAAAAGTTTTGTACATATGTGCATGGGTATTCCAATTAGATCTTATTATTTTCTTGTAACATTTGCGTAGTTCATTACTTTATCTTAATCATAACATGTCTCTTAACATTTACCGATCAAATTTTGTGATTATGTGGTTTCCTTGGAGAGTTTCAACCACTTGGTACAATTGCAGTTTTGACTAGATAACATAAATAAAAGACTTTATGAAACTTCTATAGGTGATTATGATTAATTATGCTTTTATTATCTTATATACTTTATGTTAAATGTTTATTAAAGTGTATGTATACATGTAAATGTCCATGAATCACTTATATACTCCTATATGTTGATTGTTTCAAATGGATGAACATATGTCTTTAGTGGAGAGTTCTAATCTAGTACCAAAAGTATACTAATACAGACTTCTAATTCGGTACCAAGAAACAATTCATATTGAAGGAGCAATTTCATTAAGAAGTGATATTTAGAATCACTTCAATAAGACTAGATCAATGGACTAAGGTCGAATGTAAATATTGTCATAAGATGTTAGCTAAGGGTTTAAAAGGTGGAATCTCTCAATTGAAGAGAGATATGGAGTCGTGTAATAAAAAAAGATCGTATCAAAAGGTTAACCATTTTTTACTCCTAACTTAATAAGAGGGAAGAATAAAATGATAGTCACAACTTATGAAAACAACATACCAAAGTTTTTGCTAGCTAATATGATCATTAGTGATGAACAAACACTCTCCATGATTGATAGTAAAAAAATTAAGATGTTTGTCAACTCACTCCAACCAACCTTTAAGATTCCAACTTAGAATATCTTGAAGAAATACATTTTCAAGATATACAAGGATCAAAAGAAAAAAATATTAAAGTCGTTGCTGAATATTGATAGATGGGTTACCATTACATCAGATATGTGGATAGTTGATAACCAAAAAATGGTTATATGACGATGACATCACACTATATTAACAACAACTCGATTCTACTTATATTCTTAAATATTTCAATAATTTATTTATTATTTATTTTATAATTGATATTTGTTCATATTTTTAAATGGTAGGTGTATTTATATGTCAAGACCCCATATACTTGAAAGGTGAACAACCATGCTAGTTGATTGTTTAATAAATTAAAATACCGACACCGAATTATCTATCATAACACTAAAATAACTATAACATGAATGATACAATGATTGGAAAGTTAAAGAATAAGTTACAATTGGGAGATCGTTGGTTAGTGAGAGGCTACAACATACGTTGTTTTACATATATTATGAATTTGATTATAAAAGATATAGAGGTCATAAAGGAAGTGATAGAGTCAATCCGGAATAGCATAGTGTATTAGAGTGGAACAACCAAAAGAGTTATAAATTTTAAAGAAACTACATGACAACTACGCATTCCATACACGAAGAAGTTGGTATTGGATTATCCTACCTAATGGAATTCAACCTTTAAGATTTTGAAGTCAACAACCCAATATGATGAGGAGTTTAACAAGGTAAGACAAAAAGATTCTAAGTATACTTGCCTACTTATAGAAGAGCATAAGGCATTGGCTATTGCACTTTATGCGAAGTTGAAAATATTTTTTAATGCTATTAAGTAGTTCTCAGGAATAAAATATACAACTTTACACAGTTACTTTAGCCATCCTTAAAATGAATTGCCCAAGTAGAGGCTGGAGGGATACATTAACATAGATTAAAAAAGCAAACTTCAAAAGTAAAGGTGATAGGAAGATTTTCATGTTAGCAGTTTGTATGATCAATTACCATATTGGAAAGAAAGAAATTGCATGATTTTAATGTAGTGGATGTTGAATCAATTCGAAGTAAACTTATGCTAAGGCTTAGCTTAGTAGCTTTAGCAATGCATCTTACCTTTGAAATCTCAATAGGATTGACATTTAGACTGTCCTTGTCATTAAATCCTCTATAGCTCAACGTATAGCTGTTTTGTTTGTAATACCATTAGTTACTTTATTTCTTTTTCTCTTATATGTATAGAACTCCTTTAGTTATAAATTTAATATGTAAGATCAAGAAAGTTATATTTGATTGGAAATTTGATTCAAATGAGGTAATCCAGGTTATGAAAAAGCAAATGACAAAGAAGCTCAATTCTTACTAGTATATGGTCAGACATACTATAATAGTCATTTCTGTGTTAAACCTAAGATACAAGATAGAGGAGGTTTATTTTTATTATGGCATGTTGTATGGTGATAAGGCTCAATAGCATGTTGATATCATTAAATAATTAAGGTAATATTTGTTTAATAATTATCAACTAAGATTGAACAAAAATCATGATCGTAGTAGTTCAGCTATAGCTTTAGGTTCAACTTCAGTTTTAGCTTCATCTAAAACTAATGTTAAACATGTGTTTGCAAAATTCATTAAAGAAAAAAAGGCTAGGACTTCTTATAGTATGATGGAGTTAGACAACTATTTCGAGGCAGATGTTATGAAAAAAGTTGAAGGTGTGGAGTTCGATGTAATACTATAGTGGAAGAACCATAGAAGTGATTTCTCAACCATACAAGCGATTGCACAAGATCTACTGTTGCTGTAGAGTCTACTTTAGTATTGGTGATTGAATAGTCCTCATCGTGCTTGAATTTATCTAATTATTTTAAAAGCCCTTTTGTATGCTCGAAGTTGATTAGATGATGAAGATATTGAGGGTAAACTTTATTATTTATGATATATTAATTTTAATTGTCATAATAATTTAAATAATCATAAATTATTATATCTTATCTTATATTGTCTTTCTATATTAACACATGTACTAGCATAGAGACCAATCATTTAACTAAAAAAAATTTCAATGATGAAGGTATCTTTAATTGGTGATTATCATATGTTTAATATTCATTTAATCCAATTATTACACAATCAAGTATAATTTACATAATAACGTTTCTCTATGTAGATGAAGTGGTGCGAACTATTGACGATCTTGATTATAACGATTAGCTATCCCCTTTCCTCTACTATGAGTTTGTTATCTTTAATCTTTGTTTCTAGATTTACTTATTTTTCTTGTTGCTTTGGTTTTTACAATTGAAGATATAATTATTTACTTATGTGTCTTTATGTGTGTTCAAAACTATTGTTTCAACCTATTCACTCAACTTTAGTCTCTACTCTCCAACTATAATTGATAATTTCTTTTTGAATTTTTGCAAATTGTATCATTAAACAATTGGGATGATATTAGCACTATAATATTCTTTTGTTTTGATAATACAATAATTTTTAAAATATTAATGTGATGTTTGTTGCATAAGTAGACTTATAAATTTATAATATTAGCACTATAAAATTTTTTTATTTTGATAATAAAATGACTTTTATAATATTTTACTATGATATTTGTTTCATAAGGAGACTCATAAAATGAACCACACACCCTTTATTGGTATATTTAGATAAGAGAATAGTGATTAGCGAAAAAAAAGAGAAAATAATTTAAAGTAACATTAATTTTTAAAAAATTAAGCAAGGCATTAGACTTAACAATTTTAATAAAAATAGATTTTTAGATAACATAATATTTTATAAATATTTTTAAAATTTAAAATCATTTATTTTTATAAAATAGACCATCCCAAATCAATTGGGCTTCAGCTCAGATAGGCCCAATAGAACTTGGGCTTGGACTCTATTGGGCTTCGAGTAGCTCGAACCCCAATCAGGATATACCCATCCTAAGGCACGATTAGGTCTCGTTTCAAGCTCAGACCGAGTAGTGCCTAAATGTAGCCCAACTTATTGCCATCATTGATTGTGTTTGTCAAGAAGGTTGGAAAGAGTATTTTCAATCCTCTCATTATATATAGATGAAATTTTATTAGTTTCAGTACATTTTATTAATCTTATTATGTATAAAGCTCAAGTGCATAAAGTGTTTTGCTTAAGATTTCCGTTATCTTTGATTAGTTTCAGTATGATTGAGAAAGTCCATTGTGTATGTTAAGAGGGTTAAAAAGATTATGTTTAACCCTCTTATTATGTATATATGATATTTTATTAGTTAGAAATAATTTAAAGTTAAACAATACTACTCAAAAACAATTACCCTCTACGTTTGAGATGAAGAAAATGAGTAAGGTTGACTACATTTTCGGAGTCAAAATTCATAGAAATTGGTCTAAAAGATTTTTAAATCATCTTAGAAGAATTGCATTAGAACATTTTATAATCAATTTCATAAATAGAATGTCAAAGCCTATAGGTACTCATAATGGACAACAGGCAGTTTTCATGGTATTGAACAATGTTTTAAGACTAAAGAAGAAAAGAATAAATGTTAAAAGTGCATATGTTAATACTATTGGATGTTTGATGTATAAATATATACTCGAATAACCATATGTTATATTCTTAGGATATTTATTAGATATTAGAGTCATCATATTGATGTGTATTGCAAAATAGTTAAAAGAATTACCAAATATTTGCAAGGTGTTGTGAACCTTGCCTATAGACAATTAATTTTATCCTATTTTGTTTTATTATTTGTAATTTTTATTTACAAAACTAACAGTATATATTATTATGGGAATTTTATTTATTTGTTTTGCGTCTTTATTGTCACTTGTTAATTATATTTCAAATTACTTATTTTTGTATTTAAAAACTTTTCCAAAATTTATCTTAATTAATTTATATTTAATTGGTTTTATTCTTTCATAAAATAAATTAATTTCTTAGGCATTTTTTGTGCTTTAGGAACATTTAAAAACACAATCAAAACGCGGATTCAAATTTAGATGTTGGGAAACTTGTAAGAAAATTACACAATGACCAAATTATAAAGTGGGTGAAGACCAAACTGTCCAATTTGAGGATAAGGGACTATTATTTGGTAAAGCCAATGTTTTTAAAAATGAACTTAATATTAAACTGGTCAAAGAAAAAGTTTAAGGTTTAAAGGACTAGTGTTAATCCATTATAAAACTGATATATACTAAATAAACTGATATATACTAAATAAAAAGTAAATATTATAAGAATAAATAAAAATAAAATATTTTATTAAAATAAAAAGAGTACACTAATATTTATTATTATATAATAAATTAATAATAAACTAAATTTAATAATTGAGTCAATTAATAGATAAATATAGAGGGAATCCCTCTGGCTAAATTAATGGATAAATTATTCAAAATTCGTTTTCTTTATTCTAACTCAATTAATAGATAAATTAATTAATTTTATTTGTCTTTGGCAACGAATAGGAATAAAATTTAGTACGCCTCAGATTACTGCTTCTAAAGAAGAGGTATTGACCTTAGGCTAGATGTAAACTAATAGTTACTCATTGCCAAACTCTAGAACTCATGCTTCTAAGCCTAGGTTTTGACACTTAAATATAAGTTTTAAGTAATATTTAACTTAAAAAATGACCATTCACCACAATTCTCATGGGACCTAAAGTGGGTAAACTATTGACCGAGATATTAACTATTTAAACTTTTATAGTAAACTTGCTAAGCTACAAATCTTGCAAACAGCTCAGCAGAGTATTGGAAAACTTTCCAAGACTAAAATATTTTACAATGTCACACTAATGAAACAAAACAACTCTTAACTATGAAATAGCAAGCTCTACTTGTGTTCACAGATATCCTTACAAAGGCCACAGGTTCTTTTTGGCAAGTAAAAGGGATATAGAATTTGTGAACAAAACATCTGATTTTCTAAAAGACCATTACGTAGTTCCACCATCTTGGGATAAGATGATAACAAGGGTTAGTAAGGAGTCATGATAGTTATTGAATGCAACCTGAAAGGCCCAAGCTTGATGATCATCTGACAGATATAAGAAATTAGGTCTAGCTTCTGAGCATCACCACTGGCTTTTATCATAATTTTACTAGAGGAATCTCGTGAGAAAGAGCCTATTAATGTGCTGGGTGGGTAACCCAAATCTATTTTGGTTGAAGAAGAAGAACACTAATTTTTTGGTTCATAGAAAACTAACCAGTTTTTATTCATAAAAAAATAAAAATAAAAATCAAACTAAAAATTAAATTGGTTTATGCTTAATTCAGTCGAACTGGCCAACCCATTCTTGTTTTAAAAACATTAGGTGAAGCTGTAGGCAATTATAATTGCATTAAAATAAACTAGGTAATAAAATGCACACTCAAAAATTTTATTAATACTTTACACTAAACAACTTATTAGGGTTGGGCACCTTACATAGCTTTCACACCTTTTTTTCACTCACTTTTCTTTTAATTTTTTGTACAACGCATATAATGGCCAAATGGTCATATTTATAGAGAAACAAAGTTGGTAATAATCGACAGTATAATTGCCAGCTTCAGTGAAGCTATCTAAAGGAATTCAAAAATAATTTGGCTTGGTATTTTGACCAAGTTAAATATATCACTTTACAACTCATAATCTAGAAACTTGTATTAAACCAAGTTTAATTTCTAACATCCTCCCTTAAACTTGGTTTAATCATTCCAAGCATATTCTTCAACTTGTAAAATGGTTCAACTTTTAAGGGCTTCGTGAAAATATCTATTATTTGATCTTCAAATGCGCAAACTCAACTATAATTTCTTTATCTTTAACCAAATATAGAATGTAGTGAGGTTTAATGTCAATATACTTACTATAACCATAGAATACTAGATTCTTTATTAAGGTGACTGTTGATTTATTATCATAGTAGATTGTTGTTGGAACACCTTGTTGGTGTTGAAATTTCCTAAGCATCAGTCGTAGCCAAATCACTTAAGTGGTATAATTTGTTGTTGCTATATACTTTGCTTCTGTAGTTGAAAGAGCAACTACTTCTTGTTTCTTTGATGACCAAGAAAATGCTTCAGAACTAAGATGAAAGATGTAACTTGAAGTGCTTTTTTTTCTCTTTTCAACGTCACCAACCCAATCACTATCTATATATCCAACTAGTCATATATTTTTATTGTTTGAATAAAATATGTTATCATCAATCATACCTTTAATGTATCTTAAAATTCATTTTGCAGTTTGCCAATAAGATTGTCGTGGTGAATCCATAAATCTACTCACAATACCCACTTTGTAAACAATATCTAGCCTAGTTTTAGTTAGGTACCTCAGACTTCCAATAAGTCTTCTGAAGTTTGTTGCATCAACCAAATCACCACTTTCACCTTTCACAAGTTTTAACCTTTCTTTAACTGGTGTTAAAATTGGCTTGCATGCATCCATCTTGAATTTTTTTAAAATATCTTTTAATATTTTAATGTGAAATAAATATGCATTCATTTGTTTACTTTACCTCGATACCAAGAAAGTAGGACATTAATCCCATATATGTCATCTCAAAGTGAGCAACCATATCCTTCTTGAATTCCTACAACAGTCTTGAATTATTAACAGTAAAGATCAAATCATGTACATAGAGACAAACTATAACAATGTCATCCTTCTTTGTTGATCTTGATATATAAAGTATGTTAATATGGACACTTATGAAAACCATGTTCAATGAAATAAGTATACGAGTATACCATGACCCTGGTGCTTATTTAAGACCATACAATGCCTTTTTTAACTTATAAACCTTATCTTCTTCTCCTTACTTTACATACCCAAGTGGTTGCTCAACGTATACTTCTTCTTCAAGTACACCATTCAAAAAAGCTAATTTGACATCCATTTAATAAATCTTCCAATTACTTTGGGAAGTAAGTGAAATCATTAAATGTATAGTATCCAATATAGCAACAGGTGCAAATACTTCATAATAATCGATACCTAACTTTTGTTTGTATCCTTTTGTAACTAATCTTGCTTTAAAACATTTCACTTCTCCATTGGGCTTGTACTTTGTCTCGATACCCATTTGACACCAATAGGCTTCTTACCTTTCAGTGAAGTGGTTAACTCCTATGTTTTATTCTTTTCTATCCCACATATTTCTTCATCCATTGCTTTAATCCAACGACCATCATTTACTGCTTCCTCTATCATTACTGGACCACAATTTGTGAAGAAAGCATAATGGGCCATAACTTCATCATCATTGTCATCATAACATACTTAAAAATCCTTCATATAAGTGGGTGGATGCCATTCTCGTTATGAGCGCCTAATTGAAGGTGAAATACAAGGAGATGACATTTCAGGGTCTATGAGTTGGCTCTTCAGGAATTTGAGGTGAAGATGATTCTCTAGTTTGATTAGTCGTTTCTAATTCATTGTTTATGAACATTAGTAGTGGAAATGTTTTCTTTTTCTTTTTTTAACCAATCCCATACTCCATCTTATCAGAAGTAACATCTTAACTAATAATCACTTTTTGAGTCTTTGGATTATAAAGCTTATAACCTTATGTTTCCTTGCTATAACCAAGTAATATACATTTTTTTGCCTTGTCATCTAGCCTCTCTTTCAATTCATCAGGCACATATGAATATGTTATACAACCAATCACCCTCATATGACTAAGATTAGGCTTTTGTCCACTCCATGCTTCTTTTGAGGTTTTATAATGAAAACTTTTAACAAGAAACCTATTCAAAACATAGACCATATAAGCCACGACCTCTGCCCAGAAACTTTTAGGTAACTTCTTACAAAATAACATACTTCTCACCATATCCATAATAATTCTGTTTTTCCTTTCTGCCACTCTATTTTGTTGAGGAGTGTACCTAGTTGTCAACTAATGCTTAATTATACGCTTTCTTAAGAAATCATAACAAACAATATATTATGTGCCTTTATCCGTTCTCAAAGTCTTAATACAATAACCACTTTGTTCTTCAATATACGCTACAAAATTCTTAAGTACTTCACATGCCTCAGATTTCTGCTTCAAAAAATAAACTTAAGCTTAAAGAGAAACAGAGAGTTAGAGAAAACCCTAGAAAAAGCTACGCTCTAATTTAGGGACCATAACTACTTATATTAGGGTAAAACCTTAATTTAATTTCTAGTTTGGCCCTTCATAAAACTAGAAATTATAAACCCAGTCTCTACACATATAAAGCCCACACTTAAAATAGATGCATGAAGCCCAAAATACCATAAACATATTAGACTACTTTAATTAATTAGGCTCAACTTTATATGATAGCCTTTATATACAATTATATACATATAAGCCCACATGTTTGATTAAAAAAATCCTTACAATTATATGTTACCTCTATTTGATGGAAGCTTTACATAACAAGATTTAGATGCATGAGCTCTAGTGGATGTTTGGTTTTCCATGTCTGCTTTGTAGGAAATTGATTTCTATGCTTTTTTTTCCCATTACACATGACTCACAAATCTGGTTAGGAACTTGAATGGTTAGCAAATCTGAAACCCACTCTTTGTTTGCAAGAAACATAATGCTTACAAAATTCAAGTGCACAAGTCGCATATGCCATAGCCAATTATCACTTATAGTCATAGTATTACAACAAGAAGTATTACCATGATTAAGATATGATGGAAATAGATGATTAGTGTCATTCTCATCTTTATAATCATGCCTTTTGTTATATCACTTACGGTGAATCCATCTTTATTGAAGTGTAAATCATAACCCTTTTCTAATAATTTTCCAACGCTTAATAGGTTCTAACAAAGAGTGAGAGCATAGTACACATCAAAAATATAATCTAAAGACCCATTCCTTAATTTTATAGCAATCTTTCCTCTTCCCAAAACTAGAATCTGGTATTTATTGACAAGCTTTACTGAAGAATGAAAGGATTCAATTTGGAAACAAAATTCTTGCTTCCACTAAGTGATTACTAAAACCCTTTCTAACAACCATTGATAGTTATCACTATTACTAGTATCATGAGCGGCCATCAACAAGGTCTCTGGGTTATTATTCTCAACAACTTCAGCTTGATAATCTTTATATTCTTATCTTCAAGCACAACATTCTTTATTATAGTGACCATATTTTTTGCAATCATGACATTGAATATGTGACTTGCACACAGATTGATAGTGAACAAACTTTTTGCACTTGTAACATTTAATATTAAATTTATCTTGAGGAGATTCACTTGCTCCTGGTTTATAATTGGCTCTGAAATTCTTGCCTCCTCTGCCTCTAAAATTTGAACTTTTTTAAGTATGCTCTATTTTGCCTATGTAGTTCCCTTCACATTTCTCAAATTTACTCGGGCTTTTGAACTTACTCCACTGTGTTTGGTGATCTTTCATTCATTTGCATTTCATAAGACTTTAATGAGGCTTGCAACTCATTGAGAGTCATGGACCCAAAACCTTTAGACTCTTTAATGGTTGTGACATCATAATCAAATCGGCTTGTCAACATGTGCATGATCTTCTCCATGAAATCTTTCTTCGTAATTTCATGACCACTATTTTTCATCTCATTGATCAATTTTTTCATTCGTGAAAAATAATCACGAATACTTTCATCATTGTCTTGCTCTATCAACTCATATTACCTTTTCAAACCTTGTAGTCTTGCTTGTTTAATTGTGTGTGCTTCTTCATACGTTTTGAGCAGAATATTCCAAGCCTCCCTTACTGTTTTGGCATGAAATATTTTTTCAAGAATAAAAAACTTAACAGATTGACAAATTAAAAACATGGCTTTTTCATTTAATTAACAATCACGAACCAATTGTTGTGATTCTTTTACCGTCGATTTTTCTTTTTCTGCTAAGCTTTTTTTT